>CM062649.1:1200000-1595325 GCA_031772095.1 Zeugodacus tau | reverse complement strand
AACGAGGTATCTTTAGATAATCAGCTTTCCAAATTCCGGGAACTAGAAGAAATACCTAAAAAACCATTTCTCACTGTAGAAGAACTATATTGTGACAGGTTATATTCAAAAACGTTGGTTATTAGAAACAGCGAAGCGCGTTACATTGTTTCACTCCCATTCAAAGATGTTCCAGCAGAAACTACTAAGCATCTCGTCATATTGCAATTGAAACAGAAACGAAAGAAATGGAAACATTCCCAACAGAACGTCCAAGTAAACGACCTAGTGGTAGTCCGTGATAAAAATTTACCTCCAAATGAATGGAGATTGGGCAGGATCACCAAAATATATCCAGGGATGGACCAACGAGTTCGAGTTGTGGACATCAAAACTCAACGCGGCTTAATTTGTAGGCCTATCACAAAAAATGTCATTTACCCAATCAATGTTAACTTATTCTATACATTCACACCTTAATATTTTTCTTTTCATTCAAGAAATTATTCAAAATGACGACCATCAATTGCCCTTTATGCATAGAAAGTCACCTTCTTCGCTGGTGCCCAAAATTTCGCCAGATGACCCAGAAATTAGGCTGAGGACAACCTTAATACACCGCTACTGCAGCAACTGCCTTGCCTCGTACCACTCAAAGGATGAGTGCGACAGTGTAATACGCTGTAAACATTGCGGCAGCCCTCACCATACAATGCTCCATGGCATTAGTTCAGATGCTGAAGAACTAGACGAGGATGTCGTAGACTTAACATGGGAACAACTCGAGGTTATACCCAGTCGAAAAGTTATTCCACCTGAATCAAAAAACCCGAGGTGAGGCGAAAGCTATCGTTTCGAAAGCGCCTCTGACGAATGATGGATTCGCATTGGCTTGGAATAATTTGTTGTGTAGATATGAAAACAAGCGAGTTCTTGTCAATACACAATAAAATTTATTATTCAAGCTTCCGCACATTTCAACTGAATACATGGCATCAATATACATAGATAGCTGGGATGCCTTATTTACGTATTTGTGTTCTATCCGATTGCCTGACTATACACTGTCGCTTTGGGAACAATCTCTGGATTCGGATTCAGAGATTCCAAAATGGGTTGAGTTAGAAAAATTTGTAACCAAGCGGGTTAAAACGCTAGAGAGAGTATCAAACCTCAAAGGCGAGTCGATTATTCAACCCAAGGTACAGTCGGCGGATGGTGAAGGTCGGACACCAACCTTGCAATCAAGGACAGGGTCCAAACCCATAAATTCCCATCACGGTAAGACAAACAGTCTTAAATGTAAACTTTGCTCATCTCAATCGCACATTTTAAAAACTTGTCAAAGATTTATAGATATGCAGCCTAACGCAAGGTTAAATGCGGTCAGAAAACTTCACGTCTGCTTAAACTGTTTATCGGACACACATGAAGTCAAAGATTGTAAAAGCATGTTCAACTGTGCTAAATGCAAACAGAGACATCACACTATGATTCACCGGGATCAGATTGAGGAAATAGCTCAGTCACCCTCCAGCACAGACCCTACTGAGATTTGCACTAAATCTCATATGGCCTCCATTAAGGGGTTATATACAGTTAGAATTTTCAAAAATTCGATTTTTTTTATTTTCTTAATGTACATATATTTAAGAATACACACAGAAAATTTCATATCGTTCCGGTGAATATTTTCAAAGTTACAAGCAAATGAAAAATTTGAAAAGGCGTTTCAGAGTGCTTTTAAGTACAAGGTCCAAACTATAAACGCGTTTTTCTCAAAATGGTGTTTTCAAAGTCGGTGACCAACATTACTCGAAAACTGCTAGACCGATTGGTCTCAAATTTTAACACGACCTTCTTAAATATATTTTTTAGTAATTAATCGTAGATTTTTTCTCTCCGATAAATATTTTTTTTTTATAAACAATTTAAGGCCGAAATTTCGGTGAAGAATCGATTTTTTTTTTTTGAGAAACCGTCATTTTGTCAAAAAAATTTATTTTATTATCTCTTCGACGACCATTACTAGATTTAACATTATTTTAACGAAATCTGTTTGGTTTTTTAATTTCAAATGATCCAGTTCCGAGATATAGTGGTCACCGCAAAACGTCTTTTTTGAGAGGAGCTCCTGGAGATCAGCTGTAGCTCTTTTTCAAATAAATATTTTTAATAGTACTTAAGTCTGTAAAATATTGTGCTAAAAGATACCATAATATGTGTATAAATTTTTGGATCAATAAATTAAAAAGTTTTCTCAGAAAAAATTCTGGAAAATTCACTCTTTTTCGGCCGTCTAACTGTATATAACCCCTTAAGGCCAATGTATCAAATGTGCCGACCAGTCGAAGCATGCTCTTAGGTACAGCTATGGTGACTATATGTCACAACGAGAACACCTTCACTGTCAGAGCCCTGATCGATTCGGGATCTGAAGGAACCTTCATTACCAACAGTTTGCAAAAAACGCCCAAAACCGACAAGCAGTAATGCTTCAGCAATTGAGTTTCTGTGACTGAATAATACCTCGTGTCGGGACGAGTTCAAACGGTATGTCCAATCACGATTGGCTCGTCCCGTAAAATAAAGCGGTTTAAAATTAGGAAGCGGGAAGCGTTGGTATCACCAAAACTGAATGGACTGCTTCCTTCCAGATCAATCAACCCTTCAATTGTTAAAAGGTTGCTCCAATATCCCTTAGCGGATAATAATTTCCATAATGAGTCAAAAGGTTGACTTGTTGATCGGAGGGGATATCTACCCGAAAATCATATTAAACGGGGTGAAAATCAAAGGTCTCTTTGTTCCTTCATTGCCCAACGTACAGTGTTCATTGGATTTTTATTATATTCATCCCTCCGAAGAAACGAAGAATAAACCGATTCTACGTCACATATTTCAACGAGGTATCTTTAGATAATCAGCTTTCCAAATTCCGGGAACTAGAAGAAATACCTAAAAAACCATTTCTCACTGTAGAAGAACTATATTGTGACAGGTTATATTCAAAAACGTTGGTTATTAGAAACAGCGAAGCGCGTTACATTGTTTCACTCCCATTCAAAGTTGTTCCAGCAGAAACTACTTTTGGAGCATCTCGTCATATTGCACTGAAACAGAAACGAAAGAAATGGAAACATTCCCAACAGAACGTCCAAGTAAACGACCTAGTGGTAGTCCGTGATAAAAATTTACCTCCAAATGAATGGAGATTGGGCAGGATCACCAAAATATATCCGTGGGATGGACCAACGAGTTCGAGTTGTGGACATCAAAACTCAACGTAGAGTTTAATTTGTAGGCCTATCACAAAAATGTCATTTTACCCAATCAATGTTAACTTATTCTATACATTCACACCTTAATATTTTTCTTTTCATTCAAGAAATTATTCAAAATGACGACCATCAATTGCCCTTTATGCATAGAAAGTCACCTTCTTCGCTGGTGCCCAAAATTTCGCCAGATGACCCAGAAATTAGGCTGGAGGACAACCCAATACAATCGCTACCGGTGTTAACTGCCTTGCCTCGTACCACTCAAAGGATGAGTGCGACAGTGTAATACGCTGTAAACATTGCGGCAGCCCTCACCATACAATGCTCCATGGCATTAGTTCAGATGCTGAAGAACTAGACGAGGATGTCGTAGACTTAACATGGGCACAACAAGTCGAGCTAGAGGCAGCGGAAATGGAAGAGGAAACCATCGCTGCGACGGATTCGATACCTTCTCAACCATGTCAACCGACGTCATCAGTCATGCAACCAAGGGAAAGCTCTGACCAACGATGTCTCTCTCTGCATGTACCACACGCCCAGCAGATCGGTTTTAGACTCGATTCATCCTGCCGACTTCGGCGTGCTGGTAACTTTCATTCGGATTCACGGGTATGGTAACGATCGACTGAGACTCGATTCGTCTCAGCGACATTACCCGGACCTAGCGGAACGCAATGCGTCCCGACGTCCACCCCGTCCGAAGAGAAGGTGTGGACGAGGTGCTCGACGTCAAGCAGACGCACGCCGTATCATCAAGGATAGGCACGCAACACTACCTTGGCAGTAAAAAATAGCGCTTTCACCGACCGCCTTAATCAAGATACGCACTGCAACCAGGTTCATCACAGTGCGAGCCATGATTAACCCGGTTAGTCCATCCACTGTCATTCTCGCCTCCACTATTTCACGACTGCGACTCCGCACACAAGCCCGTGGAGACAGCCGAGTGTGCGATCTCATGTTTCGAGACAACCATGGTGGACAGTCAGAAATCTCCGTGACTGCACAAATACAACGTGATCAATTACCACCGACGCCAGTAAGGTCTCTGGAAGACCACACACTTCAACACTTCCAGAACCTAAGACTCGCAGACAACGACTTCTACAAGTCAGCGCCAGTCGAGGTAATTTTGGGAGCGGACATCTACTCCCGGCTCATACTGCCAGGGTTACAACCAGCGACAGTGGGACAACTCGTCGCCCAAAATACGACGCTGGGATATGTAATATCCGGCGTCGTATAATACGGCGCAATAAAATGCACTGGCTACCTACGCCTCTGACATTTACCATTTACCCAGGATCGAGTCAGACTCGAGTCGTCTCACCGACCTCGGAATGTGGTAATTTCTACGCAGTTTGGTGGCATGGCAATGACCGTCTAAGACTCCATTTGTCTCAGCGGCATTTCCCGGACCGAACCAGACTCGATTCGTCTCGTCGGCCACCCCATCTGCAAGAAATACATCGCTTGCCAGAGGAAGTATAGGAGCCAGTCGCATGTTAGTTTTAAGTAATACTTAATTAATTGTAAACTGTAAATTTAATAATTAATTGTAAACTGCATTTGCAGTAATACTGCAAGGCGGGCGGAATGTTGACGCCGCCCCCGCCTAATTTCACTGCCACGTCTGTGTCGGAAGAGAGATCACTACTTCGAAGCTTTTTCGAAGTTTTAATTCGAACGCATATTTGCGCTCTTGCTTAGCTTCTTCTTCTTCTTCCCTTCCTTTGCGACATCTCAGCCGATCCAGACGTGGTAAGTGAACTTCCAATTAATTAAATAAAATTATAACTATTATAAAGAATATATGTTCTTCTTTTTTTGGATTACTTTGTGTGGAATCAATTGCGCCCCCTATTTCCCCACGGCCAACCACAAATACGAAACGAAGCACACCGTACTCCACCACCTGAGCTAACAGTATATATCTCGCAAACCAATAAAGCTATATAAATCAAACTTTCTGCAGTCGGTTCTTTTACGTACCCCACCACACCCCATGAAATTAGTTGAAATCGGATAATAACCACGCCCACTTCCAATACAAAGGTTAGGTTGAAAAACACTAAATGGTAGTTAACTCACTAAAGAAAAACGTCAGAAATATGTACTAAAATTTACCGAAGAAATAGCAGAAGGAAGCTGCACTCAGATTTTTTTACAAAATTTTAAATGGGCGTGGTTCCGCCCACTTATGGGTCAAAAACCATATCTCCGAAACTACTCGACCAATTTCAATGAAATTCGGTTTGTAATATTTCCCTTGTATCCCAATTATATGTTGTGAAAATAGGCCAAATCGGTTCACAACCACGCCTGTTTCCCATCTACCAGAACTTTGAAGCCAATCTGAATCGTTTACTTTATATATATAAAGGAAGGAAATATATAAAGGAAGCACCAGTGCAGATATCGAAATAGAACTTTGCACAAATACTGCATTTATAGTGTGGCATCGCTCTTCTAAAAATCGCCAAAATCGGACCATAAGTATTCAAGGCCTCATACATCGAATATGAGGACCTTAGAGCTTTGCGAGAGTATAAAATGTTCGGTTACACCCGAGCTTAGCCCTTCGAAGAGCTGCAACCGCTAAATTTGAGGCCTACAATTTAGCATGGCAATGGTCACGTTATGGTGTGGGTGTGTATGGGAGTAAACGGGGTCGGGAAACTAGTTTTTATCGATGGGATAATGAACTCGTATCTTAATATCCTAAAACAATTTGAAAAGTAGCGCAGAAAAACTCGGTTTTTTAGAGTCATTCAAATATTATCAAGATAACGACCCGAAACATAAATCTCGTTTAGTACAAGAGTGGCTACTTTATAATTGCCCCAAAGTACTCCACCCACCTCCCCAATCACCGGACATTAATCCCATCGAAAATCTGTGGGATGAATTAGATCGTCAAATTCGCAAACATACGATTTCTTCAGTCACCGACCTGAAGATTAGGCTGCAGCAGGAATGGGATAAAATTTCGCCGGCTTACACTGCTAAAATTGTTGAAAATATGCCAAACCGTTTGAATGAGGTGCTGAAACAAAAGGAACCAAAAAAACCAAATAACAATGTTTTGTGCCTTAAATACCAAAAAATCGAATATTAATGAAGGCTCGTTTGATGTGTACCTGAAGTTATTTGCTTTTTGTTCTTAAGAATGGAATTCTGTATTATTTTTTATGTCTATTATTTACTGTTGATTTGTTCTACGTAATAAAAAAAAACAAAACCAAATTAATATTTTTTTTTAATTTTTGGAATAGTATGACAACACCGAATATTAATGACTCTGACTGTATAAAACATTAAATTTAATAATAAACGTTTTCTTATTACTATATTTTCAAATAAGCATGTGTATACTAATGAAGAATTGAAATATTGACAATGATCATTTCTTAAATTAAGAGCTGATTGAACCGATATATTGGTTGTTAGTAAATCGTGTCTATTTACAGTTGTCAAATTGTAATTGTTTGTTTCCTCTGCAGCAGTACCGTTCACGTTACCGAACCTAAGGAAATTATGAAGCACTATTGTTGCTAATACAATCTGAAAATATAGAAACAAAATTGTATTACCTATGCTACTATTATAAAAAGGAAAGATTTGTATATACATATGTTTGTAATGAATAAACTCAAAAACTACTGTGCCGATTTCAATTAAATTATTTCACCATTGGAAAGCTACATTCACCCCTAGTAACATAGGCTATATTTATTGCTAGAATCTCAACTTTCTGGAAATAGTTCCCAGGTGAGGGTATCAAAAAGACTTCGTGATCTTAATCTGTTGTTTGGTTTGTTTTAGCTCATTACAAATATAATATAATTTTATGTTCGAATTCTCCTCATTTCACTTTTTTTAATGACCCCACGCAAGAAACGAGAAAGAACATACATATACAGTGTTCCAATAAAGTCTTCGTACAGCACCTAACAAAATATTTATTGATAAATATCAACCACACATAGCAAAATTTTTTTTTAATTTTAAAGCATATTTTTTATGGCACATTTAATTTGATATTAAATAAAAAATAAATATAATTCATGAAATGGTTTCAAAACTATACACAAAAATTTGAAGAATTGCACTATTTTACTCCAATAAAGTCTTCATACATTTCGCTTTTGCTTTTTCTAAATAATAATAGGCAACCTTCTTTATAACGGTACTTTGGTAAACTGTAAAGTAAGCTAGCGGAAAATATTTGACAATCAAAGAACCTAAGCTTATAATAAATTTGCACGTGCAACAAAAGAAATCATACGCGGAAATTGCCAAGACATTGTCCGGCAGCCGCAATACAATCTGTTATTGGCAGCTTTAAATATGAAGGCCGTGTAGAAACCAAAAGCAAATCTGGACGACCGTCAGTTCTCGCGGATGGAGATCGGCTAAAAATCAAGCGAATGGTTACTGCAGATCCATTTATAAGTGCTCAAAAAATTACAACAGAGCTTCACCAATCCAGCCAAACTTAACTTTAATCCCGAACTGTGCGAGAAGCTATAAAAAATGCTGGGTTTAAGTCTCGTACGCCTCGCAGAAAGCCACTTGTAAACTTAATAAATCGTAGAAAGCGCATTGCCTTCGCTCAGAAGGTCCAAAATGCATCTCCCACGTTTTGGCGAAATGTTATATTTTCTGACGAATCTAAATACAATATTTTTGGATCTGATGGTCGAACTAAAGTATGGAAGAAACCGGGAGAGACATACAACCCTAAAAATACAATTAAGGCAGTGAAATAATTCTATTTATAAAATTATTTTACTTAATAACGAAATTACGAAGACTTTATTGGAGTTAAAATAGTGAAATTCTTCAGATTTTTATGTATAGTTTCCAAACCATTTAATGAATTATATTTATTTTTCATTTAATATCAAATTAAATGTGCCATAAAAAATATGCATTAAAACAAGTAAGGAAGGGCTAAGTTCGGGTGTAACCGAACATTTTATACTCTCGCAATTTATTTATTTAACTTTATTAATATTATATAATACACAATTTGACCCACATATTCGTCATATATATTGTATAAAATCCATTGAAAGTTGGAAACCATAATATTAGGTTAGAAGCACCGAGGTCCTCATGTTCGATATATGGGGCCTTGACAACCTATGGTCCGATTTCGGCGTGATTTTTAACAAAGAATGGGGCTGCCACACTATAAACGTAGTATTTGTGCAAAAATTCTGCATGGATATCTTTCACTAGTGCTTTACTTCTTATATATTGGTAAAAGTAAGCGATTCAGATATTCTTCATAGTTCTGGTATATAGGAAGTAGGCGTGGTTGTGAAGCGATTTGGCCCTATTTCTCACAACATATAAGCAATTCTGGGATGTAAGCGAAAGCTATTACAAACCAAGTTTCATTAGAAATCGGTCGAGTAGTTCCTGAGATATGGTTTTTGACTCCATAAGTTGGGCGACGCCACGCCCATTTTTCCATTTTGTAAAAAATCTGAGGTAGCAGCTTCTATCTGCCATTTCTTATGTGAAATTTAGTGTTTCTGGCGTTTTTCGTTACTGAGTTAACCCCACTTCCCCTTAGTAATTTTCAACCTAACTTTTGTATGGGAGGGGCGTGGTTATTATCCGATTTCTGTAATTTTTGAACTGTATAAGGAAAACGGCTAAAAGAAACGACTGCAGAAAGTTTGGTTTATATAGCTTTTATTGGTTTGCAAAGATATGTACAAAAAACATATTTGGGGGCGGGTCACGCTCCACTTTTCCAAAAAAAATTACATTCAAAATGTGCCCCTTCCCTAATGCGATCCTATGTTCCAAATTTTATTTTTCATACACTTTATTTAGATGGCTTAGTTATAGCTCTTTATGTGTTTTTGGTTATCGCCATTTTGTGGGCGTGGCAGTGGTCCGATTCCGCCCATCTTCGAACTTAACCTTCTTTATGGTGCCAAGGAACACGTGTTCCAAGTTTCATTAAGATATTCTCAATTTTTACTCAAGTTACAGCTTGCACTGCAGACGGACAGACGGATACATTTACGGATCAGACGGGATCGCAGACGGACGGACGGACAGACAGACATCCGGATTTGAACTTTACTCGTCACCCTGATCACTATATACACCCTATATCTAACTCGTTTAGTTTTAGGACTTACAAACAACCGTTATGTGGACAAAACTATTATACTCTCTTTAGCAACTTTTGTTGCGAGAGTATAATTAAAAAAAAAATTTTTGCAATGTGTTGTTGGAACGCTGTATAAGGGAGAGTGTGTAAGTGTGTGTAGAAACTTATAACTTTTGAAATATTTGTTTAAACCCGTGCGAAGCCGGAGCGGTCTGCTAGTCTTTAATATAATAAAATTGTTAATATTAATACTTTTGTTGCATTTTCCGGCGAAAAGGATATGAATATTCTCAAAACTCTCCATCGAGAAGTTAGTATACCTTAAAGGCAAAAATAGTAAAAACAAGTAAGGAAAGGCTAAGTTCGGGTGCAACCGAACATTTTATACTCTCGCAATTTATTTAGAGATTTTCCGATATTTTCGGTGAAAAATTACCCTTAGGCACTGAGTTCTTCATGTTTGATATCAGGGGCCTTGAAAAGTCATGGTTTGATTTTGACAATTTTTCCACAAGTGTTGTCACAGCTCAAATACAGTATTTGTGTAAAGTTTCATTTCGCTATCTTTATCGGTTCCTTATGTATACATTATAAAGTGAACGAATCAGAAGATTTCAAAATTGAGTTATATGGGAAGTAGGCGTAGTTGTGAACCGATTTCGACCATATTCCACCAGTGTCATCAGGCTGCCAAGAAAATATTATATACCGAATTTCATTGAAATCTGTCGAGTAGTTCTTAAGATATGGTTTTTGACCCACAAGTGGGCGACGTCACGCCCATTTTCCATTTTGTAAAAAAATCTCAGTGCAGCTTCCTTCTGCCATTTCTTATGTAAAATTTGGAGTTTCTAACAATTCTCGTTGGTGATTTAACGCACTTTTAGTAATTATACTCTCGCAACAAAAGTTGCTAAAGAGAGTATAATAGTTTTGTCCACATAACGGTTGTTTGTAAGTCCTAAAACTAAACGAGTTAGATATAGGGTTATATATACCAAAGTGATCAGGGTGACGAGTAAATTTCCGTATGTCTGTCTGTCCGTCCGTCCGTCTGTCCGTCTGTCCGTCCGTGCAAGCTGTAACTTGAGTAAAAATTGAGATATCTTAATGAAACTTGGAACACGTGTTCCTTGGCACCATAAGAAGGTCAAGTTCGAAAATGGGCGGAATCGGACCACTGCCACGCCCACAAAATGGCGATAACCAAAAACACATAATGAGCTATAACTAAGCCATAAATAAAGTTATGAAAATAAAATTTGGAACATAGGATCGCATTAGGGAGGGGCATATTTGAAATCGTAATTTTTTGGAGAAAGTGGGCGCGTGACCCCACACGCCCCCAAATAGGTTTTTATATATATCTTGCAAACCAATAAAGCTATATAAAACCAAACTTTCTGCAGTCGTTTTGTTAAGCCACTTCCTTAGTACAGTTCAAAAATGAAAGAAATCGGATAATAACCACGCCCACCTCCCATACAAAGGTTAGGCTTGAAAATGACTCAAAGTGCGTTAACTCACTAACGAGAAACGTCAGAAACTTACCAAAATTTCACATAAATGATAGCAGAAGGAAGCTGCACTCAGATCTTTTTACAAAATGGGAAATGGGCGTGGCATTGCCCACTTATGGGTCAAAAACCATATCTCAGGAACTACTCTGACAGATTTCAATGAAATTCGGCATATATAATATTTTATTGACACCCTGATGAGACATGTGTGGAAAATGGATGAAATCGGTTTACAACCACGACTACTTTCTTTATAACTCACTTTTTGAATTCCATCTGGAATCCTTCACTTTATAACAACATATACATTAGGAACCAATGATGATAGCGAAATAAAAACTTTACACAAATACAGTATATATGATCTGTGGCATCACTCTGTGAAAAAATTATCGAAAACGAACTATAACTTCTTCAAGGCCCCACACATATCGAACATGTTGAACTCAGCGCCTAAGGTTAAATTTTAACCGAAAATATGGGTAAATCTCTCAACTAATTTAATGTAATTCAGAGGAAATTGTTTTTTTTTTCTTCCAATAGTGTCAATCCTCCTGTTCCAAAAATTATTAAAATCGGGTCACAACATCATCTTCAGCTCCCATATACATAATTATAGGTTTTGCAAAAAATACTCATCCCCTCAGCTCCCATATACCTAATTAAAAAATTCGTTGGGCTTTATTACGCATATATGTATTGGTTAATATGTGATATATCTTAGCAAAATTAAGTGAGCGTATAGTATTGGATATAGTGTACCTTGCTGGTGAAATTGAATGAAATCGGTTCAGGAATTACCTCAGCCCTCATACACTATATAGGACGATTTTCGTTATTCTATTAAACTTTATGCCGAATTTATGGGTAAGTTTGTGCGTTATCTTGATAAAATTTCTTCAATAAATTGCGAGAGTATAAAATGTTCGGTTACACCCGAACTTAGCCTTTCCTTACTTTTTCAACCTAAGCTTTGTATGGGAGGTGGGCGTGGTTATTGTCCGATTTCTTTCAATTTTGGAAAGAAACGACTGCAGAAAGTTTGGTTTATATAGCTTTATTGGTTTGCAAGATATATACAAAAACCTATTTGGGGGCGGGGTCACGCCCACTTCTCCAAAAAAATTACATTCGAATATGCCCCTCCCTAATGCGGTCCTATGTTCCAAATTTTCATAACTTTATTTGCGGCTTAGTTATAGCTCTTTATGTGTTTTTGGTTATCGCCATTTTGTGGGCGTGGCAGTGGTCCTATTCCGCCCATCTTCGAACTTAACCTTTTTATGGTGCCAAGGAACACGTGTTCCAAGTTTCATTAAGATATCTCAATTTTCACTCAAGTTACAGCTTGCACGGACGGACAGACAGACATCCGGATTTGAACTTTATTCGTCACCCTGATCACTTTGGTATATATAACCCTATATCTAACTCGTTTAGTTTTAGGACTTACAAACAACCGTTATGTGGACAAAACTATAATACTCTCTTAGCAACTTTTGTTGCGAGAGTATAAAAATGAATGAAATGTCCCACATACATTATTTGCACACCATTCAATTGTCGATAAAAGTTTATACTTCCAACACAACCAAGCATAAGAAGATAGGAGCGTGCAGCAGAAACTAATTATGACACAGAAAATGAAGGAAAATGAACACAAGCTGAAAACAATTGCATACATACTATGTAGCATACACATTCGCAGAATATTTGCCACAGAGCGTTTGTGAGGCGGATGGCATACGGTCGATTTGTGGAATTTTGTGATTGTAAATATCCAGCAGATTTAAAAGCGAGATCTCCTGAAAGGAGGAATGAAGGAGTCCTCCTATTGACCTCTTTTAGGAGCAGTAAGGGAGATTTTTTAATTTTGCTCTTATATTGTGTTTTTTTAGTACTCTCGCAAACAAATGTTGCTAAAGAGAAGTATTATAGTTTTGTTCACATAACGGGTTGTTTTGTAACACCCAAAAACTAAACGAGTTAGATATAGTGGTTATATATACCAAAGTGATCAGGGTGAAGAGTGGAGTTCAAATCCGAATGAAATCTGTCTGTCCGTCCGTCCAGTCCAGTCCGTTCCGTCCGTCTGTGCAAGCTGTAACTTGAGTAAAAATTGCCAAGATATCTTGATGAAACTCTGGCACACTTTATTTCTATGGCACCATAGGAAGGTTAAAGAGCTTTCGAAAATGAATCAAAATCAGACCACTGCCACGCCCTACAAAAATGGCGAAAAAACCGAAAACACATAAAGTGCCATAACTAAGCCATAAATAGAAGCTATGGAAATAAAATTTGAGTATGAAGGATCGCACTATGAAGGGGCTATTAGTTGGATGTAATTTTTTGGGGGAAGTGGGCGTGGGCCCCGCCCTCTACTAAGTTTTTGTACATATCTCACAAACCAATAAAGCTATATGGCAAACCAAACTTTCAAATGCAGTCGTTTTTAGCCATGGTTCCTAATGCAGTCCAAAAAATGAAAGAAATCGGATAATACACCACGCCCACCTCCCATACAAAAAGTTAGGGTTGAAAAATACTAAAAGTGGGTTAACTCATTTCAACGAAAAAACGTCAGAAACACTTAAATTCTCACATTAAGAAATGGTAGATGAAAGCTGCACTCAGATTTTTACAAAATGGAAAATAGGCGTGTAGGTGTCGCCTTCACTTTATGGGTCAAAACCATATCTCAGTGAACTACACGACCGATTTCAATGGAAACTTGGTTTGTAATAGTTTCCTTACATCCCAATGATATGTTGAGAGGTAAATAGGCCAGAATCGCGCTTCACAACCACGCCTACTTTCCATATATACCAGAACTTTGAAGACGATCTGAATCAGCATTTACTTTACAATACATAAAGTAAGTTACTAGTGAAGATATCGGTGCAGAATCTTTGCACAAATACTATGTTAACAGTGTGGAAGCTCCCATTCTAAAATCGCCGAAAATCGGACCATAGAGTTTTTTAAGGCCCCATATATCGAACACGAGGACCTCGATGCTTCTAACCTAATATTATGGTGAAATTCCAACTTTCAATGGACTTTATACAATATATATGATCGACATCATGTGGGTAAAATTGACTGTATTATATAATATAAATAACAGTTAAATAAAATAAATTGCGAGAGTATAAAATGTTCGGTTACACCCGAACTTAGCAGTCTTCCTCTACTTGTTTTATATTATAAGTGTTCCTGTAGAACCGAGCCTTACATTTGAGAAACGCCTTGCTTTTTGATCTTTGCCTCTTCAAAATCAGGGTATGAGTAATCATCTTTTTAAGGCCTCTAAAAATTAAACTTGTTAAAACAAGTAAGGAAGGGGCTAAGATTCAGGTGTAACCGAACATTTTATACTCTCGCAATTTATTTATTTAACTTTTATTAATGATTATATAATACACACATTTGACCCACACATATTCGTCATATATATTGTATATAAGATCCATTGAAAAAGTTGGAAACCATGATACTATGGGGCCTTGACAACCTATGGTCCGATTTCGGTGTGATTTTTAGAATGGGGCTGCCACACTATAAACGTAGTATTTGTGCAAAAGTTCTGGATCGATATCTTTACTAGGTGCTTACTTTTATATATTGTAAAGTAAACGATTCTGATCGTCTTAAAATTCTGGTATATTGAAGTTGGCGTGGTTGTGAAGCGCGATTTTGGCCCTATTTTTCACAACTATATCATTGGGATGTAAAGAAACTATTACAAACCAAAAGTTTCCATTGAAATCGGTCGAGTAGTTCCTAGAGATATGGCGGTTTTTTTGACTCCATAAGTGGGCGATGCCACGCCCATTTTCCATTTTGTAAAATCTGAAAGGTGCAGCTTCCATCTGCCATTTCTTATGTGAAATTTAGTAGTGCTTCTGGCGTTTTCGTTATTGAGTTAACCCACTTTAGTAGTTTTCAACATAACTTTCTTGTATTGGAGGTGGGTGTGGTGTTATTATCCGATTTCCTCCATTTCTTTGGACAGTATAAGGTTGTGCCTAAAATGAAATCGACACTTCTAGAAAAGTTTCCTTTTCGGTATACCTTTTAGTAGTTTGCAGAGATATGTACAAAAAACTTAGTAGGGGGAGGGGCCACGCCCACTTCCCCAAAAAAATTACATCCACATATGCCCCTTCCTAGTGCGATCCTTATTACCAAATTTTATTTCCATAGCTTTATTTATAGCTTAGTTATGGCACTTTAAGTGTTTTCGGGTTTCGCCATTTTGTGGGCGTGGCAGTGGTCTGATTTTGTTCATTTTCGAAAGCAACCTTCCTATGGTGCCAAGGATCACGTGTTTCAAGTTTCATTAAGATATCTCAATTTTTACTCAAGTTACAGCTTGCACGGACGGACGGACAGACGGACGGACAGACAGACATCCGGATTTGAACTTTTCTCGTCACCCTGATCATTTTGATATATATAACCCTATATCTAACTCGTTTAGTTTTAGGACATACAACCAACCGTTATGTGGACAAAACTATAATACTCTCGTAGCAACTTTGTTGCGAGAGTATAAAAAAATAATATATTTCATGTACATTCATTTAATTAAAAAACTTTAATCCATATTAATATTATAAATGCGAAAGTAACTCTGTCTGTCTGTTACTGTTTCACGCCTAAACGGCTGAATGGATTTTGATGAAATTTGGTATGGTGATAGATGATAACCTAGAAATGGTCATAGGCTATAAATAATCACGCCATCGTTCTTAGTGGGTAGGCAGTAGGCAGAAAACTGAATTGAGTTAGTGATTTTTTTATGGTTTTTGCTGGGAGTTTTGCTCTATCTTGCTAAACGGCTGATATTCGGCTTAAACATATGAGTGTTTTTGCAACAATATCAAATTGCGATTGTAGAAGCAGTTGCAAATGGTAGGGTCGCTGTTGACAACTCGATGGATTAATAACATTTCCAACAGATTTCTGTCACTACTGACTCGAAAGAGGTTTTCCGACATGAAACCTCACGCGATAACCATAAATGACTGATTGAATGACATACATTGGTGGTATAAAAAAGATATCGATGATCTTAATGCGACAATTTAGAACTTCGGTCCAGGAGAGTTGACACAGCTACAAACCAGGATGGCGTAGTCAATTATCCCAAACTATTTAAAATTGCCTTACTATCACCACTCACTTTACAATTAAAAGTAGTGTGAGTTGTCATCCTGCTGCGTAACCTCGAGTAATCAATATCGTCGTCGAAGCCAAGATTGGACCAACGTAATTTAATGTATACCTTGCCACAAAAACGTATGGCCGGGTCTGCTAGTAAAAAATAAAATTATAAAAATTTGTTTTTGTTAAAATAATTGCAGGTTGAAAATAATATAGGATTTATCATAGAGATCTCCTATAGTAGTAATCATATTGATCTCAGGTAGATTTGAAATCCGGATGTCTGTCCGTCCGTCTGTCCGTCCTTCCGTCTGTCCGTGCAAGCGATAACTTGAGTAAAAATTAAGATATCTTAATGAAACGTGGAACACATGTTCCTTAGCACCCTGAGGAGGTTGCCTTCGAAAATGGGCAAAATCGGTCCACTGCCACGCCCGCAAAATGGAGGAAACCGAAAACCTATACAATGTCATAACAAAGCCATAAATAAAGTTATGAAAATGAAATTTGGAACATAGAATCCCATTAGGGAGCGGCACATTTGGATGTAATTTTTTGGAAAAGTGGTCGTGACCCCACCCCCAAATAGGTTTTTTGTATATAACTCGCAAACCAATAAAGCTATATAAATTTTCTGCAGTCGTTTATTTTAGCCATTTTCTTATACAGTCCAAAATTGAAAGAAATCGGATAATAACCGCGCCCACCTCCTATACAAAGGTTAGGTTGAAAATTACTAAAAGTGCGTTAACCACTAACGAAAAACGTCAGAAATACCAAATTTTAGATAAGAAATGACAGAAGGAAGCTGCACTGAGATTTTTTTTACAAAATGGAAAATGGGCGTGGTGTCGCCCACTTATGGGTCAAAAACCATATCTTAGGAACTACTAGACAGATTTCAATGAAATTCGGTATATAATGTTTTCTTGACACCCTGATGACACGTGTGAAAAATGGACGAAATTGGTTCACAACCACGACAACTTCCCATATAACTCATTTTTGAATTTCATCTTATTCCTTCACTTTATAATATATACATTAGGAACCAATGAAGATAGCGAAATAAAATTTTACACAAACACTGATCATAGTTGCATCACTTGTGAAAAAATTGACAAAATCGAACCATGACTTTTCAAGGCCCCTGATATCGAACATGAAGAACTCAGTGCGTAAGGGTAATTTTTCCCCGAAAATATACGTAGGTAAATCCCTCAGATATTTTAATGTAATTCATTCCATCGGAATTTTTTTCTTATAACAGTTTCTCTCTGTACCTGAAAGATTTGTATGTATCTTTATAATGAATAAACTCAAAAACTACTGTGCCGATTTTAAAAATTCTTTCACCATTGGAAAGCTAAATTCACCCCGAGTAACATAGGCCATATTTATTGCTAGAATCTCAACTTTCTGGAGATAGTTCCTAGGTGAGGGTATCAAAAATACTCCGTGATGGAGAATCTTAATCTGAAACTGAAAATCGTCAACATATTAGAAATATACAAGCTCGCTTCTTAATTCGAAAGAAAGACATCGGACACCACAGACTAGAGGTCGTAATCAAGATTTAGCTCATTACAAATAAAATATAATTTCATGCTCGAATTTTCTTCATTTTAATTTTATAAATGAACCCATGCAATAAAAGGGAAGTACATACATATGAATGAGTAAAAATTTGAAATTTTTGTTTAAGCCCGTGCGAAGCCGGAGCGGTCGGCTAGTAGCTTATAAATCGGTTAATATATTAAATAAGCATATAATCTTAGATATAATGTATGTTGGTGATGCAAATAAGTGAAATCGGTTCAGGAATTACCTCAGCCTATATACTATATATGATTATTTGCGTTAATCTATTGGACTTTATGCCGAATATACGGTCTTATTAAAACTATATCAATAAATTGAGAGAGTATAAAATGTTCGGTTTCACCCGAACTTAGCCTTTCCTTCCTTGTTGTAAGCTAACTATGTGAAATAGAGTAAATTGATTTGGATGAAGAATTCAGATTTATATACAATGGTTTTTTATTATTATTTTTTAATAACTTCGCGGCTGTTTCGAATAAATTGCAGCCGAAAGGCCCAATTTTCGACCACTTCTTGCAGCAATTGGAACCCTATGTCAGCAATAAACTTTGGAGTTAAGGAGTAAGTCTGTCAATCATTAAGATATCGCCAAACAAGCTGAGTAAAAATCAAGTAACAGCTGTCTGTAAGATAAACTCCGCAAGCAGTATTGTATCATTTAAAACCACACGTCTAAAAAACAAACAACCGTTATATATCACTCATTTGAAAAGACTTATACAGTGGTCAAAAATTTGCATATTTATTGATATTTTCATATGAAATGTTCAAGTGCAGTGTTACCTTTGAATTTCTTAGTATATTTTGGGTAAAAAATGGATTACAAGCGTTGAAGTGGTCATGTTCGATATATGGGGCCTTGAATTGTTATAGCCCGATTTCGGTGATTTTATGATGGGTAACTAGAAACGCAATATTTGTGCAAAGTTTTGTTCCGATATCTTCATTGCTGCTTAATTTATTGATTGCTAAGCGAACGAATCAGATGGGTTTCAAAATTCTGGTATAAAAAAGCAAACATGGATGTGAACCGATTTCTCCCATTTTCAAACTATTCTATTGGGATGCCAATGAAATATTTCGAACGGACCCATAAGTGGACGGAGCCACTCCCATTTCATATTTTGTATTAAAATTTTAGTGCTGCTATTCTGTATCATCTTTACCATGAAATTTAAAGTTTCTGGTGTATTTCCTAACTAAATTAAAGTATTTTCAGTAGTTTTCAACATAACCTTTGTATGGGAAGTACTCTCTTTGCAACACAAAGTGCAAAAAGTTAGCAAAAACAAGTAAGGAAGGGCTATTTCGGGTGTAACCGAACATTTTATACTCTCGCAATTTATTGATGTAATTTTATAAAGATAACACAAGTCGACCCATATATTTGGTATAAAGTACAATAGAATAACGAAAATCATCATAAATAGTATATGGGGACTGAGGTAATTCCTAAACCGATTTCACTCGTTTTCACCATCAAGATACAATGTATCGAACACTATACGCTCTCTTAATTTAATATTACTTATAATTAGGTATATGGGATCTGGAGGAAGTTATGACCCGATTTTTACCATTTCAGGTACAGAGAGAAACTGTTATAAGAAAAAAATTCAGAGGGAATGAATTACATTAAAATATCTCAGGAATTTACCTATATTTTCGGTGAAAAATTACCCTTAGGCACTGAGTTCTTCATGTTCGATATCAGGGGCCTTGAAAAGTCATGGTCCGATTTTGACAATTTTTCCACAAGTGATGTCACAGCTCAAAGACAGTATTTGTGTAAAGTTTTATTCCGCTAGCTTCATTAGTTCCTTATGAATACATTATAAAGTGACCGAATCAGATTAATATTAAATTAAGTGAACGGATAGTCTTCGATACATTGTATCTTGGTGGTGAAAACGAGTGAAATCGGTTTAGGAATTACCTCAGTCCCCATATACTATTTATGATGATTTTCGTTATTCTATTGAACTTTATACCAAATATATGGGTCGACTTGTGTTATCTTTATAAAATTACATCAATAAATTGAGAGAGTATAAAATGTTCGGTTACACCCGAACTTAGCCCTTCCTTACTTGTTTTATTTAGTTTGCTTTTTGGTCATTATCTTATGTACTTACTTGTTTATTAACTTGTTACTTGTTTATGATTAAAATATTGTGATCCTGATTTAGACGGGCGATTTATTGTGTTAATTTGGTTGCATTCCAAAATCCTCCGAAATTTGTTTCCATTCCGCATTAGTAGGTGGATTAACATAAATACTTGCCAATATTCGCCACAATACTTCATAGATAACACATGACGAGCGCTGCCATGAGCCAAGAAACTAGAAATAACATAAAATAAACAATAATTTAAACCACTTTTCTTAATCGTACTTACTGCAAGGTTATGTACAATCTCTGCTTTGGCTCAATGGGACTCCTGCGAGAGTACTTTCGTAATCATGGTTCAACCAAATTTAATAATACTTTGAACTGCTCATAAAATTTAGTTCTGTAATTGCAAAGCTAAGCTTATAATAGGAAGAACTTTTGGTGGTCATCAAAACAAGACCTGCATTAAACACTTCCGAAAAGCAACTGTAATAGAAAACTCGTTTCAATATGCTTTTCCACCTGTATCTTTAAATGATTGTATCTTTTTTTAGTGGTACTTAAAATATTTGGGCGACACTGTAAGGAAGTACCCTACCTATAAGTTATTTGAATAACATATCGCTCATATGCTGATAAAAATAGTAATAAATCCTCCAGAACAACTATGTATGTCATCCAAAATTTAAAATTTTTATTTTTATCAATAACGTTTTTTCTTTGAAAAATTAAACTTTAAAATTGCAATTCAAGTAAATTATTTTGATACCTTCTTTCTTTTCACAATAAGAAAATCACAATTGAAGTAAACAGTGTTGACATTTGACATAAAGTTGCCGCTTTTATTTAGGGATGCCACGCGGTCGTTAACGCTGTGCGGTAAAAAACGTTCCGCTCGCCGCTTTTATTTAGGGAAGGCAGTAAGGCATTTCGCGCAGGACATTTATGCAAAGTGTTCACATAAAAAATCCGTTTAATGGGCCTTGCATGTATTTGATTACCGAACGCTTGACTTGATTTGAAAGTCTGTTGAACATTTGAACTGGTCTCTCTCTCTCTCACAGCTTCTCTTTTCATTCTCATTATGACTCTATTCCAGTGTTTGCCTGAATGTTTTCGGTTAAAATTAAATATGTTAAAATTCTAATCTTTAATATTTATAAAAATCTTCAAATAAAGAAAAAAATAAGATAATTCAGAGGAAAATACTTTTTTCACAACAATTATTTTTTATAATGGGTTTAGTAAAAAAATCTTTTATTTTATTTATAACAGTGGTCGGCAAACTTATACAATCAAACAATTTATTTTGTGAGAGTGTATGCGTGTTGAGAGCTACTCAACTGACCAAGTGTTATGTTCTACTGGTCACGAACTTTCTTAGAACTAGTGAAACGTTAGTTTTACACATACAATCAATTGTTAATACTGCTTAGAAATGTGATGAAAATTTTTGCAAAAAAAAAATCGGTAGTACAACTTCGAATTAGCAACACAATTATTAATTATTATTAACATTTTAAATGGCGAATGAAGTTGGAAAATTAATTGTTGTGTTTTTATGAACTGGCTTGCAAAAATAATAAAAAAATTAATAATCTAAATAGAAATAAAATAATATATATAAAAGCATTGTATTTTATGTTCATATATTGGTGCGTACAATCCACCATACGTCCTGCTCGCTGCAAGCAACTGACCTGACATCGCGTCTATGGTGTAAAAATGATTGCAAGTACGTGTGTTTCACACGTACACTCAGTGTGCGCTCTGAGTGCGCTCCGCGGGCAATGGGCTGCCGATCACTGATTTATAACGTAAAAACTTGTTTAACTTTAAGTGCAATAAACAAATCAAATCAAATAGGTACGATATGAGGGTAAATTTTGAAACAGAAACATAACTATTGCAAATCTCTGCAAAAATTTGTGGTGATCTGCTCAGAAAAAAAACTATTTTGCGAATTTATGTAATGAAAAATTGATTGCAAATGTTCAAATACAATAAATAATTTATTCACCTATCATTTATACGCTTGGCTTGCTCTAATTTATTACATCTTCTAACAATTCTAAATCTTGAAAAACTGAACTACGCGTGCACGTTTCTTTTGTACCATTCTGCTCAAAGCTATATTCATATATGTATTTATTAAAGAGTTTTCTTTCAAACAGAAAATCTTCACGTGTTCACAGATTTCTTGATAGTGAAGATTTGTTTGTGTACGCCCACAAAAAGACGAAAACCGAAAACACTTAAAGTGCCATAACTAAGCTATAAATAAAGCTATGAAAATAAAATTTGGTATAAAGGATCGCACTAGGAAGGGGCATATGTGGATGTAATTTTTTAGGGAAAGTGGGCGTGGTCCCGCCCCCTGATACGTTTTTTGTACATATCTCGCAAACTGCTAAAGCTATATCAAGGACACTTTCTGGAGTCGTTTCTTTTAGGTACTACCTTATACAGCCCAAAAATGAAGGAAATCGGATTATAACCACGCCCACCTCCCATACAAAGGTTATGTTGAAAACTACTAAAAATGCTTTAATTCAGTAAGGAAAACCACCAGAAACCTTAAATTTCATTATAAAGATGGTACAGAAGAGCTGCACTCAAAATGGTATACAAAATTTTAAATGGGCGTGGTTCCGCCCACTTATGGGTCAAAAACCATATCTCCGAAACTACTCGACCAATTTCAATGAAATTCGGTTTATAATATCTTCCTAGCTTCCCAATGATATGTTGTGAAAATAGTCCAAATCGGATCACAACCACGCCTACTTCCCATATACCAGAACTTTGAAGTCGATCTGAATCGTGTACTTTACAATATATAAAGTAAGCACTAGTGAAGATATCGGAACAGAACTTTGCAAACATACTGCATTTAAAGAGTGGCATCGCCCTTCTAAAAATCGTCGAAATCGGTCCATAAGTTTTCAAGACCCTATATATCGAATATGAGGACCTCGGTGCTTCTAACAAATTTTTTACCGAAAATATAGGTAAGTCTCTCAGATATTTTGAAGAAATTCAGAGGAAATATTTTTCTTCTAATAATATGTCTCCGTGCCAAAAATGAGTGAAATCGGGTCATAACTTCCCCTATCTCCCATATACTTAATATTAGGGTTTTCAAACTTTCAATGGACTTTATACCATATATATGCCGAATATGTGAGTCAAATTGTTTGTTATATTAATAAAATTAAATAAATAAATTGCGAGAGTATAAAATGTTCGGTGACACCTTAGCCCTTCCTTACTTGTTTAATAGTAAATTTGAATAACAAATATATGTATGTACATATTGCTCATTTACTTGAATAGTGTCATAACTAAAAAAACACGATTTTTGTGTTGACTATGCAGAAATGTGCGCAATTTCATCGTACATATTGTATAAAAATTTCATTCCGATGCGTAGGAAAATAAACCGTGATAAAAGAATGTGCCGTTATTAAACTTGTTATGTTGCATTAGTTTTAACCACAATAACGACACTTCTCAGTTGTGCCAGAAGTAGTATACTTTTTTTACGAAACAACGACATACAGAGGTAGTCAAAATTATTTACACATCGGACGTTTTTTTACATGTTTCACAGAAAAAGCTTTCACTTGTTGTTGTTGTTGTCGCAGGGTAACAAAATGCTATGTTGTTGTAAACCTTGATCTATTCCCTAGAGAATGAAGTCAGTTTGGCACGAATAGCTAGAAATATGGCGGAGATATAAGCAAATGAACTACAGACTCGCAGTAGTCGAAAGTATTTACACTCATTTTTTTGCGTCAAAAGTATTTACACAGAACATGAACTCTATTATCCCGTTCTTATTTAATGATAATTTTTTTTAATTTTAATGTTTAGTCTAAGTTACTAATCTTCCATAAATTCATAATTGGTTACACTGCCTTTGGCATCAATAACACCCTGCTTTATGGTCCGAATTGATTCAACACAATTGTGCGCTAAGTTAACTGTTAATTTCGGCGTTTTCGGTTATTATATCAATTGTCCTGTGATATTTAACGAAAGACCAAACATTTTGACTAAAGTTTAGGTCAGGGCTGGGCGGAGGTTAACTTGATTTGCTTCATTTAAAACTTTTGTAGGTAAAGATCCTTTATGAAATGGAGCATTATCCTGTTGTAAAATGCAGTCAATAGTTGGAAAAGGCCGACGGACCACTACAATGGCATGGTCATGGTTTTTGGTTTCGGAAATAAAGCTTTCATGGTTTTGGAAGTGGTCAACTTTATGCACAACGTATGTATTTATGTTACTATTTTTAAATGTCCTTAACAGTGTAGCATCATTGACTGTTCATGCTATATGCTGATTCGATGCTGTTGCAATATTAACAGGACTAATTGTGGGATTTTGTAAGACAGTTCCTACTAATCTTCAGCATTCTCTTTGAGTTATCACAGGTTTCCGCCCAGTTATCTTTAAATTGCCCTTGCAATATATTGTGTTTCCTTCTTTTTAATAACATTATAAACAGTATTCCTTTAAATTCTATAAAGTTTTACTAATTCCGAAGCCGAAACCCGAGTCTTAAACTTAGTTACAGTCTCCAATCTAGTTATACTCGATAATTCCTTTGTTTTCGACATTTTATTTACCAATTTTTATATTTTAAGGCTGAGTTGGGTTGTTGGGAATGCAATAGAGTCCAATTACTTCTTCTTCTTCTTCCTGACTGGCGTAGACACCGCTTACGCGGTTATAGCCGAGTCCAAAACAACGCGCCACGTATCCCTCCTTCTGGCAGTTTGGCGCCAATTGGTTATACCAAGCGAGGCCAGGTCCCTCTCCACCTGGTCCTTCCATCGGAGTGGAGGTCTCCCTCTTCCTCGGCTTCCACCAGCGGGTACCGCATCGAATACTTTCAGAGCTGGAGCACTTTCATCCATTCGAACAACATGACCTAGCCAGCGTAGCCGCTGTTTTTTTATTCGCTGGACTATGTCTATGTCGTCGAATAACACATACAGCTCATCGTTCCATCGTCTGCGGTATTCGCCGTTGCCAATTCTTAAGGGACCATAAATCTTCCGCAAAACCTTTCTCTCGAAAACACCTAGTGCCGTCTCATCGGATGTTGACATCGTCCACGCTTCTGCACCGTAAAGTAGGACGGGAATGATGAGAGACTTGTAGAGTTTGGTTTTTGTTCGTCGAGAGAGGACTTTACTTTTCAATTGCCTACTTAGTCCATAGTAGCACCTGTTGGCAAGAGTGATTCTGCGTTGGATTTCCAGGCTGACATTGTTATTGCTGTTAATGCTGGTTCCCAGGTAGACGAAATTATCTACAACTTCAAAGTTATGACTGTCAACAGTGACGTGGGAGCCAAGACACGAATGCGCTGACTGTTTGTTTGAATTCAATTACTACTCTGGCTTAAACCAAATCCAAGAATAAAGGCTAAATCGCCGTGTGTAAATACTTTTGACTAGTGCGAGTCTTCAGTTCATTTCCTTATTTCTCCGCCATATTTCTAGCTATTCTTGCCAATCCGATTTCATTCGATCGGGAATAGATCAAGGTTTACAACAACATAGCATTGCGACAACAACAACAACAAGCGAAAGCTTTTTGTTTGAAACTTGTGAAAAAACGTCCGATGTGTAAATAATTTTGACTACCTCTGTACATATATTGTATTCCTACATATATTGTGAAAAGGTGAATTTGATTTTCTTTTCAGCAAAACGACACATTTGAATTATGACGGCGAAATTGATTTATATTTTTCAGAAATAACGACGTAATTCAAAGTGGGTCACATTTATGACCAAGAAAAGGCATTAGCACACTCTATTTGATCTATTTATGCTCAACATTGTAATTAATATATTACAGACGACTAGATTTGTCAATAAACTGATGGCATTTTTCTATATTTGCTAATTAAGAGACAATTGAAAACTTTAAATTGCTCTCCTGAAAAATCGACTTTTTTGAGTTGTGACACTATTCAAGTAAATGAGCGATATGTACATAAATAGATTCATAGATACCTATGTATGTAAGTATAATACAAAAAATTGTTATTGCATTTTTTCCTATAATAGCAAAAAATAGTCAAATATTTGAAAAACTTTAAGTGCACATATGTACATATGGACGGACAGACGGACGGACATTCGGATTTTGACTCGTCACCCTGATCATTTTGATATATATATAACCCTATATCTAACTCGTTTAGTTTTATGACTTACAAACAACCGTTATGAGAACAAAACTATAATACTCTCTTAGCAACTTTTGTTGCGAGAGTATAACAAGTAAGGAAAGGCTAAGTTCGGGTGCAACCGAACATTTTATACTCTCGCAATTTATTGATATATTTTTATTAAGACAACACATACTTTGACCCAATTTGAAAATTCTATAATTGGGTATATGAGAGCTAAGGGAAGTTACACTATTAGAAGAAAAAGATTTCCTCTGAATTAAATTAAGATATCTGAGAGATTTACCTATATTTTCTGTGAAAAATAACCATAAGGCACTGAGTTCTTCAAATTCGATATCCGGGGCCTTGAAAAGTTATAGTCCGATTTCGACAATTTTTTCACAAGTGATGCCACGGATCATATACAGTATTTATGTAAACTTTTATTTCGCTATCTTCATTGGTTCCTAATAATATATATATTTTAAAGTGAAGGAATCAAATGGAATTCAAAATTGAGTTATATGGGAAGTTGTCGTAGTTGTGAACCGATTTGATCCATTTTCCACACGTGTCATCAGAGGTCATCAGAAAATATTATTAGAGACCGACCGATTAATCGGTCTTGGTATCGGCATCGGCCATATTTGGCCGATTCTTAGCCGATTCTTTCTACTTCTTTCGGATTATACTAAAATAATTTTTTTTTTTCATTTTTGATTTCTTAAGAGCATAAAATTTTAATTCTCCTGTTTACCATATAAAATACAGTGAATCACATTTGACTAAACTAACAATTCATCATGGTGATAATTTAAGTCTAGTATAAAGAAATTCAACAATTTTGCATTAATGAAAGGGTTTATTTTACACTGCTAGAAACATTCGATTTATGTCAAATATGTACAGTTTTGTTTAAAGTTGTTGAGATTTTTAGAATAATGTCATAAAGTCACTATTATAGAAGCATTCGTAACTAGGTTAATTTATTTTTAAAAGTTTGCCATAGGCAGGGTCACGTAATAATCACTTGGTGCCGACCTGGACTATAATAAGGTGCATGGAAAAAAACCTCCCAAACTATCACTATTTGCCGCCTTTCACAATGTGAGATATAAATAACAAAAGTCATATCTTTGAAAATAACGGATTCTTTTTACTAGATCTACTATTTTCGTATATTGGCCTTAATGCCCATATTTGTCCTACCTTTGGGGTAACCTAGTGTAACCCATGAAAAATTAGGCGATTTTAGTGAATTTTTTTAAAGAAAGTACTCGGTCGAACGTTTCGAAGTGTTTTGAACATAATAAGGTGTACTTTCAAATATATTTTAAGGTTTTTATTTTACAAAAATTTTGAAAAATAAAGGAGTTATGGGTTGTCTTGGGAGGTGCCAAAAAAAAGTTCCCCAACTGCTGACATAATTCCGGCCGAATAAGTAACTGAAACACAAAAATTTAAAAATGTTATTAAAGTTGAATATATTCCCTATACAATGACCTACGATTATTGAAAGATATCAAACATTAACAAAATGGCGTAGTTCTGAAAAAAATTTCGATTTTTTAGGTAAAAAATGGTCGTTTGTTAAATTCCAAATTGACAATTTTCAACAAATCAAAAAGATCGTAGCTCATTGTATAGTAAATATATTCAAGAACATTCAGTTTAAATTTGATGTTGATCGGTCAATGTCTCGTTGAGTTATGATGTCAGTAATTTTGTGAAAAGTCGTTTCGAGAAAAACGCGTTTAAAGTTTCGACTATTTTTGAAATTATAAACTTTCGAATAAGCAAAAAATAAAAAATCGATTTTTTGAAAATGTCACACCGGTATACCCCCTTAAAGGAAAAAAGCTATATTGCTGATTGCAGATTCGCTTTGAGAAAACGCGAATAACTTATTTGTTCTATCAACATATATCTTATAATAATAATTTATTTAGTTTTGAATATTAATTAAATCACTAAACAACTTCATAGTTCTTTACCTATTTTGTGATGTTATTTGTCTTTGTTTTTATTTTGTTATTATACTAATTTACCAAATAATATTATTGATGAAAGAATCGGCATCGGCCGATTCTTTGCCAACTGGCCGATTAATCGGCATCGGCATCGGCCAAAATTTTGGTATCGGTCGGACACTAAATATTATATACCGAATTTCATTTAAATCTGACGAGTAGTTCCTGAGATATGGTTTTTGACCCATAAGTGGGCGATGCCACGCCCATTTTCCATTTTGTAAAAAAATCTGAGTACAGCTCCCTTCTGCCATTCCTTCTGCAAAATTTAATGTTTCTGACGTTTTTCATTAGTGAGTTAACCACTTTAGTAATTTTCAACCTAACCTCTGTTCCAAATTTTACTTCCGTAACTTTATTTATGGCTTAGTTATGACACTTTATGTGTTTTTGTTTTTCGCCATTTTGTGGGCGTGGCAATGGATCGATTTTCGAAAGCAATCCTCTCACGGCCCCAAGGAATATTTGTACCAAGTTTCATTAGGATATCTCAATTTTTACTCAAGTTATCGATTGCACAGACGAACGGACAGATGGACGGACATCCGTATTTCAAATCTACTCGTCACCCTGATCACTTTGGTATATATGACTCTATATCTTACTCTTCTAGTTTTAGGTGCTACAAACAACCGTTATGTGAACAAAACTATAATACTCTCTTAGCAACTTTGTTGCGAGAGTATAAAAATATTATCTAATATATATTTAAGTGCTGTTCATCAGACTTCAAAATTTTTGTGAAGATTATGTGCTGGAGGATGGCATCATGTGTAGAAGTTCACGTAAGTGAGGAAAGTTTTTGATTGTCATTCATTTGGGAGTGGCCAGAAACGATTCTTCTCCACATGATTCAAGCAGCTCACGACTTCCGTTTTTAGACCAAGTATCCTCTGGGTAGCTAACAAACATCCGTTTGAAGGCGAGCTAAAGTGAGAAGGCGAACCCGCTCCTACGGTTGTGTGTAGGGTTTGGGACCCACCACACAAAAAAGAAGTACCAATGAAAAATCGACGAAAGCCTCGGATGAGACACCCCCCTTTTGATGACGACCCCTGCAAACGTTTTAAGGATAATGATTTAAGGGCATGCACCTGGAATGTCCGGACCCTTAATTGGGAAGGTGCCTCTGCCCTGCTGGTTGATGTCCTCATTCGACTAAAGGCTGAAATCACCGCCATCCAAGAAGTGCGACGGACGGGACAAGGACGGAAGAAGGTGGGTTCTTGTGACATCTACTACAGCGACCATATAAAGGAGCGCAAATTTGGTGTTGGATTTGTGGTGGGAGAGAGACTCCGTCGCCGAGTCCTGGCATTCACCCCGGTGGATGAACGTCTAGCCACAATCCGCATAAAAGCGAGGTTCTTCAACATATCGCTTATTTACGCCCACGCCCCAACGGAAGAGAAAGACGATTTGACCAAAGATGCTTTCTATGAGCGCCTAGAATGTACCTATGAGCGCTGCCCCCGCCACGATGTCAAAATCGTGTTTGGCGATTTTAACGCCAGGATGGGTAAAGAAGGTGACTTTGGCACAACAGTCGGAAAATTCAGCCTCCATGACGAAATATCGCCAAACGGCCTGATCGACTTCGCTGGGGCCCGAAATATGGTCGTCTGTAGTACCAGATTCCAGCATAAGAAAATACACCAAGCTACTTGGCTGTCTCCTGATCGAAACACGCGTAACCAAATCGATCACGTTGTGATAGACGGAAGACATGTCTCCAGTGTTTTAGACTTGGGTACCCTCCGAGGACCAAATATAGACTCCGACCATTATCTGGTTGCAGCGAAGATACGCACCCGCCTCTATGCAGCAAAGAACGCCCGTCAACAAACACAAGGAAGGTTCGACGTCGAAAAGCTGCAATCGCAACAGACAGCCGCGAAATACCCTACTCGACTTGCACTCCTGCTCTCTGAGAGCACTCATCAGCATCTCGGTATAAGGGAACTGTGGAACGGCATCTCAAACTCACTGCGTACCGCTGCAGCCGAAACAATTCGATTTCGGCGACGACAAAAAACAAGCTGGTGCGATGAGGAATGCCGTCTCGCAGCGGAGAGAAAACAGACTGCCTACCTCGCAACGTTGCAAACAACCACAACACGTGCGGGATGGGATAGATACCGAGAGCTGAAGAGGGAAGCGAGACGCATCTGCAGACAAAAAAAGAAAGAGGCCGAAATGCGTGAGTACGAAGAGCTTGAGAAGCTGGCAGACAGAGGTAATGCTCGAAAATTTTACGAAAAAATGAAGCGACTTATCGAAGGTTTCAAGACCGGAACATCCTCATGTAGAGACCAAGATGGTAATCTGGTAACCGATGTCCAGGTAATACTGGGATTATGGAGGGAACACTTCTCCAGCCTGCTGAATGGCAGTGAAAGTACAACACCAGGAGATGGCGAACCCGATTCCCCAATCGATGACGATGGAATAGATATTCTATTACCCGACCATGAAGAAATTTTAAAAGCAATTCCCCGCCTGAAGAACAGCAAAGCGGCAGGGGCCGATAGATTACCGGCTGAGCTATTCAAATACGGCGGCGAAGAACTGATAAGGTCAACTTCTTTGCAAAATATGGTCGGAAGAAAGCATGCCTGACGATTGGAATCTCAGTGTGCTCTGCCCAATCCATAAAAAGGGAGATCCCACAAACTGTGCCAATTACCGTGGTATAAGCCTCCTAAATATCGTCTATAAGGTTCTATCGAGCGTACTGTGTGAAAGACTTAAGCCCACCGTCAACAAACTAATTGGACCTTATCAGGGTGGCTTTAGACCTGGAAAATCCACCATGGACCAGATATTCACCATGCGCCAAATCTTGGAGAAGACCCGTGAAAAGAGGATCGACACACACCACCTTTTTGTCGATTTTAAAGCTGCTTTCGACAGCACGAAAAGGAGCTGCGTTTATGCCGCGATGTCTGAATTTGGTATCTCCGCAAAACTAATTCGGCTGTGTAAGTTGACGTTGAGCAACACCAAAAGCTCCATCATGATTGGGAAGGACCTCTCCGAGCCGTTCGATACCAAACGAGGTTTCAGACAAGTTGACTCACTATCGTGCGACTTCTTTAACTTGATGTTGGAAAAAATAATACGAGCTGCAGAGCTAAATAGAGAAGGTACAATCTTCTACAAGAGTGTACAGCTCCTGGCGTACGCCGATGATATTGATATCATCGGAAGCAACAACCACGCCGTTTGCTCTGCTTTTTCCCGCATGGATAAGGAGGCGAAGCGAATGGGTCTGGAGGTGAATGAGGACAAGACGAAATATCTCCTGTCATCAAGCAAATAGTCGGCGCACTCGCTCCCACGTCACTGTTGACAGTCATAACTTCGAAGTTGTAGATAATTTCGTATACCTGGGAACCAGTATTAACAACACCAACAATGTCAGCCTCGAAATCCAGCGCAGAATCACTCTTGCCAACAGGTGCTACTTTGGACTGAGTAGGCAATTGAATAGTAAAGTCCTCCTTCGACGAACCAAAATCAAACTCTACAAGTCACTTATCATTCCCGTCCTGCTTTATGGTGCAGAAGCTTGGACGATGTCAACATCAGATGAGACGACACTAGGAGTTTTCGAGAGGAAAATTTTGCGCAAGATTTATGATCCTCAGAACATTGGCAACGGCGAATACCGCAGACGATGGAACGATGAGCTGTACGAGTTATACGACGACATTGACATAGTTCAGCGAATAAAAAGACAGCGGCTACGGAGGCTAGGTCATGTTGTCCGAATGGACGAAAACACTCTAGCCCTGAAAGTGTTCGATGCAGTACCCGCCGGAGGAAGCCGAGGAAAGGGAAGGCCTCCACTCTGTTGGAGGGTCCAGGTGGAGAGCCTGGTTACACTTGGAATCTCCAACTGGTGCCGAACTGCGAGGGAAAGATAAGAGTCTATCATCGCTTCGGTTATAACCGGCTAAACGGTTGAACGCCAATAACATACATACATATGCTAGCACAACACCCTAATTACCACAATTGTAGCAAAAAAAGCGTAGCACACAACCCAAGTACGCCTCGGTGGTGTGTGAAATGATGAAAAATAATGTAAACAAAACAAAGGTTTTCTACTGTATATACTGAGACCGAAACTTTTCAAACCCACAAAAGAGGTGAGTTTGCCATAGGCCAGTATAACTGCTTGTGCATTTTTTAACCACTATTCCCCTCACGCGTACGTATACATGTGATCCTACGTCTCTGTTGCGCTTATTACGCAGCATATAAATTATATACATACAAATATAGCTGAACTGCTCTAATATCCCTAATCGTCAGCTGATGCGGGGTTGCATTTTTATACTCTCGCAACAAAGTTGCTAAAGAGAGTATAATAGTTTTGTCCACATAACGGTTGTTTGTAAGTCCTAAAACTAAACGAGTTAGATATAGGGTTATATATATCAAAATGATCAGGGTGAAGAGTAAAGTTCAAATCCGGATGTCTATCTATCCGGCTGTCCGTCCGTGCAAGCGGTAACTTGAATAAAAATTGAGATAACGGGTGATTTTTTTTGAGGTTAGGATTTTCATGCATTAGTATTTGACAGATCACGTGGGATTTCAGACATGGTGTCAAAGAGAAAGATGCTCAGTATGCTTTGACATTTCATCATGAATAGACTTACTAACGAGCAACGCTTGCAAATCATTGAATTTTATTACCAAAATCAGTGTTCGGTTTTTTTTTTCCGCTTTTTTATCGACAAATTTTGTTCAGCGATGAGGCTCATTTCTGGTTGAATGGCTACGTAAATAAGCAAAATTGCCGCATTTGGGGTGAAGAGCAACCAGAAGCCGTTCAAGAACTGCCCATGCATCCCGAAAAATGCACTGTTTGGTGTGGTTTGTACGCTGGTGGAATCATTGGACCGTATTTTTTCAAAGATGCTGTTGGACGCAACGTTACGGTGAATGGCGATCGCTATCGTTCGATGCTAACAAACTTTTTGTTGCCAAAAATGGAAGAACTGAACTTGGTTGACATGTGGTTTGAACAAGATGGCGCTACATGCCACACAGCTCGCGATTCTATGGCCATTTTGAGGGAAAACTTCGGAGAACAATTCATCTCAAGAAATGGACCCGTAAGTTGGCCACCAAGATCATGCGATTTAACGCCTTTAGACTATTTTTTGTGGGGCTACGTCAAGTCTAAAGTCTACAGAAATAAGCCAGCAACTATTCCAGCTTTGGAAGACAACATTTCCGAAGAAATTCGGGCTATTCCGGCCGAAATGCTCGAAAAAGTTGCCCAAAATTGGACTTTCCGAATGGACCACCTAAGACGCAGCCGCGGTCAACATTTAAATGAAATTATCTTCAAAAAGTAAATGTCATGAACCAATCTAACGTTTCAAATAAAGAACCGATGAGATTTTGCAAATTTTATGCGTTTTTTTTTTTTTAAAGTTATCAAGCTCTTAAAAAATCACCCTTTATCTTAATGAAACTTGGAACACGTGTTCCTTGGCACCATAAGAAGGTTAAGTTCGAATGGGCGGAATCGGACCACTGACACGCCCACAAAATGGCGATAACCGAAAACACATCTTCTTCTTGACTGGCGTAGACACCGCTTACGCGGTTATAGCCGAGTCCAAAACAGCGCGCCACGTATCCCGCCTTCTGGCAGTTTGGCGCCAATTCGTTATTCCAAGCGAAGCCAGGTCCCTCTCCACCTGGTCCTTCCATCGGAGTGGAGGTCTCCCTCTTCCTCTGCTTCCACCAGCGGGTACTGCATCGAATACTTTCAGAGCTGGAGCACTTTCATCCATTCGAACAACATGACCTAGCCAGCGTAGCCGCTGTTTTTTTATTCGCTGGACTATGTCTATGTCGTCGAATAACACATACAGCTCATCGTTCCATCGTCTGCGGTATTCGCCGTTGCCAATTCTTAAGGGACCATAAATCTTCCGCAAAACCTTTCTCTCGAAAACTCCTAGTGCCGTCTCATCGGATGTTGACATCGTCCACGCTTCTGCACCGTAAAGTAGGACGGGAATGATGAGAGACTTGTAGAGTTTGGTTTTTGTTCGTCGAGAGAGGACTTTACTTTTCAATTGCCTACTTAGTCCATAGTAGCACCTGTTGGCAAGAGTGATTCTGCGTTGGATTTCCAGGCTGACATTGTTATTGGTGTTAATGCTGGTTCCCAGGTAGACGAAATTATCTACAACTTCAAAGTTATGACTGTCGACAGTGACGTGGGAGCCAAGACGCGAATGCGCTGACTGTTTGTTTGACGACAGGAGATATTTCGTCTTGTCCTCGTTCACCACCAGACCCATACGCTTCGCTTCCTTATCCAGTCTGGAGAAAGCAGAACTAACGGCGCGGGTGTTGTTTCCGATGATATCGATATCATCGGCGTACGCCAGTAGCTGTACACTCTTATAGAAGATTGTACCTTCTCGATTTAGCTCTGCAGCTCGTATTATTTTCTCCAGCATCAGGTTAAAGAAATCACACGAGAGTGAGTCGCCTTGTCTGAAACCTCGTCTGGTATCGAACGGCTCGGAGAGGTCCTTCCCGATCCTGACGGAGCTTTTGGTGTTGCTCAACGTCAGCTTACACAGCCGTATTAGTTTTGCGGGGATACCAAATTCAGACATCGCGGCATAAAGGCAAATCCTTTTCGTACTGTCGAAAGCAGCTTTAAAGTCGACAAAGAGATGGTGTGTGTCGATCCTATTTTCACGGGTCTTCTCCAAAATTTGGCGCATGGTGAATATCTGGTCAGTTGTTGATTTTCCAGGTCTAAAGCCACACTGATAAGGTCCAATCAGTTTGTTGACGGTGGGCTTTAGTCTTTCACACAATACGCTCGACAGAACCTTATACGCGATGTTGAGGAGGCTTATCCCACGGTAATTGGCGCAAATTGTGGGGTCTCCCTTTTTGTGTATAGGGCAGAGTACACTGAGATTCCAATCGTCAGGCATGCTTTCTTCCGACCATATTCTGCAAAGAAGCTGATGCAGGCACCTTATCAGCTCTTCGCCGCCGTATTTGAATAGCTCGGCCGGTAATCCGTCGGCCCCCGCCGCCTTATTGTTCTTTAGGCGGGTAATTGCTATTCGAATTTCTTCACGGTCGGGCAATGGAACATCTGCTCCATCGTCGTCGATTGGGGAATCGGGTTTGCCATCTCCTGTTGTTGTACTTTCACTGCCATTCAGCAGGCTGGAGAAGTGTTCCCTCCACAAACTCAGTATACTCTGGTCATCACTAACTAGATCACCTCTGGGGGTCCTACAGGAGTGTGCTCCGGTCTTGAAACCTTCAGTTAGTCGCCGGATCTTTTCGTAAAATTTTCGAGCATTACCCCTGTCAGCCAGCTTGTCAAGCTCTTCATACTCACGCATTTCGGCCTCTTTCTTTTTTTGTCTGCAAATGCGTCTCGCTTCCCTCTTCAGCTCTCGGTATCTTTCCCATCCCGCTCTTGTTGCGGTCGATCGTAACATTGCGAGGTTAGCAGTCTGTTTTCTCTCCACTGCGAGACGACAATCCTCGTCATACCAGCTGTTTTTTTGGCTTTTCCGAAAACCAATGGTTTCGGTTGCAGCTGTACGTAAGGTGTTTGATATGCCGTCCCACAGCTCCCTTATATCGAGATGCTGATGAGTGCTCTCAGAGAGCAGGAGTGCAAGTCGAGTAGAAAATCGTTCGGCTGTCGGTTGTGAGTGCGCTTTTCTACACAGAGGCCGGTGCGTATTTTAGCTGCTACAAGATAGTGGTCCGAGTCGATGTTGGGACCACGAAGCGTACGCACATCAGAAACACTGGAGACATGTCGTCCATCTATCACAACATGATCGATCTGGTTGCGAGTGATTCGATCCGGGGACAGCCAAGTAGCTTGATGGATTTTCTTATGCTGGAATCTAGTACTACAGACGACCATATTTCGGGCCCCGGCGAAGTCGATCAGCCTCAGACCGTTTGGTGATGTTTCGTCATGGAGGCTAAATTTTCCGACTGTTGTGCCAAAGACACCTTCTTTACCCACCCTAGCGTTGAAATCGCCAAGCACGATTTTTACATCGTGGCGGGGGCAGCGCTCATAGGTACGTTCTAGGCGCTCATAGAAGGTATCTTTGATCACTTCGTCCTTCTCTTCCGTCGGGGCGTGGGCGCAAATCAGCGATATGTTGAAGAACCTCGCTTTGATGCGGATTGTGGCTAGACGTTCATCCACCGGAGTGAATGCCAGGACTCGACGACGGAGTCTCTCCCACCACGAATCCCACACCGAATTTGCGCTCCTTTATATGGCCGCTGTAGTAGATGTCACAAGGACCCACCTTCTTCCGTCCTTGTCCCGTCCATCGCATTTCTTGGATTGCGGTGATGTCAGCCTTTACTCTTACGAGGACATCAACCAGCTGGGCAGAGGCACCTTCCCAATTAAGGGTCCGGACATTCCAGGTGCATGCCCTTATTTCGTAGTCCTTTAAACGTTTGCAGTGGTCGTCATCAAAATTGGGGTCTCTCATCCGAGGCTGTTTTGTTCTTTTCATTGGGGGTGTTTTTATGTGGTGGGTCCCAAACCCTACGTACAACCGCATAAGCGGGTTTCGCCTTCTCACTTTAGCTCGCCTTCAAACGGATGTTTGTTAGCTACCCAGAGGATACTTGGTCTAAGACCGGAAGTCGTGAGCTGCTTGAGCCACATGTAAAAGAATCGTTCCTGGCCACTCCCAAGTGAATGGCAGTCAGAAACTTTCCTCACTTGCGTGAACTTCTACATATGACTCCATCCTCCACCGAAAACACATAAAGAGCTATAACTAAGCTATAAATTAAGCTATGAACTTAAAATTTGGTACAAACGATTGTTCTAGGAAAGTGCATATTTGGATGAATTTTTTTTGAGAAAGTAGACGTGGCCAGGCCCCCTACTAAGTTTTTTGTACATATCTCGTAAACTACTAAACCTATATCAACGAAACTTTCAGTAGTCGTTTTTCAGGCATTTCCTTATATAGTCCAAAAATGGAGAAAATCGGATTATAACCACGCCCACCTCCCATACAAAGGTTACGTTGAAAACTACTAAAAATGCTTTAATTCAGTAAGGAAAACGAACAGAAGCCTTAAATTTCATTATAAAGAAGGCACAGAAGAGCTGCACACAAAATTTTTCATGGGCGTGGTTCCGCCCACTTTTGGGTCAAAAACCATATCTCCGAAACTACTCGACCAATTTCAATGAAATTCGGTTTGTAATATCTCGCTTGCATCCCAATTATATGTTGTGAAAATATACCAGAACTTTGAAGTCGATCTAAATCGTGTACTTTGAAATACATAAAGTAAGCACTAGTGAAGATATCGGACCAGAACTTTGCACAAATTTTTTTTACGGAAAATATAGGTAAGTCTCTCAGATATTTTGAAGAAGTTCGGAGGGAATATCTTTCTTTTAATAATAATATGTCTCCGTGCCAAAAATACGTGAAATCGGGTCATGCCTTCACCTAATTCCCATATACCTAATATTAGGTTTCCAACATTCAATTGAGTTTATACCTTATATATGCCGAATATGTGGGTAAAATTGTTCGTTATATTAATAATATTAAATAAATAAATTGCGAGAGTATAAAATGTTCGGTTACACCCGAACTTAGCTCTTCCTTGCTTGTTTTATCTCTATTTATAAATTTTCTTAAAATTTCAAACAAATTATTTTAACTTCAAAATAACTTTTTAAAACTTTATTTATTTATATGTCAATATATTTACATTTTATTTATTTTAAGAATTATTTTAAAAAATTAGTGTAATTATATATTTTTTATATAAAATATATTTTGTAAAATATGTTATTGATATCTGAAAATAAAAGATAAGATAAAAGAAAAATATTATTAATATCTGAAAAAAAGAATAATATTGGTTCATAGGTTAATTAAATAAAAATAGTTATAACATCTGAAAACAAAGATTAATTAAAGGAGAAACAAATATTAATTAAATATTTGTAATTATAAAATCTTAAAAAAAGTTAATTGAAGCTGAAAAAGATTAATTAAATAATAATAATTATAAAATCTGAAAATAATAGTAATTAAATGAAGAAATATTAAAAAGGTTAATTGGAGCTGTCAAAAGATTAATTAAATAATAATAATTATTAAATCTGAAAAAATAATAATAAAATAAAATCTGAAAAAATAATAATAAAATAAAATCTGAAAAAAGGTTAAATGAAGCTGAAAAAATATTAATTAAATACAAATAATAATAGTTAATATAAATTATTACTTCTCCAATGATACAATATTGTAATAAAACCACTTTTATTAAATAAATGAACATTGAATTATGGATTAATGTAAGGCGCATATTTATTAGTATTTCAAACACCATTTACAGATATAAAAAGAAACACGTACCACAATGAAACAAGTAATAAAAAAAGAACATAACATAAAGAAAAATCATGTATATATTTCTATAGCAGGGTTATATATTATAAACTAGCTGATACCGCAGTCGTTGCCCTGCGTGAAATTATTTGTTTTTAAAAGAATATTAATTTGAATTTATATTGTATTGAAAAGCATTTATTTGCGATTTTTCTAAATTTTTTCGATGTAACGCAGCTTGATAAACAACCTTTTTGTTTTTTTTTTCTACCGGTTCGTGTTTTTCCAACTCGTGAACACTCCACGTATACGTGTGCAAAACATTACATTTCCAGATTTATACCACACACTTCCAGCTACTGTCTTTGTGACCAGTTGATTGTCATCGCAAATGCAAGTCTCACTGGAAACTGAATACGTTTGAACTGAAATGGCAAATCGTTGGAATTCAAAGGAATTCGTGGAATCAAGCATTCTGTCCCTTTCAAAATTCTTGCAACTATTACATTATTCGATAGCTGCGTCACAATCAGTCGGATTCAATTACACGGTTTCGGCGCATTATAATGACAGATCCAACTTTGAGACGCAAAGGATGCGGTGACTTGTCAGGCAAATTCAGAGAATTTAGAAATTCCACTGAATAATTCACGGCTTCGTCTTCATTTTCAACACTTCATTTTCGATCGATTTGTACGAACACAAATCTCCCGGAATTTGACTTGTATAATTTAAGTCATCGACATCGGTATTTTTGGCAGCTAAAATTCGCACTCAACCAATAGTAGTTACGAAAATTTTGGCCAATGTTCGGATTGATTTCAAATCATTAGAAGTATCAACCGGAATTTGCCCATTTCCAATTCCTTGAAGATCTCTGTTGATTTCGAAATAACAGGAAGTGTTTGTCAAAATTCGCCTGATAATAGGAGCACTATGCCACCAAAGCGACAATTATTATTCCACAGATCTTTCATAACTGATTGCTTTGAAATGACAAACAGGTTTTTCATTGATTTGCATGTTTAACTGAAGCTTCAGTAGCGAATGTGCCTTTTTGCCAACTTCTAGTAGCGTTGCAGCAATTCCAGTAGATGCAGGAGCCAACACAATGCCATTTTGAGATCGTATTGTTGCCAGTTCCGCCGAGCGCATCAATAAAATAGTCCACTGTTTCCATCATTGACAGTCTTCATCAATTCATGATAGGCACTTTTTTGCTGCTCATTCAATAATGGAACATTTCTTGAAGTTGTTGTTCCAAAGTTATTCTGTCGTATGCACGCTCACATTCCAATGTACAATTCAGTACATTTCTGATTTGACGATTTGGCGCTGGCATATGAATTTCATTCTAAAGTTTGCCACTCATAAGCAAACACAAATCTTCGATCAACACCAATGTTTCATTGTAGATGTCATCGTCCATTATGGAATTTTTAGAAATTATTAGTTATCACAAAAACGGTACTCACGGACTTTTTTTAGATCATTAAAAGAGAAATAATTCTTTCATACATAACTTTGCTTTTGTGTATCTTGGACCGCTTTCACAGCGCAAGGAACGGAAGCCCTCAAAGATAAATAATTTCCCCTGTTTTTTACACATTTACCACTGTTTCTTCGCTCCTATTGGTCGTGATGCTATATAGCCTATAGCCTTCCTCGATAAATGGACTATCCAACACAAAAAGAATTATTCAATTCGAACCAGTAGTTTCGGAGATTAGCGCGTTCAAACAAACAAACAAAAAAACTCTTCAGCTTTATAATATTAGTATAGATTAATTATAAAAAAGAAGAGTACATTAAGCGAACAAAATTAGTTTTTTATTTACATTGAAAATAAGCAAAAAAATTAATATACATTTTTAATATAGTATAATTTGGTATATATCTAAATTAAAAATGTATATAAATTTTTTTCTTATTTTCAATGTAAATAAAAAAATAATTTTCTATTCTTAAAGTTAATAACAAGTATTATACTAAAAAAATTAAACATTAAATTTAAAAACTACAACTACAACCTTTATTTATGCTATTATGGGTTAAACTGACATAAAAGGCGTTTTTTATTAGGCAACTTTGCTTCCGCCGTTTTCCAATAGATGTCGCTAGGGCAGTGGTCGGCAAACTCATACATTCAAACAATTTATTTCGTGAGAGTGAATGCGTGTTGAGAGCTACTCAACTGACCAAGAGTTCTGTTCTACTGGTCCCGTACTTTTTTAGAACTGGTGAAATTAGGAACAATACTGGTTTCCTAATAATAATTTTTATAGTGTACGTTAGCTTATCATATACAATCAATTGTTTTTACTGCGTAGAAATGTGTATGAAAACATTATAAAGCAGTAAACCAGAGACCTGCACAAGCGCACCGCCACTCAAAATACACCGCGTGCTTACTCGCATATTTCTCATACTTGTGTATCAAAAACACTCATAACACAGCCAAATATGTCGCGATGGTTTTAACACTCACAGAATTTTTCCACTTAGCTCAAAGCGGTTAAAAAAACACTTAACTCTCTTCTGCTTATTCATGTTATTACTCAAGCTGAGCGACAACACAAAAAAGCGGTTTGAGTAAATGACATTTTCAAATTTTAGCAACTCTCTGAGTATTGAATTCATTTAATACTTTGTTGTTCTTTGCACGCTCGTTTTCTGTGTTTTGTATATGATTTACACGAGTGGCAGATCGAGCAGCCGAAGACGCTGTCATCCATGTGCTAAACCCCTGTAAGAAACAGCTGAAGGTCAAATGATCAACAAAACAATAATTAGTGTGTATATGCATGGACAAGAAATAATAATCGCCTTTTTCCAAAAGCAAACTTTGACTATATAAAAAAGGGATATAAATATTTCAATTTTACATGCTAAAAAATTTTTTAATTCTAATTATCGTACGAACAGTCAAAAGGTTGACATTTTTCTTGCAGGGAATGTTCCACAACGAATGACACACTTGCGTCAGCATACATAAAACAACAAAACAGTTTGCTGTTCTTAATCAAGAATGATAGAAGACAAGATTACGACAGACTGAAGCGTTCACGACCCACGAATGGGAATAGGAAATCGAAGAATTGTCAAATGGAAAACGGAAATGTGAAACATAGTGAACCAAATTGAATAATGTGCAGATAAAATATCACAATTAACGTAATTCTTAAAATCTTCATTTATAAAATGATCCAATATAATCATGCATATTTATAATTAAAATTATACGTTTTGTTACAAAAAGTTCGCCATTTTGCCAACTTTTTTGTTGGTTGGAAAAGTGAAAAAAATTCTTTATAGACGACTTTTTTGTACTATTGTTGTTTAATTCCGCCATTGCGGACTTCTTTAGAATTTTAAATAATAATTAAGCACTAGCCTTGACTTCAGCTCTTTGTTTTGGTTTTATTGTTTTGTATCACCGTACAATTTTGTTTTGCTCGCGTGTTCGGGGTCGTGAAAGTTGTCACTCAACAGGAACTCAAACCCCAAAAAAGCTAACTGTAAACGACTGTCGTAATCTGGTCTTCTATCATTCTTGGTTCTTAATAAGCAACGCACAAAAAACTGAAGCACGACAAAAAAAGAATACACGAACAACAATACAATAGTAAACACTCAAGTACACGCGCTACTGGTGATGATTGTGTCTTGCTTTTTCCTTTGCTGGCCTTGAGTATGATCACCACTTGTCAGTGAAAATCAAAAAGAAGAGTGTGTAAAACAAATACAGTTAATATGCAATAGCAAGTACACGACAGGCTCAGTAGCTTCTCCACTCATAGTTCTTTGAGTAGATGGACACCGCCATCGCTTTTGAAGCAAGTTTACTCTCAGTAAGGAAATTAGGCACTCATGTAGTTCTCTGATATGTACAATATGCATGCGCATACTTAGGTGTAAAGCTCAAACTACATAGCTCGCGTATGCGAATGCGAATGCGAAAGCGAAAAAATGCGCTTGACTGCGTATATATCGAGCAACTCCATAAATGCGCTTTTGAATGCGTATACAAGGTGATACACATACACACTTTTTAATTGCGAGTTTGAAATCGACCTAAATAATATGGACGGCGATTTTAATTTTTTATTGATTTTTATAATCAGTGTACATAGAAAACCTCGAATTAAGCAACGGAAGGAAAATTTAAACTGTCTACCTTGTTTATTAAAACTTCATCACCCCTAATCTTTAAAAGTTAATTTAAATATTTGATAAATTTATTATTAATAAATTAATAAATATTATATTTTCCAAAATACTTATATTGTGTCGAAGAAAACGAGCTTAAATAATTAAAACATACAAGATTGTAAGTAACATAATGTTGGTTGGTATTCTTAAGAATGTGAAGGTTACTGTGTTGAACGTTCGCATTCGCATTCGCGAGCTATGTAGCAGCTGCTTAACGGTACGTGCTCGCGCTAGTAAGGTAAGTACACATCGAGTTCTACAGTTAAAAATACTTGAGAATTCGCGTGTTGCAATGAAACTACACAGATGCAGTGCTCTAATTTTTTGTATACAATCACCTACTAAGAAAAATTAATTCGCTATGCAAGCATCATTTTATATAAGTGGATGTCTATATTTGAATTGCGTATACGCTCATATGTATGTTAGCGGAGTTCATTCATTTCTTGTGAGATTGCACGCTTCTTGTTGAATTCATTTACTTTATTGTTTTGATTTATGGATAAGTGCGACATTCCAATTAATATATTTGTGAAAAGGATGTGATGTGAGCGTGCATTTATTGATTTTTAATTTAACGCATAAAGGGGAAAAGAATAATAAAATTGTTTGCAGTCAGGAAAGCGAGGAAATCTCAAGTTGTACAAGCAGTGAGTTAAGTGAGGAAATAAAAAACCTGAAAAACAAAAAATCCCCCGGTTACGACCTGATTACTGCCGAGGTTCTAAAACAGCTTCCTCCCGTAGGTATAGTAAAAATTACCAGCATTATTAATGCGTCTTTTAATCTTAAATACGTGCCAACTTATTGGAAAATTGCTGAAGTTATTATGATTCAAAAGCCAGGAAAATCAGGATATGATGTATCTTCTTACAGGCCCATATCACTTCTACCGACAATCTCGAAACTTTTTGAGAAAATTCTCATAAAACGTCTCAATAAAATCATAGAACGAAAAGCCATAATTCCAGCTCATCAGTTTGGGTTTCGAGCTAACCATTCTACGATTGATCAAATCCATAGAATTACAAATACTATAGAAAAAGCATTTGAGGAAAAGAAATTCTGTTCTACCGTGTTTTTGGATGTTGCAAAAGCGTTCGATAAAGTTTGCCACAAAGGACTGCTTTCGAAACTGAAACTAATTTTACCGAAACAGTATTATGATATCATAAAATCATATTTGTCAGATCGCTACTTCCGTGTTAAACAAGGAGACGAGTATTCTAGTCTTAAGAAAATAAAAGCAGGAGTTCCACAAGGTAGTGTGTTGGGCCCTCTTCTTTATATTTTGTTCACGCATGACCTGCCAGTAGACTACAATTACACAACAGCCACATTTGCAGATGATACCGCGTTGCTTGCTGTTGGTAGCAGTGAACATGAGTCAACCAATAATCTCCAAGAAGCCGTAAATAAAGTCCTACATTGGGCAAAAGAAATGGCAGATAAAACTCAATGAAGCTAAGTCTGTACACATTGTTTTCACGTACAACAAAAATACAGTACTTGCCAATTTTCATAGACGGTGTACGAATACCATACTACAACTCCGCTAAATACTTGGGAATGACACTTGACTCTAAGCTACGGTGGAAAATTCATGTAAAAAACAAACGGAAAGAACTAGACATGCGACTCAAGAATATTAATTGGCTAATTGGTAACAAATCAGTGTTATCCATCGAAAATAAGTTACTTATCTATAAACAAGTACTCAGACCGATATGGAGCTATGGTGCACAACTCTGGGGATGTACTAACGCAAATAATAAGAAAGTCATCCAACAATTCCAAAACAAAATACTAAGAGTTATTGTCAAAGCGCCTTGGTATTGTAGATGTGCTGACATAGAGCGTGATCTAAACGTAAACTCAGTTAACGCTGAAATATTAAAAATTGCAGCAACACATGAAGCCAGGTTGCTAATGCATTGTAACGAAGAAGTAGTCATGTTAACTTCTAGAGATGGACCACCAAGACGACTCAAACGCATAAAACCCAGCGATCTTTTAAACTAGCCAATACTCTCAGAGTATTTTTGTAATTTTGTAATATTTTATATCATACTCAAGTTGCTTGTTAGTCTTTCTTTTGTAAATATTTTAGAACTAGTTGCAATGTAAAATAAATAAAAAAAAAAAAAAAAAAAAAAAAAAAAAAAAATCATAAGAAAGGGAAATTACCGAGAATCATTTACAATAATATTTGTGGAATAGCAATTAAAATATTTCCAATTTTCGTATAATTTTTCCAATTGTATTCAAATAATTTTTCATTGAATTTAAAAGTCAAATTTCAAACAAGTTTCTTTCCATAAATCGAAGATTTCGACCAGGTCATAATACACAATTTAAAATTTTACTATCGAGGCAGAATTTTAAAAGAGATATCCTATATCGTATGGAGGCGAACAAAAAATATGATTTATTAATATATATTGTGAAAATAGTCCAAATTGGTTTACAACCACGCCAACTTCCTATATACCAGAACTTTGAAGACGATCTGAACCGTTTACTTTACAATATATAAAGTAAGCACCAGTAAAGATATCGGAAGAGAACTTTGCACAAATACTACATTTATAGTGTAGCATCGCACTTTTAAAAATCGTCGAAATCGGACCATAAATTTTCAAGACCCCATATATCGAATATGAGGATCTCAGGGCTTCTATTTTTTTACCGGAAAATAGGTAAGTTTCTCAGATATTTTGAAAAAAATTCATAGGGAATATATTTCATTTAATAATATGTCTCCGTGCCTAAAATACGGGTTATAACTTCACCTAAATTCCTAAATTAGGGTTTCCAACTTTCAATGGACTTTACACCATATATATGACGAATATGTGGGTCAAATTGTGTGTTATATTAATAAAATTAAATAAATAAATTGCGAAAGTATAAAATATTCGGTTACACCCGAACTTAGCCCTTCCTTACTTTTTTTTAGTTATTTTCGTATTGTTCTCACTTTCACCGTTTTTTATACTATTTATTAGTTAAAAGCACTGATCAAGTATCTATTTCATTTGACATAAAAATGCTAGTTTTTCTTAGCCAAACTGTTTGACAATTGAATTAATTTCAATGCAGCTAGTTTAGAATTATTATCAGCGATATAACGATATGTATTCAAAATATTGATAACATAAAAACATAAAGCTTCGCAAAATATATGATTTTTTTTTTTTCGAAAATTATAAAATAAAATAATAAAGTCGAAATTAATTAAAGGCATTAGTCTTCTTTGCTACACTACTTTCCTTTATTATATATATATATATATTTGGCGTAGAAACCGCTTTAAGCGATTATAGCCGAATCCACCACAGCGCGCCACTCGTTCCTCCTTTTTGCTTTTTGGCGCCAATTGGAAACACCAAGTGAAGCCAGGTCACTTTGCACTTGGTCTTTTCACCCGAGTGGAGGTCGTCCTCTTCCGCGGCTTCCTCCAGCGGGTACTACAGCGAACACTTTCAGAGCAGAAGTGTTTTCATTCATTCGTACAACATGACCTAGCCAGCGTAGCCGCTGTCTTTTTATTCGCTGAACTATGTCAATGTCGTCGTATCAATCGAACAGCTCATCGTTCCATCGTCTGCAGTATTCGCCGTTGCCAATGTTCAGAGGACCATAAATCTTACGCAAAACCTTTCTCTCGAAAACCCAAAGAGTCGTCTCATCGGATGTTGTCACCGTCCACGCTTCGGCGCCATACATCAGGACGGGAATAATGAGCGACTTGTAGAGTTTGATTTTTGTTCGTCGAGAGAGAATTTACTTTGCAATTGCCTACTCAGTTCAAAGTAACACCTATTGGCAAGAGTGATTCTGTGTTGGATTTCAAGGCTGACATTGTTGGTGTTATTAACGCTGGTTCCCAAGTAGACGAAACTATATCAAAGGTATGACTGTCAACAGTGACGTGGGAGCCAAGACACGAGTGCGCTGACTGTTTGTTTGATGACAGGAGATATTTCGTCCTGTCTTCATTCACCACCAGACCCATACGCTTCGCTTCTTTATCTAGTCTGGAAAAAGGAGAACAAACGGCGCGGTTGTTGCTTCCGATGATATCAATATCATCGGAATACGCCAGCAGCTGTACACTCTTGTAGAAGACCTTCTCTATTTATTTATTTTTTCTCTTTTGGTGTTGCTCAACGCCAACTTACACAGCCGTATTAGTTTTGCAGGGATACCAAATTCAGACATCGCGGCATAAACGCAGCTCCTTTTCGTGCTATCGAAGGCAGCTTTAAAATCGATGAAAAGATGGTGAGTATCGATTTTTCTCTCTCGGGTCTTTTCCAAGATTTGGCGCATGGTAATATCTGGTCCATCGTCGATTTTCCAGGTCTAAAGCCACACTGATAAGGTCCAATCAGTTCGCTGACGGTGGGCTTTAGTCTTTCACACAATACGCTCGACAAAACCTTATATGCGATATTGAGGAGACTTATACCACGGTAATTGGCGCAGATTGTCTCCCTTTTTATGGATTGGGCAGAGCACACTGAGATTCCAATCGTCGAGCATGCTTTCTACCGACCATATTCTACAAAGATGCTGATGCATGCACCTTATCAGTTCTTCGCCGCCGTATTTGAATAGCTCGGCCGGTAGTCCATCGGCCCCCGCCGCTTTGTTGTTCTTCAAGCGGGTAATTGCTATTCGAATTTCTTCATGGTCGGGTAATGGAATATCCATCGTCATCGATTGGGGAATCGGATTCGCCATCTCCTGGTGTTGTACTTTCACTTCCATTCAGCAGGTCGGAGAAGTGTTCCCTCCAGAATCCCAGTATGCTCTGGACATCCGGTACCAGATTACCTCCTCGGTCCCTACATGATAGTGCTCCGGCCTGAACTTTTCATAATGTTACCCATGTCGGCCAGCTTTTCAAGCTTTTCATACTCACGCATTTCGGCTTCTTTCGTTTTACGTCTGCAAATGCGTCTCGCTTCCCTCTTCAGTTCTCGATATCTGTCCCACCCCGAACGTGTTGTGGTCTTTCGCAACGTTGCGAGGTAGGCTGTCTGTTTTCTCTCCACTGCGGAATCGTACCAACTGGTTTTTTGGCGTTGCCGGAGACCAATTGTTTCGGCTGCAGCGGTATGCAATGAGTTTAAGATGCCGTTCCACAGTTCCCTTATATCGAGATGCTGATGAGTGCTCTCAGAGAGCAGGAGTGCAAGTCGAGTAGAAAATCGCTCGGCTGTCGGTTGTGATTGCAGCTTTTCGACGTCGAACCTTCCTTGTGTTTGTTGACGGGCGTTCTTTGCTGCGCAGAGGCGGGTGCGTATCTTCGCTGCAACCAGATAATGGTCCGAGTCTATATTTGGTCCTCGGAGGGTACCCATGTCTAAAACACTGGAGACATGTCTTCCGTCTATCACAACGTGATCGATTTGGTTACGCGTGTTTCGATCAGGAGACAGCCAAGTAGCTTGGTGTATTTTCTTATGCTGGAATCTGGTACTACAGACGACCATATTTCGGGCCCCGGCGAAGTCGATCAGCCTCAGGCCGTTTGGCGATATTTCGTCATGGAGGCTGAATTTTACGACTGTTGTGCCAAAGACACCTTCTTTACCCATCCTGGCGTTAAAATCGCCAAACACGATATTGACATCGTGGCGGGGGCAGCGCTCATAGGTACATTCTAGGCGCTCATAGAAAGCATCTTTGGTCACATCGTCCTTCTCTTCCGTTGGGGCGTGGGCGTAAATAAGCGATATGTTGAAGAACCTCGCTTTTATGCGGATTGTGGCTAGACGTTCATCCACCGGGGTGAATGCCAGGACTCGGCGACGGAGTCTCTCTCCCACCACAAATCCAACACCAAATTTGCGCTCCTTTATATGGCCGCTGTAGTAGATGTCACAAGGACCCACCTTCTTCCGTCCTTGTCCCGTCCATCGAACTTCTTGGATGGCGGTAATGTCAGCCTTTACTCTTACGAGGACATCAACCAGCTGGGCAGAGGCACCTTCCCAATTAAGGGTCCGGACATTCCAGGTGCATGCCTTCAAATCATGTTCCTTAAAACGTTTGCAGGGATCGTCATCAAAAGGGGGGTTTCTCTTCCGAGGCTCTGATTGTTTTTTCATTGGGGAGGTTTTTTTTATGTGGTGGGTCCCAAACCCTACGCACAACCGCAGAAGCGGGCTTCGCCTTCCCACTTTAGCTCGCCTTCAAACGGATGTCTGTTGGCTACCCAGGGGATAATTGGTCTAAAACCGGAACTTGTGAGCTGCTTGAGTCATATGTAAAAGAATCGTTCCTGGCCACTCCCAAGTGAATGGCAATCAGAAACTTTCTTCACTTGCGTGAACTTCTACATATGATCCCATCATCCTTTATTGCATTACACTTTTCCAAGTGCTTCTTTGCCTATACTCTTTATGTTCTCAATTCGCTATTTTCTACGGTCTTAATTGATAACTGTAAACTATATTCACAACATATAGCCTTGCCGCTTGTGGAGAGCATACAATACAAGTGGAGTGATAAGAGCGAAAACGAAAAATGAAACTGTTACAACTTGATCCCCTTGATCCACTTATCTATTGCAATATTTCTTTCAACTTATAAATGTAGAGTATGCATATAATATTATATTATGTTGTCCGTTATTAATTTTTTTGATACTCACAAAAATTTATAAAAATAGCAAGCCATTCCACATATACAGTGGAACTTCTATAACTCGAAGATCTGATAACTCGAAATTTTGAACTGGCAATAGCGTTTAGAAATCAAATTTCATACAAATTTCCTTCCATAACTCAAACTTATCTAACTCGAAGTTCTCCATAACTCGAACTCTTTAATTGGCAATAAAAGTCAAATTTCAGTTTGCTTCTAGAAATTAAACTTTTCGAACCGGGCATAATACAAAATTTAAAATTTTACTATCGAGGCATTATTTTAAAAGTATGGAGGCTAACAAATAATATTATCTTATACCTATAGATTTCATAAATCATGTAACAAAGGCATGGGATACAGACCTCAAGAGCCGAACAATTGCAAACTGCAACACACAAAATTACAGAATTACATATTTTAACGTACATATCTACATAAAACTTTATGTGAGGTAAATAAGTAAGGCTGGGTATGAACCTACATTTTACTGCTTTTTGAAAAATTGTATGTTTTAATGAAAATTCTATAACTCGAAGTCTCTCTAACTCGAAGTTTTTTTGTGGATTATGGTGATTCGAGTTAGAGAAGTTCCACTGTAAGTCGTTGTTCCAAATTTTTTTTTAAATCGGATTATAACTCCCCCTAGCTCCCATATACCTAATTACAAATATACTGTGGGCTTTCCGCATATATCGGTTAATATGTGATATATCTGAGCCAAATAAATAATACCGGTTGAAATTAAGAATATACAAGATACTCTTTATCTACTGAAATTTCTATATTTAACCAAAATGACAAGAAGTCAGTGAGTTCAAGATTCACTGATCAAAACCACATACTTTCATTTTCACATTTTCGATGCCAGTCTAGAGGCTGAACAAAACGATTTGAACTAATTCCGGTCCCAATCTAGTCAAATCATTGAAATTTTATTAAGGAGACAGTATTGAAATTTTTGATATTTTTCAATAATTTGTAGAGGACAAAAAATTAGACTGAACATTTACACATTAACACTTTCCGATGATAATAGCAATAATCGAACCGCTTTTGTACCATAACATAATTTTATTCACTTTTTTGGCTTAATAATTTGAGTTTTAAAACTTCTTCACAAGTATTTTAACAGTTACTACAGCTGAATGATTTCACAATACTATTTTTGCACCTCTCACTCACTTTGAAATCTTATTTTATAAGTTTCAGATACATGCTTTTATTAAACCGTTTCGTTTTATAAAAAAATAATAATTTACTACCAAACTTCGGCACTTGAGTGGCGCGCACAAAAGTAGGCAACAAACCGAAAGAGAAGCTGTAATTGTATTTAGTTATAAAGTGCAGCGTATTTATGTGTTTGTGTGTGTGTTTGAATCAAAACTATGACGACAACAATTTGGCAAAAACAACAACACTACTGTAATACCAGCAGCAGTAACATAACCGTTTAGCATATTTACCACTTGTACTTCGCCACATAAATTCCCATACACATAACACGTTCTCCTAGATGGTGGACATAAAACTGCATTGTTGTTATTGTGTTTTACAAATCGCACACGCGTATTCGTATTAATTCGGTGTGTTGAATATATTTTACACACAGTTTCGTAGAGAGCGCGCGTAAGAGAGAGAGTGTCAAAAATATATGCAAACTGAGGTGAGTCAAATGACCTAGTATCAAGTACAGCAAGAGAAAATGTACCTATATTCCAAACCATAAGTTGCTGCAGCTACTGACAATATGCTGAAGAAATCTCCATTGAGTGTGAATGGTAGCAACAGCTGCGCGTCAGCACCGGAGACTTAAGCAGCATAAATTGAAGAAGAAGTATATATTGGTAAACACTACACATCCGTTTCCATATTTCATAGCATGTCCTCTTTGTACCCAATTTAGGTGTATTTTTGTTTTTATACTCTCGCAACAAATGTTGCTAAAGAGAGTATTATAGTTTTGTTCACATAACGGTTGTTTGTAACACCCAAAACTAAACGAGTTAGATATAGGGTTATATATACCAAAGTGATCAGGGTGAAGAGTGGAGTTCAAATCCGAATGTCTGTCTGTCCGTCCGTCCGTCCGTCCGTCTGTGCAAGCTGTAACTTGAGTAAAAATTAAGATATCTTGATGAAACTTGGCACACTTATTTCTTGGCACCATAGGAAGGTTGCTTTCGAAAATGAGCAAAATCGGACCACTGCCACGCCCACAAAATGGCGAAAACCGAAAACACATAAAGTGCCATAACTAAGCCATAAATAAAGCTATGGAAATAAAATTTGGTATGAAGGATCGCACTATGAAGGGGCATATTTGGATGAAATTTTTTTGGGGAAGTGGGCGTGGCCCTCCCCCTACTAAGTTTTTTGTACATATCTCGCAAACCAATAGAGCTATATAAACCAAACTTTCTGTAGTCATTTTTTTTTAGCCACTTCTTAATACAGTCCAAAAATGAAAGAAATTGGATCATAACCACGCCCACCTCCCATACAAAAGTTAGGTTGAAAATTACTAAAAGTGGGTTAACTTATTAACGAAAAACGTCAGAAACACTAAATTTCACATAAGAAATGGCAGATTAAAGCTGCACTCAGATTTTTTTACAAAATGGAAAATGAGCGTGGCGTCGTCCACTCATGGGTCAAAAACCATATCTCAGGAACTACTCGATACAATATATATGACGAATATGTGGGTCAAATTGTGTATTAAATAATATAAATAAAGTTAAATATATAAATTGCGAGAGTATAAAATGTTCGGTTACACCCGTACTTAGCCCTTCCTTACTTGTTTCATTCACATTTGTATTATTTGCAGTCGTTTTTTCTAATCTTCCACTAGCTGCTCACAAATGTAGAATGGCCATCACTTTGTGAAATGGTCCATTTTGAATGCAATACTTTAGGAAAATTACTTTATCCAATAAATGAACAGGGTTTTATCATTATCAATTTGTTTATCGCATACTACAAAGATAATGGGGATGGGGATCTACATATGACGTTCATGTTCACGCATTTTAAACAAGGTATTTTTCCGTTATTGTGGAAAAACTCTTTCTAATACCTTTGCATATTAGCGGTGTTAGATCATCCGTTGAGAACTATAGGGGATAGCAAAAATGTCAGCTATACCCAAACTTTTTGAAGCTATTATTACTGACCAAACTTGCTTGAATTCGTAAGCCATGTGTTAATGGGTTTTAGAGACAATAAGAATACCGATGTTATTTATACAGACTTTAGTAAAGCATTCGATAGAGTAAACCACTCTATTCTATTGCAAAAATGGATTATCGTGGTTTTCAACCAAGACTTCTTAATAGAAAACAACGAGTTATATTTAATAACACTTTATCCGATTCAATTAGGGTCCCTTCAGGCGTTCCACAAGGTAGTCATCTCGGTCCGATTCTGTTCTTATTGTTTATTAATGATATACCTTCCGTAGTTAAGTTTTCAAACATATTATCATATGCGAATGATGTAAAACTTTTTAAATCATATACTTCTTATAATGATAGAACTGAGTTACAATCGGACTTAAATAATTTAGTTACTTGGTATCACAAAAATGATATGCCACTGAATCTTAAAAAATTTAAAACGATGTGCTTTTCCCGTAGATCTGTTGATCCTTCTCCCTATGTAATAAATAACTTCAGTTTAGAACAAGTATCTAGCTTTGTTGATTTAGGAGTTACAGCCTCTGGCCATCGAATTACGAACGATTACGAATATCAAAAAAATTACGGTTACAATAATTGTCAGCCGATAACTATAAAGTAGGCAAGCTTATTCGAATATTATACCGTTAATTATACAGTAGAAATATAGGCAAAGGATGCCACCCAGGTTGTAATTTTGTAACTTTCACCATAAATTAAAAACATTGTCAAAAAAATTCGTTCGTAATTCGATGGCCAGAGGCTGTACTATGGACCATAAGCTAAATTTTAATTCTCATGTAAGTTCAATAGTTTTAAAAGCTAAAGGTGTTCTTAGCTTTGTTAAACGTTGGTCTAAAGAATTTAGTGATCCGTATATTACTAAAATTCTTTTTACAACATTGGTAAGGCCTATATTGGAGTAGGGTTCTGTGGTATGGAATCCTAGTTAAAATACCCATTCTGTTCAAAAACAATTTTAATACTCTCGCAACAAATGTTGCTAAAGAGAGTATTATAGTTTTGTTCACATAACGGTTGTTTGTAACACCCAAAACTAAACGAGTTAGATATAGGGTTATATATACCTAAGTGATCAGGGTGAAGAGTGGAGTTCAAATCCGAATGTCTGTCTGTCCGTCCGTCCGTCCGTCCGTCTGTGCAAGCTGTACCTTGAGTAAAAATTAAGATATCTTGATGAAACTTGGCACACTTATTTCTTGGCACCATAGGAAGGTTGCTTTCGAAAATGAGCAAAATCGGACCACTGCCACGCCCACAAAATGGCGAAAACCGAAAACACATAAAGTGCCATAACTAAGCCATAAATAAAGCTATGGAAATAAAATTTGGTATGAAAGATCGCACTATGAAGGGGCATATTTGGATGTAATTTTTTTGGGGAAGTGGGCGTGGCCCCGCCCCCTACTAAGTTTTTATATAAACCAAACTTTCTGCAGTCGTCTTTTTTAGTCACTTCCTAATACAGTCTAAAAATGAAAGAAATCGGATCATAACCACGCCCACCTCCCATACAAAAGTTAGGTTGAAAATTACTAAAAGTGGGTTAACTCATTAACGAAAAACGTAAAAAACACTAAATTTCACATAAGAAATGGCAGATGGAAGCTGCACTCAGATTTTTTTACAAAATGGAAAATGGGCGTGGCGTCGCCCACTTATGGGTCAAAAACCATATCTCAGGAACTACTCGACCGATTTCAATGAAACTTGGTTTGTAATACTTTCCTTACATCCCAATGATATGTTGTGAAAATAGTCCAAATCGGATCACAACCACGCCTACTTCCCATATACCAGAACTCTGAAGTCGATCTGAATCGTTTACTTTACAATATATAAAGTAAGCACTAGTGAAGATATCGGTGCAGAACTTTGCACAAATACTATGTTTATAGTGTGGCAGCCCCATTCTAAAAATCACCGAAATCGGACCATAGGTTGTCAAGGCCCCATATATCATGGTTTCCAACTTTCAATGGACTTTATACAATATATATGACGAATATGTGGTTCAAATTGCGTATTATATAATATAAATAAAATTAAATAAACAAATTGCGAGAGTATAAAATGTTCGGTTACACTCGAACTTAGCCCTTCCTTACTTGTTACTTTTTGCTTTAGGTCACTTACATTGGGATTCAAGGATGAATCTTCCTCCGTATACTAGTCGTTTAAAACTTATAAATCTACCTACACTCACTGGTCATAGGGAAATGCTAGGCATAATGTTTCTATATAAACTTCTGAATGGTTCTGTTTGTATCTCTTTCCGTTTGTCTGATATCAAGTTCAATGTCCCATTTCGTTCATCTAGGCAGTTTAGACCATTACTTTTAAAATCTTCGAGAACAAATTTTGAGTTAAACGAACCATTCCGCCAAATATGTTATGATTTTAATTCTAATTCCAGTACATTTGACCTGTCTGATTCGATCTTTAGCATTAAAAAAACTATTTTGTCTTCGCTTAATAAGTAACATTAAACATTTTTAACCTTTTGTTTTTGTAAATTTTAAATCTTAGCTGTTGAAATTTTTCTTTCTGTAGCTGAGCAGTTTGCTCATTTTCATATGCATAAAAACAAGTTTTTGCTTTCTTTTGTGAGCTCTTGCTCATGGTGGGAGAGAGACTCCGTCGTCGAGTCCTGGCATTCACTCCGGTGGATGAACGTCTAGCCACAATCCGCATCAAAGCGAGGTTCTTCAACATATCGCTGATTTGCGCCCACGCCCCGACGGAAGAGAAGGACGAAGTGATCAAAGATACCTTCTATGAGCGCCTAGAACGTACCTATGAGCGCTGCCCCCGCCACGATGTAAAAATCGTGCTTGGCGATTTCAACGCTAGGGTGGGTAAAGAAGGTGTCTTTGGCACAACAGTCGGAAAATTCAGCCTCCATGACGAAACATCACCAAACGGTCTGAGGATGATCGACTTCGCCGGGGCCCGAAATATGGTCGTCTGTAGTACTAGATTCCAGCATAAGAAAATCCATCAAGCTACTTGGCTGTCCCCGGATCGAATCACTCGCAACCAGATCGATCATGTTGTGATAGATGGACGACATGTCTCCAGTGTTTCTGATGTGCGTACGCTTCGTGGTCCCAACATCGACTCGGACCACTATCTTGTAGCAGCTAAAATACGCACCCGCCTCTGTGTAGAAAAGCGCACTCACAACCGACAGCCGAACGATTTTCTACTCGACTTGCACTCCTGCTCTCTGAGAGCACTCATCAGCATCTCGGTATAAGGGAGCTGTGGGACGGCATATCAAACACCTTACGTACAGCTGCAACCGAAACCATTGGTTTTCGGAAAAGCCAAAAAAACAGCTGGTATGATGAGGATTGTCGTCTCGCAGTGGAGAGAAAACAGACTGCCTACCTCGCAATGTTGCGATCGACCGCAACACGAGCGGGATGGGAAAGATACCGAGAGCTGAAGAGGGAAGCGAGACGCATTTGCAGACAAAAAAAGAAAGAGGCCGAAATGCGTGAGTATGAAGAGCTTGACAAGGTGGCCGACAGGGGTAATGCTCGAAAATTTTACGAAAAGATCCGGCGACTAACTGAAGGTTTCAAGACCGGAGCACACTCCTGTAGGACCCCCAGAGGTGATCTAGTTATTGATGACCAGAGTATACTGAGTTTGTGGAGGGAACACTTCTCCAGCCTGCTGAATGGCAGTGAAAGTACAACAACAGGAGATGGCGAACCCGATTCCCCAATCGACGACGATGGAGCAGATGTTCCATTGCCCGACCGTGAAGAAATTCGAATAGCAATTACCCGCTTGAAGAACAATAAGGCGGCGGGGGCCGATGGATTACCGTCCGAGCTATTCAAATACGGCGGCGAAGAGCTGATAAGGTGCTTGCATCAGCTTCTTTGCAGAATATGGTCGGAAGAAAGCATGCCTGACGATTGGAATCTCAGTGTACTCTGCCCAATACACAAAAAGGGAGACCCCACAATTTGCGCCAATTACCGTGGGATAAGCCTCCTCAACATCGCGTATAAGGTTCTGTCGAGCGTATTGTGTGAAAGACTAAAGCCCACCGTCAACAAACTGATTGGACCTTATCAGTGTGGCTTTAGACCTGGAAAATCAACAACAGACCAGATATTCACCATGCGCCAAATTTTGGAGAAGACCCGTGAAAATAGGATCGACACACACCATCTCTTTGTCGACTTTAAAGCTGCTTTCGACAGTACGAAAAGGATTTGCCTTTATGCCGCGATGTCTGAATTTGGTATCCCCGCAAAACTAATACGGCTGTGTAAACTGACGTTGAGCAACACCAAAAGCTCCGTCACGATCGGGAAGGACCTCTCCGAGCCGTTCGATACCAGACGAGGTTTCAGACAAGGTGACTCACTATCGTGCGACTTCTTTAACTTGATGCTGGAAAAAATTATAAGAGCTGCAGAGCTAACTAGAGAAGGTACAATCTTCTATAAGAGTGTACAGCTACTGGCGTACGCCGATGATATCGATATCATTGGAAACAACACCCGCGCCGTTAGTTCTGCTTTTTCCAGACTGGATAAGGAAGCAAAGCGTATGGGTCTGGTGGTGAACGAGGACAAGACGAAATATCTCCTGTCATCAAACAAACAGTCAGCGCATTCGCGTCTTGGCTCCCACGTCACTGTTGACAGTCATAACTTTGAAGTTGTAGATAATTTCGTTTACCTGGGAACCAGCATTAACAGCAATAACAATGTCAGCCTGGAAATCCAACGCAGAATCACTCTTGCCAACAGGTGCTACTATGGACTAAGTAGGCAATTGAAAAGTAAAGTCCTCTCTCGACGAACAAAAACCAAACTCTACAAGTCCCTCATCATTCCCGTCCTACTTTACGGTACAGAAGCGTGGACGATGTCAACTTCCGATGAGACGGCACTAGGAGTTTTCGAGAGAAAGAAGAATTGGCAACGGCGAATACCGCAGACGATGGAACGATGAGCTGTATGTGTTATTCGACGACATAGACATAGTCCAGCGAATAAAAAAACAGCGGCTCGCTGGCTAGGTCATGTTGTTCGAATGGATGAAAGTGCTCCAGCTCTGAAAGTATTCGATGCAGTACCCGCTGGTGGAAGCCGAGGAAGAGGGAGACCTCCACTCCGATGGAAGGACCAGGTGGAGAGGGACCTGGCTTCGCTTGGTATAACCAATTGGCGCCAAACTGCCAGAAAGAGGGATACGTGGCGCGCTGTTTTGGACTCGGCTATAACCGCGTAAGCGGTGTATACGCCAGTCAAGAAGAAGATTCGTCATATATATGGTATAAAGTCCATTGAAAGTTCGAAACCCTAATATTAGGTTAGAAGTACCGAGGTCCTCATGTTCGAAAAATAGGGCCTTGAAAATCTATTGTCCGATTTCGGCGATTTTTAGAAAGGGGCTGCCACATTATAAATGCTGTATTTATGCAAAGTTCTGTTCCGATATCTTCACCAATGCTCACTTTACATATTGTAAAGTTAACTATTCAGATCGACTTCAAAGTTCTGGTATATAGGAAGTAGGCGTGAATTTGAACCCATTTTCACAACATATCATTGGGATATAAGGAAAATATTACAAACCAAGTTTTATTGATATTGGTCGAGTAGTTTCGGAGATATGGTTTTTGACCCATAAGTGGGCGGAGCCACACCCACTTAAAAGTTTTTTTACCAATTTGGGTGGAGCCCTTCTGTACCTTCTTTGTAATGAAATGTAAGGTTTCTGTTTATTTCCATAGCTTTATTTATGGCTTAGTTATGGCACTTTATGTGTTTTCGGTTTTCGCCATTTTGTGGGCGAGGCAGTGGTTCGATTTTGCCCATCTTCGAAATCAACCTTCCTATAGTCCAAGAAACAAGTGTGCCAAGTTTCATAAAGATATTTTTTACTCAAGTTACAGCTTGCACAGGCGGACAGACAGACATCCGGATTTGCACTGCTCTCTTCACCCTGATCACTTTGGTATATATGTGGTAAATGGTCCTTTATTATTACACGTTTGGGCGACGTGATAACCAAAATCAAACTGATGTTTAATAGCTTAGCGTTAGTTAACTTATAGTAAGGTAACGGTGATCGACAAGCATCAGGTGTTGATGCTGTTAATATGTTTACTTATAATGTATTGATATTAATTGCTTAATTACTTTGCGTAAGAGCGATAACAATAGTGTAACTCTTAGGATAACAAGGTAAAGTAGAATGAAGTATAATAAGGTAATGTGAAATGTAGGATAACTTAACCTTTAGTTGTGCTAATATAAATGATCTTAATATTAATCTGTAAGTGATCGCTTTATATAAATCTAATGAAATGTTAAATGTGGGTATCGCCACATATCTCCCCTGCTGGAAAAAAGAAAATCATACGATTTTTTTTTTTTACTATGTAAGAGTTTTGAATCGTACTCTTTTGTAATTTCGTTGTTTTGTAGTAGGAGGATCAGGATTGATGTTGTTGAAATTGCCTGACGGATTGAGATGTAGATGTTCAATGTCGTCACTACAAATGAATGCTGATTTTAGGTGATCTATGGATATGTGTGTTGGTTTTCCATAAAGTAGTACTTTGTAGTATTTTTCACATCGATACATGACTAGAAATGGTCCGTAGTATGGTGAAAACGTTCGATAAGTCCGTTTGATTGTGGGTGATAACTCGTTGTGCGTTGATGTTTGAAGCCAAGGGGATCAGCGAGTTTCCTGCAACGGTCTGACTCGAATTGTCCTCCAAGATCGGTGGTTATGTAAAGTAGTTTCCATAAGTGCGTTTGCTACTCGATCGACTGTGCCGTCAATGAGTGATGCGGCTGCTGGATAGCGTGTGAATCTGTCAATGATTGTTAGACATTTGGTGTGTCCTTTTGATAGAGGAAGTGTCACCAAATCTATGTGAATATGTTCGAAAACGTGAGGATGGTTGAAAAGTTGCTATAGGTGAGAATGTATGTCAAGAAATTTTTTTGCGTTGACATTGAATACATTCTTTGGTCCAAGTGATGCAATCTTTGTTCATTGATGGCCAAACGTTTCCTTGTGTGATGAGGCGTCTAGTAGCTCGACGGCCTGGATGTGAAACTGAATGAAGAGTGTTGAAGATTCGTCGTCTTAGCGGTTGTGGTACAAATGGACGAGCTGTATCTGTGGATATGTCGCAGTATACAGTAGAGTTCGTGGTATTACTCTTGATTTTGCGTAGCTCAAGTGGAGTGTTAGAGTTGCTTAGCAATTGTTGAAGTTCTGCATCGTTGGTTTGTGCAGTTGCAAGTTCTTCTGATGTAATTGCTGTGTGAATGGCGTCGACTCGGGACAAGTCGTCCGCAACGATGTTGTTCGATCCGGATATGTGCCTTATGTCGGTGGTAAACTGACTAATGAAATCGAGTCGACGAAATTGCCATGAGATGCGCGTTCAGGCTTCTGTTTGAATGCATGTATTAAGGGCTTGTGATCTGTGTAGATTACGATGTGTCGTCCCTCAAAAATGTGCCTGAAATATAGTATTGCTTCGTAGACTGCGTTGAGTTCACGATCGTATGTTGATCGTTTTTGAACGGATGCTGCGAGTTTGCGACTAAAGAATGCGAGTAGTTGCCAGTGATCGTCAATCCGTTGTTGGAGAGCAGCACCTATTCCGCTTTCAGATGCGTCTGAGAAGATGGCCCACTCGGTGTTGTTATCCGGGTGTGCCAAGAGTGTTGCGTTAGCTAGAGCTTTCTTGCAATTCGAAAATGCGTCCTCGAGTTCTGTGTTCCAGTGAATCGGAGTTTTTCCACAGATTTTCGGCCCTTTGAGTAGCTTCTTTGGCGCGAGGTGTAGTAGAGATGACCATGGGCTGTCTGATGGTCTTGCTATACCCAGCTTGATCATCTTCTGAAACTCTGCTTTTGCAATTTTAAGTCGATCGGGAGCTAATCGAGCTCGACTGCTGATTGGAGTACCAGGAGTTGTCTTGATGTGATGTTGCGTTGTATGTGAAACTTGTGTTGGTGCACCATCAGGACGAGTGATTTTAGGGAATTCGGCTAGTAGTTGCCAAAATCTTGATGATTGATCGGCGCCAATAATCGGGTTCGAGACATCTGCCAGTATGAAGCGCCATGTTAACGTTCTTCGAAGGCCGATGTTGAGAACTATTGTTGCCACACCGAATGTATTAACGGGTGTTCCGTTAACTGCGATGAGTTGATAGCCGGTCGCCATCTTCAAATTTGGTTCTTGTTTGTGTGGGAAGACTGAGACTTCGGAGTATGTGTCCACTAGAAATTGCGTGCGAGACTGGCGGTCCGTGATGAAGAGGCGGTACGATGGTGGGAGAGAGGCGCTTTCCGCCGCTAACGTCTCTCTGGTGCGTTTCCCGCTTGTTTGCAACCTGGTGTGCATTTTTGAGCGAGGTTGCCAAACGTTTTGTGATACCAACACGTGTTGTCGGATGAAATAGCAGGAGAAATTGATCTTCTTCTGTTGCTGTGTTGTGAGCGAAAGCGTTTTCGCAAAGTAGTTTGATGGTTGTACAGAAGCTTCTGAAGACATTTTGTAATGTGAGCGAGTTGTTGTTCCACATCTGTTGAATCGGGGCCGTGGTTGTTTGCAAGTGATGTTGCAGCCATGTGAGTCCCTTGAGAAGGTTTGAGTACATCACGTAGACGGTCGGCGGTTTCGCTTAATTCTTGTAGCTCGGCCGTGCGTTGCGTAACCAAACGTGTGCGCATTTGGTCGGACAGGTGTGAGAGCCACCTTAATCGTAATATCTCCTCATCTATGTCTGGCACTAAACTTCGTAGGTGTCGAAGGTGTTGAGATGGCGTTTTGTCGCCAAGATAGTCACCATCCAGTAGTTGAAGGAGTTTTGTTTCTCTGCATTTCGAATAGCACACGATTAGTGCGGCTTTCAATAGTTGATATGGCTTTTCGGCTGGTGGATTGATAATGATGTCTTCAGCGTCGGCTGCTATGCTCGTGTCAATCAGTGGAATCGTGTGATGGGATTTGTCCACTTCGTGTGTGACGTTATGATTCCGGAACTGTGATTCTAACTGCGCGAACCAGAGACCAGGTCTGTCTTGGTAGAAGCTTGGAACACGAATTGTTGCTGGGTTGCACGAGTTGTTTCCCATGAATATTGATGTTTTCGGCAAGCGCGGTGTGTCGTCATCGGAAGGCATATTGATTCGCTTTCAATACAAACATTTTATTTTTAAATAAAGAAAATATGCGAACGATAGTTACAAAATTCCGGTGGTTGATGAAAACGCTGCGAAATGATGGTTGGGTAATGTGACTTCAGGTTACGTTCACCTTTAGTGGCGTGGGTGGTTGTCGGTAATGGGTTGCTTACTGTTGTTCCACAGTTAGTCCAACGTGACTACTAAGGTCATCACGTCGGGGTCACTAATTGTGGTAAATGGTCTATTATTATTACACGTCTGTCGACGTGATAACCAACTTATGTTGAATAGCCTAGCGTTAGTTAACTTATAGTAAGGTCACGGTGATCGACAAGCATCAGGTGATGATGCTGTTAATATGTTTACTTATAATGTATTGATATTAATATACTAGTAATTGCTTAATTACTATGCGTAAGAGAGATAACAATAGTGTAACTCTTAGGATAACAAGGTAATGTATAATGAAGGATAATATGGTAAAGTGAAATGTAGGATAACTTAACCTTTAGTTGTGCTAATATAAATGGTCTTAATATTAACCTGTGTGTTTACGAGGAACGTGTCATTATAAATCGGTGTTTTGGGCAATTGAAGCAAAGGTTTTCGATACTTCAATACAAAATTCATGTATCGACAGAATTAGCGCCCCATGTTATATATAGTTGTTTCATTTTGTACAACATAGCTAAATTTTTAAAATACGATTATATCCTTATCAATCACGATTACAACCATAATGATGTATGGCAATTAGAAAATGATATCGAACAACAAACAGAAAGAATTCAGAAGCTGGAAAAAAACAAAAGGAAAAAAATTAGTTTATAGAAAATATTTAATTTTTTTGTTTATAAAAATAATAAACGTAAATATAATTCACCTTTTTATACGAAAATAATATAAATGTAATTCACTTTTAGGCATTAAAAATTAATTAATTACATATTAATAATTTTAAAATTCATTGAACTACAAGTTCCTTTCCACAAGTTTTTCTTGCAAAATATGCATCTCAAAAGGTTAGTTAGCGCTAAATGAAGTAATAGATTAAGGTTAGGTATTAAGGGAAGTAATAGCTTAAGGTAATATAAATGTATTTTAGGGTAAGTATGTAAGTAAGTATGTAATGTTTTATAATTCAATGTTCATAAATTCCTTTTCTAATATTTCTTATACAATTCATTTTGTTATTTATTATTTATTTAGTTTTAGGTTAAAAATATGTAAACATGTATTTCGCTTGACGCAACAACTTCAATAACAATTAGATGTTTGATCTCCTTTTGCTCAAGTAATTGCAATTGGTTTGAACTCATTTTTATGCATACGAAATTGAGCAAAAGCTGTGGCTGTTAGATTGAAATCGACTTACGAGCATTTGCTCACTTGTCTCAACTCAACTCAACGCATTTACTCGCTTTTATGCATGAGGCCCAATATGATATTACGCACTTATCTGCAAACTCAACTTAAAAATCGTGTTTTTATACTCTCGCAACAAATGTTGCTGAAGAGAGTGTTATAGTTTTGTTCACATAACGGTTGTTTGTAACATCCAAAACTAAAAGAGTTAGATATAGAGTAATATATACCAAAGTGATCAGGGTGAAGAGTGGAGTTCAAATCCGAATGTCTGTCTGTCCGTCCGTCCGTCCGTCCGTCTGTGCAAGCTGTAACTTGAGTAAAAATTAAGATATCTTGATGAAACTTGGCACACTTATTTCTTGGCACCATAGGAAAGTTGCTTTCGAAAATGAGCAAAATCGGACCACTGCCACGCCCACAAAATGGCGAAAACCGAAAACACATAAAGTGCCATAACTAAGCCATAAATAAAGCTATGGAAATAAAATTTGGTATGAAGGATCGTACTATTAAGGGGCATATCTCGATGTAATTTTTTTGGGGAAGTGGGCGTGGCCCCGCCCCCTACTAAGTTTTTTGTACATATCTCGCAAACCAATAGAGCTAAATAAACCAAACTTTCTGCAGTCATTTTTTTAGCCACTTCCTAATACAGTCCAAAAATGAAAGAAATCGGATCATAACCACGCCCACCTCCCAGACAAAAGTTAGGTTGAAAATTATTAAAAGTGGGTTAACTCACTAACGAAAAACGTCAGAAACACTAAATTTCACGTAAGAAATGGCAGATGAAAGCTGCACTCAGATTTTTTTACAAAATGGAAAATGGGCGTGGCGTCGCCCACTTATGGGTCAAAAACCATATCTCAGGAACTACTCGACCGATTTCAATGAAACTTGGTTTATAATAGTTTCCTTACATCCCAATGATATGTTGTGAAAATAGGCCAAACCGCTTCACAACCACGCCTTCTTATATACCAGAACTTTGAAGGCAATCTGAATCGTTTACTTTTCAATATATAAAGTAAGTACTAGTGAAGATATCGGTGTATAACTTTGCACAAATACTATGTTAATAGTGTGGCAGCCCCATTCAAAAAATCGCCGAAATCGGACCATAGGTTTTTAAGGCCCCATATATCGAACACGAGGACCTCGGTGCTTCTAACCTAATATTATGGTTTCCAACTTTCAATGGACTTTATACAATATATATGACGAATATGTGGGTCAAATTATGTATTATATAATATAAATAAAGTTAAATAAATAAATTGCGAGAGTATAAAATGTTCGGTTACACTCGAACTTAGCCCTTCCTTACTTGTTTGAGTTATGACACTGTTCATGTAAATGAGCGATATTTATTTCATTTTTGGTTTTTTTTTTACACGCTCCTCCGCCCTTTTCGGTTTCGAATTTAGTTTGGTCCATTTTTACTCTTTTTGGCCCACTTTTTGATCCATAAATTAAAAGTCAAATGGCAACCGTGATCAGTAGTCGGCAAACTCATGCACCCAAATAATTTATTGAAGTAGGAAAATTTATAGTTGTGTTTTTTATAAACTAAAATAAAATAAATAATCAAAATGAATATAAAATAATATATATAAAAGCATTGTATTACGTTTTTACACATATATGCATATAATCTCACCATACGTCTTGATCGCTGTGAAGTCAGCAAGCAACTGACCTCGCATCGATTCTATGGTGTAATAATGATTGCAAGTACGTATGTTTCATACGTACACTCAGTGCGTGCTCAGAGAGCGCTCCACGGGCAATGGGTTTCTGATCACTGCTTTAAATCAACATAAATTTTCCTAAATAATTAGGACACACAAAGCAATGCACACAACTGTTGATAGATACAAATCACATTTCTTCTTACTGGCGTAGACACCGATTATGCGCTTATAGCCGAGTTAACAACAGCGTGCTGTTTGACCCCAATTGGTGATAACAGCTGCAGCCAGGTCCTTCCTCACCCGATCCTGGAGGCCTCCCTTTTTCTCTGCTTCTCCCAGCGGGTATTGAATCAAACATTTCCTAAACGGGTGGACTTTCGTCCATTGGGACAACATGACCTAGCCAGCACAGCCGCTATCTTTTTATTCGCTGAACTATGTGAATGCCGTCATATCACTCATACAGCTTGTTGTTCCATCGCCTGTGATATTCGCATTTATGACTGTCAGCTGTGACGTGGGAGGCAAGTCGCGAATACGTTGACTGTTTGTTTGATGACAGGAGATATTTCGTCTTGTCCTCGTTTACTACCAGATCCATACGTTTGGCTTCCTTATCCAGTCCGAAAAAGATAAAACTAACGGCGAGGTTGTTAAGTCCAATAGCCTACAGCAGTACACCTGTAATGTGAGCGAGTTGTTGTTCCACATCTGTTGAATCGGGGCCGTGGTTGTTTGCAAGTGATGTTGCAGCCATGTGAGTCCCTTGAGAAGGTTTGAGTACATCACGTAGACGGTCGGCGGTTTCGCTTAATTCTTGTAGCTCGGCCGTGCGTTGCGTAACCAAACGTGTGCGCATTTGGTCGGACAGGTGTGAGAGCCACCTTAATCGTAATATCTCCTCATCTATGTCTGGCACTAAACTTCGTAGGTGTCGAAGGTGTTGAGATGGCGTTTTGTCGCCAAGATAGTCACCATCCAGTAGTTGAAGGAGTTTTGTTTCTCTGCATTTCGAATAGCACACGATTAGTGCGGCTTTCAATAGTTTATATGGCTTTTCGGCTGGTGGATTGATAATGATGTCTTCAGCGTCGGCTTCTATGCTCGTGTCAATCAGTGGAATCGCGTGATGGGATTTGTCCACTTCGTGTGTGACGTTATGATTCCGTAACTGTGATTCTAACTGCGCGAACCAGAGACCAGGTCTGTCTTGGTAGAAGCTTGGAACACGAATTGTTGCTGGGTTGCACGAGTTGTTTCCCATGAATATTGATGTTTTCGGCAAGCGCGGTGTGTCGTCATCGGAAGGCATATTGATTCGCTTTCAATACAAACATTTTATTTTTAAATAAAGAAAATATGCGAACGATAGTTACAAAATTCCGGTGGTTGATGAAAACGCTGCGAAATGATGGTTGGGTAATGTGACTTCAGGTTAAGTTCACCTATAGTGGCGTGGGTGGTTGTCGGTAATGGGTTGCTTACTGTTGTTCCACAGTTAGTCCAAGGTGACTACTAAGGTCATCACGTCGGGGTCGCTAATTGTGGTAAATGGTCCATTATTATTACACGTCTGTCGACGTGATAACCAACTGATGTTGAATAGCCTAGCGTTAGTTAACTTATAGTAAGGTAACGGTGATCGACAAGCATCAGGTGATGATGCTGTTAATATGTTTACTTATAATGTATTGATATTAATATACTAGTAATTGCTTAATTACTATGCGTAAGAGAGATAACAATAGTGTAACTCTTAGGATAACAAGGTAATGTATAATGAAGGATAATATGGTAAAGTGAAATGTAGGATAACTTAACCTTTAGTTGTGCTAATATAAATGGTCTTAATATTAACCTGTGTGTTTACGAGGAACGTGTCATTATAAATCGGTGTTTTGGGCAATTGAAGCAAAGGTTTTCGATACTTCAATACAAAATTCATGTATCGACAGAATTAGCGCCCCATGTTATATATAGTTGTTTCATTTTGTACAACATAGCTAAATTTTTAAAATACGATTATATCCTTATCAATCACGATTACAACCATAATGATGTATGGCAATTAGAAAATGATATCGAACAACAAACAGAAAGAATTCAGAAGCTGGAAAAAAACAAAAGGAAAAAAATTAGTTTATAGAAAATATTTAATTTTTTTGTTTATAAAAATAATAAACGTAAATATAATTCACCTTTTTATACGAAAATAATATAAATGTAATTCACTTTTAGGCATTAAAAATTAATTAATTACATATTAATAATTTTAAAATTCATTGAACTACAAGTTCCTTTCCAGAAGCTTTTCTTGCAAAATCTGCATCGCAAAAGGGGTAAGTTAGCGCTAAATGAAGTAATAGATTAAGGTTAGGTATTAAGGGAAGTAATAGCTTAAGGTAATATAAATGTATTTTAGGGTAAGTATGTAAGTAAGTAAGTTGGAGGATGGAGCCATATGTAGAAGTTCACGTAAGTGAGGAAAGTTTCTGACTGCCATTCACTTGGGAGTGGCCAGGAACGATTCTTTTACATGTGGCTCAAGCAGCTCACAACTTCCGGTCTTAGACCAAGTATCCTCTGGGTAGCCAACAGACATCCGTCTGGAAGCGAGCTAAAGTGAGAAGGCGAATCCCGCTTATGCGGTTGTGCGTTGGGCTTGGGACCCACCACATAAAAACGAATAACCAGTGAATAAGAAACACAGGCCTCGGATGAGAAACCCCCCTTTTGATGACGACCACGGCAAACGTATAAAGGACTATGATTTAAGGGCATGCACCTGGAATGTCCGGACCCTTAATTGGGAAGGTGCCTCTGCCCAGTTGGTTGATGTCCTCGTAAGAGTAAAGGCTGACATCACCGCAATCCAAGAAATGCGTTGGACGGGACAAGGACGGAAGAAGGTGGGTCCTTGTGACATCTACTACAGCGGCCATATAAAGGAGCGCAAATTCGGTGTGGGATTCGTGGTGGGAGAGAGACTCCGTCGTCGAGTCCTGGCATTCACTCCGGTGGATGAACGTCTAGCCACAATCCGCATCAAAGCGAGGTTCTTCAACATATCGCTGATTTGCGCCCACGCCCCGACGGAAGAGAAGGACGAAGTGATCAAAGATACCTTCTATGAGCGCCTAGAACGTACCTATGAGCGCTGCCCCCGCCACGATGTCAAAATCGTGCTTGGCGATTTCAACGCTAGGGTGGGTAAAGAAGGTGTCTTTGGCACAACAGTCGGAAAATTCAGCCTTCATGACGAAACATCACCAAACGGTCTGAGGCTGATCGACTTCGCCGGGGCCCGAAATATGGTCATCTGTAGTACTAGATTCCAGCATAAGAAAATCCATCAAGCTACATGGCTGTCCCCGGATCGAATCACTCGCAACCAGATCGATCATGTTGTGATAGATGGACGACATGTCTCCAGTGTTTTTGATGTGCGTACGCTTCGTGGTCCCAACATCGACTCGGACCACTATCTTGTAGCAGCTAAGATACGCACCCGCCTCTGTGTAGAAAAGCGCACACGTCAACAAACACAAGGAAGGTTCGACATCGAGAAGCTGCAATCACAACCGACAGCCGAACGATTTTCTACTCGACTTGCACTCCTGCTCTCTGAGAGCACTCATCAGCATCTTGGTATAAGGGAGCTGTGGGACGGCATATCAAACTCCTTACGTACAGCTGCAACCGAAACCATTGGCTTTCGGAAAAGCCCAAAAACAGCTGGTATGATGAGGATTGACGAATCGAAGTGTATACAAACAGACTGCCTACCTCGCAATGTTGCGATCGACCGCAACACGAGCGGGATGGGAAAGATACCGAGAGCTGAAGAGGGAAGCGAGACGCATTTGCAGAAAAAGAAAGAAAGAGGCCGAAATGCGTGAGTATGACGAGCTTGACAAGCTGGCCGACAGGGGTAATGCTCGAAAATTTTACGAAAAGATCCGGCGACTAACTGAAGGTTTCAAGACCGGAGCACACTCCTGTAGGACCCCCAGCGGTGATCTAGTGGTTGATGACCAGAGTATACTGTGTTTGTGGAGGGAACACTTCTCCAGCCTGCTGAATGGCAGTGAAAGTACAACACCAGGAGATGGCGAACCCGATTCCCCAATCGACGACGATGGAACAGATGTTCCATTGCCCGACCGTGAAGAAATTAGAATAGCAATTACCCGCTTGAAGAACAACAAGGCGGCGGGGGCCGATGGATTACCGGCCGAGCTATTCAAATACGGCGGCGAAGAGCTGATAAGGTGCATGCATCAGCTTCTTTGCGAAATATGGTCGGAAGAAAGCATGCCCGACGATTGGAATCTCAGTGTACTCTGCCCAATCCACAAAAAGGGAGACCCCACAATCTGCGCCAACTATCGTGGGATAAGCCTCCTTAACATCGCTTATAAGGTTCTATCGAGCGTACTGTGTGAAAGACTAAAGCCCACCGTCAACAAACTGATTGGACCTTATCAGTGTGGTTTTAGACCTGGAAAATCAACAACTGACCAGATATTCACCATGCGACAAATCTTGAGAGAAGACCCGTGAAAAAGGATCGACACACACCATCTATTTGTCGACTTTAAAGCTGCTTTCGACAGCACGAAAAGGAGCTGCCTTTATGCCGCGATGTCTGAATTTGGTATCCCCGCAAAACTAATACGGCTGTGTAAGTTGACGTTGAGCAACACCAAAAGCTCTGTCAGGATCGGGAAGGACCTCTCCGAACCGTTCGATACCAAACGAGGTTTCAGACAAGGTGACTCACTATCGTGCGACTTCTTTAACCTGATGCTGGAAAAAATTATAAGAGCTGCAGAGCTAAACAGAGAGGGTACCATCTTTTACAAGAGTGTACAGCTCCTGGCGTACGCCGATGATATCGATATCATTGGAAACAACACCCGCGCCGTTAGTTCTGCTTTTTCCCGCCTGGATAAGGAAGCGAAGCGAATGGGTCTGGTGGTGAACGAGGACAAGACGAAATATCTCCTGTCATCAAACAAACAGTCAGCGCATTCGCGTCTTGGCTCCCACGTCACTGTTGACAGTCATAACTTTGAAGTTGTAGATAATTTCGTATACCTAGGAACCAACATTAACACCGATAATAATGTCAGCCTTGAAATCCAACGCAGAATCACTCTTGCCAACAGGTGCTACTATGGACTGAGTAGGCAATTGAAAAGTAAAGTCCTCTCTCGACGAGCAAAAACTAAACTCTACAAGTCCCTCATCATTCCCGTCCTTCTTTATGGTGCAGAAGCGTGGACGATGTCAACATCCGATGAGACGGCACTAGGAGTTTTCGAGAGAAAGGTTTTGCGGAAGATTTACGGTCCCTTAAACATTGGCAACGGCGAATACCGCAGAAGATGGAATGATGAGCTGTATGTGTTGTTCGACGACATAGACATAGTCCAGCGAATAAAAAGACAGCGGCTACGCTGGCTGGGTCATGTTGTTCGAATGGATGAAAGTGCCCCAGCTCTGAAAGTTTTCGATGCAGTACCCGCTGGTGGAAGCCGAGGAAGAGGGAGACCTCCACTCCGGTGGAAGGACCAGGTGGAGAAGGACCTGTCTTCACTTGGTATTACCAATTGGCGCCAAAACGCCAAAAGGAGAGATGCGTGGCGCACTGTTGTGGACTCGGCTATAACCGCGTAAGCGGTTTCTACGCCAGTTAAGAAGAAGAAGATGTAAGTAAGTATGTAATGTTTTATAATTCAATGTTCATAAATTCCTTTTCTAATATTTCTTATACAAATCAATTTGTTATTTATTATTTATTTAGTTTTAGGTTAAAAATATGTAAACATGTATTTCGCTTGACGCAACAACTTCAATAACAATTAAATGTTTGATCTTCTTTTGCTCAAGTAATTGCAATTGGTTTGAACTCATTTTTATGCATACGAAATTGAGCAAAAGCTGTGGCTGTTAGATTGAAATCGACTTACGAGCATTTGCTCACTTGTCTCAACTCAACTCAACGCATTTACTCGCTTTTATGCATGAGGCCCAATATGATATTACGCACTTATCTGCATACTCAACTTAAAAATCGTGTTTTTATACTCTCGCAAAAAATGTTGCTAAAGAGAGTGTTATAGTTTTGTTCACATAACGGTTGTTTGTAACATCCAAAACTAAACGAGTTAGATATAGGGTTATATATACCAAAGTGATCAGGGTGAAGAGTGGAGTTCAAATCCGAATGTCCGTCCGTCCATCCGTCCGTCCGTCTGTGCAAGCTGTAACTTGAGTAAAAATTAAGATATCTTGATGAAACTTGGCACACTTATTTATTGGCACCATAGGAAAGTTGCTTTCGTAAATGAGCAAAATCGGACCACTGGCACGCCCACAAAATGGCGAAAACCGAAAACACATAAAGTGCCATAACTAAGCCATAAATAAAGCTATGGAAATAAAATTTGGTATGAAGGATCGTACTATTAAGGGGCATATCTGGATGTAATTTTTTTTTGGGAAGTGGGCGTGGCCCACCCCAACACTTTAAATCACATATATGTATGTATATATATGAATACTAATAGAATCTTTGGGTGGTAATTTCATACATTTCAAAAATTTGCACTTTTAAATACGTAATAAATATAAAGATGTAAGTACTCTGTCGAAAACGACTACTACACCACCAACCACCTAACCGTACAAATCACTTTTGTTAATCGTCAATTACACGCACATTGTTGCCTCCATTAAAATAGTCTTCTTCGTATGCATGCATAAACCAATTGCAACGTGGACGCCAACGAACAAGAGCAGTCACTGACTCGCTTATCAATTGCCACCTTGCCGAGCAATTATCGTCAACGTTACAGTCACATTATGCATATTATACACACCAATATACAAAATAACAATGAAAACTATACTCGCCACTTGCAGAAGTGTCAGTGTCATTGTCATCGTCGATGGCGGCTTTGTTATGCGACACTGCTGCAAATCGTGCGGCAAATTCTTGTGTTAACACACACACATCAGTTCGCATATACCGGGCAGTGAAACAACCGGTTACTTACATTGTTCCTGTTTATACTAGTTTACGACTAGGAATTCATGTTCGAAAATGAATTCGCTATTACAGAAAATAAAGGTGCGTGGAGTCCCTACGCGCGGAAGAAGTTATACTTCTTAGTGATATTCCAAGAAATGCATATCATTTTGTATGAAAGAAAACTAGCGAGATGGAAAGGATAAAAATATGGTGGAGTGACCAACACTTTCGTAAATTCACATTTTATAAAGCTAAGTCCAAATCAATTATCATTTCTGGGTTCTGACGGATTGATATCTATAATATTTACAATTGGATTATGATAACTAAAATACGATATGAAATGACTTCATGGGCGTCCGCAGAGAATGACTAAAAGGGGGGGAAATCTATTTTATTTTTATTTTTTTAATTTAATAAAAGCCTTCTATTTTCTTCCGCGAATTTCGTGAGAACCTTAACAATAAATTGCTTGTCGTCATTTACGGCTCTTCTGTGTATGCTCAACATGCAAAGACCTTCAAATAGAAAAAGAGTAATTAAAAAATAAAAAATAATAATCATACAGAACAAACCATTTAAACGATTTTGAGCCATTGTTGACCTTAACCATGTTTTCACTCGATGCTCCATGCTGAATGATCTTTCTATGGTGGCAGTTGTATATGGAAGAGCTAAAAATATCTGCAAAGCTTTTTGTATGCATGGATAAAAGAATTTAGACTCCTCCAATAGCTTAGCCATGTCGTCAAATTCAGTTTTATCTTTCCACAAGGCAATCCATAGATCTCTTTCATATTTCAAGTCATTTAAGTTATAAAAAGAAGCTGCAGACAATATTTGAAGGTCGATCTCTGCTTTAGTTTTTGTTTTAAATACAGCTGGGTGAAGGTATGACAAATCAAAAGCTGGATTATTTTGATCGGAAAAGCGATTTTCAAAAGCCATTATTAACGAGTCCAAATACGGAATGTAAATTGAAATCTTAAAAAATTCAACTACAGTCGTTGCTGGTTGATTGGCACGATAAACTTGACGGGCAACAATCATTGGCAAGCTAATTTCAAAACCAAGTTGCAGGGCAATGTAGCTTCGTCAAAAATGGATTTAAAAGTGCTGTCTGCTGTTTCTCTATCAGACTTGATTAATTGCACGATCCGTTTTATATGGTTAGCAATGGCAAGTATATCCATCTGCTTACTCTGGAAAAAATTTGCTGTTGGCTCCAAGATTGCTGAATAGTGCGAAATGATGCACAGACAGACAAGGAATGTACTTTTAGCTGCACAACTTATCAGCTGGAAAGCAGTTTTCCTTGTTGCTGGGTTTCCTTCAAGTGAAAGTTTTTCTAAACCTTCTGTTATGACTACAAAGTTATTTTTGAAAACACCTATGTTTTTATACTTTTGTGACCAACGAGTTTCACATAAAAGTGGCAAAATTGGAACATGTTTTCTCCTAAGTGGCGATTCCCGAAAAAATGTAATTACCTCCTTAATAGTAGTTGTCGTGTTCCGAATTTCTGCAACGCTGTACAAATCATTGATCACTAAATTTAGCTTATGAGAAGCACAATGGAAAAACAAAGCTTTTTTATAAAAATCTTTCATAATTTTTTGCACGGCACCATCTTTGCCAGCCATTGTTGCACAACCATCATAACCCTGTCCGATGCATTTATTAGGATCCAAACCACAGTTTGTAATGAAATGATGTATTGCACTTGCAATTGATTTTGCGTCCATATTGTCTAGCTCAACAAAGCCTAGGGAATCTTCACGTAACTCTGAAAATTCACTGCAGAAATATCGAACTCCAACAGACAATTGTTCTTTCCCAGCAATATCACAGCTTTCATCTGCTAAAATGCTAAACCCTTCAGCTTTATCAATGGAACCACAAATTGTTTCTTTGAGCAAGTCACCACAAATATTAATAATTTCGTTCTGAATACGAACAGAAATGTACTTCGCATTGCCCTTAGCGTTTTCAAAAATTAATTTCAAAACTGCGTCCGCTGAATTTAATTGCAATTTAATCAAATCCCTAAAATTGCCTAGTAGTACATAACAGTTAAATTATTATCTTAAATAAAAAAATAATTCCACTAAAATGCTCACCTTCCTCATCTTTTTTGCCACGAAGAGCAATATCATGCGTCCCACAATAAATAATAGCATATATAATCAATCTGATCATTTTCTTATTGTCACTAGTTACTTTTTCATGCGCGTTTTGTGCCACTAGATCAACAGGCACTAGATTTAAAAATCCATTAGCATCCATACTTGCCTTTTTGTGACAAATAGATATTGCATGAGCTCTAAAATGCTCATGGGCGTCAATAACGCCACGTGTATTATTTGGCGGAAATAGTACACAGTACATACAAAATGCTCCCTTCAGCCGACAAAAATATGCAAGCCATGGCTCATAAATTTTAAGCCAATTATAAATAAATTTACGCTTGGAATCTTGATTATCTTTTCCAAAGTCATATGACTCATGTGGATTCCAACAATGAAGCACCATATTTCTTTTATTTTCACCATTGAGAAGAAATGCGCGTCCCACCCAATTGCCAATGTCATTGGTAGGATAATCTTCGATCGTGGAAGTTGCATGAGTTAATTCAGAAGTTTCACTTTCTACAGTATTTTTCTCAATGACTGGTTCGCTGATTCTTACGCGCTTTGTTTTTTCTAACAAATAAAAAACCATTAATTACCAACAAATTATAATAGCTATACCTATTTTTTACCAAAAAACGATCTTATATCCATTTTCAACCAATTGATTAATTTAAATATATTCTACTTCTTTATTATATTAAATATTGATTAAAAACCACCTTTTATTCTTTCCCCCACACAGAAAGTACTTTCAGAGTTTGCAACGAATGAAACTAGGGATGGGAAAAGTATCGGTACGAAAAGTATCGACAAAGTCCGTATTCGATATGTAACGACAACAATAAATGCAACAATAAGGTATCGATAATCGTTTAGTATCGTTAAGTAGAAGAGTATCGATATTTATAGTTTCATGAGGAATTCGATTCCCATAAATTTTAGACTCTTTGACATTTTCATTTGCGAGCAATATGGAGTAAGAACCAGGAGGATTTATTCATGAATGATATATGTGAGGCATTCTCTGGAAAAAAGCCACTTGAAAAAAAGTGCTTTATTTTCTTTGTCAATGATATATCTTATAGTATATGTAAAACCTAAAATAAAACATATTGTGACGAACATGTATGCTAGAATAAACTAGAATCAACAACGAAATCGATAACTTGCCAGATTTATCCAGACATCAATATTCGTCGTTGCCAGAATGTTCGAGTGACGATAACTTGCTAACAATCGGGTATATAAGGGCTGCCGGACTGGCAGCAACACACAGTTCTAATCAGAGAGTTGCCGAGTAAAGTGTAAACAAGCTATAAGTAAGAAGTTGTAAACTTGTACAAAGAGTAATAAAGTGTTAAGTTATAAGGAATTAGAAATAAAGATAAGTGTATAACCATTAAATAGTGACTTTTATTTGACAATCCAGTGATCGAACTCAAGGAAGAGTTTCAGCGTAAACGATTTATTTTGGAAATCCGTTACAATTGGTGTCAGAAGTGGGATTGACAAATAAAATTCCAAGGAGATAATGGTTAAGTTCAACGATTTAAAGATACCACAACTCAAAAAGGAGTTGGAACAACGAGGCTTGGCAACGAATGGGTTGAAAGCTGAGTTACAAGCTCGTTTGCGAGAGGCGATGGAAGAAGACAACATCAACGTGGACGAATTTGTTTTTGAATCGCTGTTAGAAGAATCGACAACGAAAATTGAGGAAAAGGAAGAGATTCCATGTTCATCAGGGGTACTGGACATGAACAAACTTTTGTCTGCAATATCGTCACAGTTCCAGGCGCAGGAAACACGCTTAACAAACGAAGTTGTCCCAAATAACAGAGCAGATATCAGCTCAAGTAACAATACAGTTGAAGGAACAGGACGCACGTATATCACAGGTGACTTCACAAATAGCAGAAGTGTCAACAAAGATTTCAGAAGAGCAAGATAAAGTTAAAGCTGATGTGGAAGAACTGAAAGATCGTCTCCGTGACCTGCAACTAAACCGACCAATGGTGTCAACAGGACTTGTCAAAGTAAACACTCCATCATTTGACGGCACAACTCCGTTTCAGATTTTCAAACTCCAATTTGAAAAGACGGCAGATACGAATAAATGGAATGCGGAAGACAAAGTTGCCCAATTGTTCGTGGCTTTAAAAGGGGCTGCTGCGGAAATTCTACAAACTATACCCAATTGCGAGTCAAGCAGTTACGAAGCGTTGATGGCTGCTGTAGAAAGACGGTATGGAAGTGAGCACCGGAGACAAATTTTCCAAATCGAACTGCAAAATCGCAAACAAAAAGCTACCGAGTCTCTGCAAGAATTTGCTACGGAAGTGGAAAGGTTAGCTCACTTGGCTTATGCGCATAAGTCCGCAGAATATATAGAGGATATAAAAATCCACTGTTTCGTTAATGGTATACGAGACGAGAATACGCGCTATTCTGCACTAGCATGCCCAAAATCGACATTTGCAGAAACAGTGTCCTTTGCTCTTACGCACGAAACTGCCTCTTTACTTAGTAACAGAACATTTAAAGCTCATCGTGTAGAAATAGAAGAGCCTGCCTGGACGAAGAAATTCTTGGAAGAAATGCATAAAATGTTGGAGAAATCTGGAGAAACACGTAAGAAAAATGATGGTGTGGTTAAATGCTTCAACTGCGAGAAAGGCGGACATATTGCACGAAATTGTAATATGGAATCGAATCGACCCAATTACCTATCCGGACGGAAACGCAAAGCTGAAGAAGACCAACCGACTCTGAAAAGCACCCAATCGTTAAACTAAAGCGAGCCAGTCGGAAGGGGCGCGTGCTGGCTCCCTCAAGTGAATGCCCTGTAATCTCTGTCTCTCAAATAAATAGAAAAACGAACAACGTTACCGTTAGTGGATGCGTGGATGGTAAAAGCGCATTCTGACTGTGGATACGGGAGCAACACATTCCATAATTCGATCGGATCTAGTTAACAAGGAAGTAAAACCACTAGCTGGTGCAAAGTTACGTACTGCAACTGGAGATGATGCTCAAGTTCTCGGGGAAGTAACGTGCGAAATTGGAATAGGAAAAATAGCCGTGTTACATAACTTTATAGTGGCAGATATCGTCGACGCAGTCATAATTGGAGTAGACTTTCTAGCCAGTAAAGGAATCAAATTGGACATGGAAAACAAAATTATGACTTATACCAATATGGAAGTGCCTCTTATGTTTGGTTATGATAACAAATGCAACGTTAGACAAGTGTTAATAACAGAAAATCAGAAGATTCCACCAAAATCAGAAGCAATTATTTGGGCAGAAATAGATGGAGACTATGGGACGGACACTTTGTGGGTTGTTGAAGGCACAAAAGAATCTATACCAAACGTACTTATAGGAAAAACCCTGGCTATGACACGACAAGACAAAAAGAGTTCCAGTAAGAGTCCTTAATGAGTGTAAGTCACCAGTCACAGTCTCCAAAGGAGCTATATTAGGGCAGTGTCAGGAGATTGAGGCCGTAATAAATTGCGAAACAGATTTTGAGGATAATTCCAGTTGTAAAAACGATATTTCAAACGAGATTAATGCATGGACCAAGGAACTAGAGGTAGACCATAAAAAGAAGGCCAAACAACTTCTTCTCAGATACTCCACCATATTCGACAAAGATTAATCCAAACCAGGTAGAACCAAAATTGTGAAACATTCCATCAACACCGGAGATGCAAGACCAATCCGCCAGGCTCCTCGCAGCGTTCCATTAGCCAAACGAGAAGTTGTAAGCCAGACCATACGTGAAATGAGCGATAGCGGCATAATTGAATCATCATCGAGTCCATGGAGTTCACCTGTAGTACTTGTGAAGAAGAAAGATGGTAACATGAGGTTTTGCGTGGACTAAAATTTGGTATGAAGGATCGTACTATTAAGGGGCATATCTGGATGTAATTTTTTTTTGGGAAGTGGGCGTGGCCCACCCCAACACTTTAAATCACATATATGTATGTATATATATGAATACTAATAGAATCTTTGGGTGGTAATTTCATACATTTCAAAAATTTGCACTTTTAAATACGTAATAAATATAAAGATGTAAGTACTCTGTCGAAAACGACTACTACACCACCAACCACCTAACCGTACAAATCACTTTTGTTAATCGTCAATTACACGCACATTGTTGCCTCCATTAAAATAGTCTTCTTCGTATGCATGCATAAACCAATTGCAACGTGGACGCCAACGAACAAGAGCAGTCACTGACTCGCTTATCAATTGCCACCTTGCCGAGCAATTATCGTCAACGTTACAGTCACATTATGCATATTATACACACCAATATACAAAATAACAATGAAAACTATACTCGCCACTTGCAGAAGTGTCAGTGTCATTGTCATCGTCGATGGCGGCTTTGTTATGCGACACTGCTGCAAATCGTGCGGCAAATTCTTGTGTTAACACACACATCAGTTCGCATATACCGGGCAGTGAAACAACCGGTTACTTACATTGTTCCTGTTTATACTAGTTTACGACTAGGAATTCATGTTCGAAAATGAATTCGCTATTACAGAAAATAAAGGTGCGTGGAGTCCCTACGCGCGGAAGAAGTTATACTTCTTAGTGATATTCCAAGAAATGCATATCATTTTGTATGAAAGAAAACTAGCGAGATGGAAAGGATAAAAATATGGTGGAGTGACCAACACTTTCGTAAATTCACATTTTATAAAGCTAAGTCCAAATCAATTATCATTTCTGGGTTCTGACGGATTGATATCTATAATATTTACAATTGGATTATGATAACTAAAATACGATATGAAATGCCTTCATGGGCGTCCGCAGAGAATGACTAAAAGGGGGGGAAATCTATTTTATTTTTATTTTTTTAATTTAATAAAAGCCTTCTATTTTCTTCCGCGAATTTCGTGAGAACCTTAACAATAAATTGCTTGTCGTCATTTACGGCTCTTCTGTGTATGCTCAACATGCAAAGACCTTCAAATAGAAAAAGAGTAATTAAAAAATAAAAAATAATAATCATACAGAACAAACCATTTAAACGATTTTGAGCCATTGTTGACCTTAACCATGTTTTCACTCGATGCTCCATGCTGAATGATCTTTCTATGGTGGCAGTTGTATATGGAAGAGCTAAAAATATCTGCAAAGCTTTTTGTATGCATGGATAAAAGAATTTAGACTCCTCCAATAGCTTAGCCATGTCGTCAAATTCAGTTTTATCTTTCCACAAGGCAATCCATAGATCTCTTTCATATTTCAAGTCATTTAAGTTATAAAAAGAAGCTGCAGACAATATTTGAAGGTCGATCTCTGCTTTAGTTTTTGTTTTAAATACAGCTGGGTGAAGGTATGACAAATCAAAAGCTGGATTATTTTGATCGGAAAAGCGATTTTCAAAAGCCATTATTAACGAGTCCAAATACGGAATGTAAATTGAAATCTTAAAAAATTCAACTACAGTCGTTGCTGGTTGATTGGCACGATAAACTTGACGGGCAACAATCATTGGCAAGCTAATTTCAAAACCAAGTTGCAGGGCAATGTAGCTTCGTCAAAAATGGATTTAAAAGTGCTGTCTGCTGTTTCTCTATCAGACTTGATTAATTGCACGATCCGTTTTATATGGTTAGCAATGGCAAGTATATCCATCTGCTTACTCTGGAAAAAATTTGCTGTTGGCTCCAAGATTGCTGAATAGTGCGAAATGATGCACAGACAGACAAGGAATGTACTTTTAGCTGCACAACTTATCAGCTGGAAAGCAGTTTTCCTTGTTGCTGGGTTTCCTTCAAGTGAAAGTTTTTCTAAACCTTCTGTTATGACTACAAAGTTATTTTTGAAAACACCTATGTTTTTATACTTTTGTGACCAACGAGTTTCACATAAAAGTGGCAAAATTGGAACATGTTTTCTCCTAAGTGGCGATTCCCGAAAAAATGTAATTACCTCCTTAATAGTAGTTGTCGTGTTCCGAATTTCTGCAACGCTGTACAAATCATTGATCACTAAATTTAGCTTATGAGAAGCACAATGGAAAAACAAAGCTTTTTTATAAAAATCTTTCATAATTTTTTGCACGGCACCATCTTTGCCAGCCATTGTTGCACAACCATCATAACCCTGTCCGATGCATTTATTAGGATCCAAACCACAGTTTGTAATGAAATGATGTATTGCACTTGCAATTGATTTTGCGTCCATATTGTCTAGCTCAACAAAGCCTAGGGAATCTTCACGTAACTCTGAAAATTCACTGCAGAAATATCGAACTCCAACAGACAATTGTTCTTTCCCAGCAATATCACAGCTTTCATCTGCTAAAATGCTAAACCCTTCAGCTTTATCAATGGAACCACAAATTGTTTCTTTGAGCAAGTCACCACAAATATTAATAATTTCGTTCTGAATACGAACAGAAATGTACTTCGCATTGCCCTTAGCGTTTTCAAAAATTAATTTCAAAACTGCGTCCGCTGAATTTAATTGCAATTTAATCAAATCCCTAAAATTGCCTAGTAGTACATAACAGTTAAATTATTATCTTAAATAAAAAAATAATTCCACTAAAATGCTCACCTTCCTCATTTTTTTTGCCACGAAGAGCAATATCATGCGTCCCACAATAAATAATAGCATATATAATCAATCTGATCATTTTCTTATTGTCACTAGTTACTTTTTCATGCGCGTTTTGTGCCACTAGATCAACAGGCACTAGATTTAAAAATCCATTAGCATCCATACTTGCCTTTTTGTGACAAATAGATATTGCATGAGCTCTAAAATGCTCATGGGCGTCAATAACGCCACGTGTATTATTTGGCGGAAATAGTACACAGTACATACAAAATGCTCCCTTCAGCCGACAAAAATATGCAAGCCATGGCTCATAAATTTTAAGCCAATTATAAATAAATTTACGCTTGGAATCTTGATTATCTTTTCCAAAGTCATATGACTCATGTGGATTCCAACAATGAAGCACCATATTTCTTTTATTTTCACCATTGAGAAGAAATGCGCGTCCCACCCAATTGCCAATGTCATTGGTAGGATAATCTTCGATCGTGGAAGTTGCATGAGTTAATTCAGAAGTTTCACTTTCTACAGTATTTTTCTCAATGACTGGTTCGCTGATTCTTACGCGCTTTGTTTTTTCTAACAAATAAAAAACCATTAATTACCAACAAATTATAATAGCTATACCTATTTTTTACCAAAAAACGATCTTATATCCATTTTCAACCAATTGATTAATTTAAATATATTCTACTTCTTTATTATATTAAATATTGATTAAAAACCACCTTTTATTCTTTCCCCCACACAGAAAGTACTTTCAGAGTTTGCAACGAATGAAACTAGGGATGGGAAAAGTATCGGTACGAAAAGTATCGACAAAGTCCGTATTCGATATGTAACGACAACAATAAATGCAACAATAAGGTATCGATAATCGTTTAGTATCGTTAAGTAGAAGAGTATCGATATTTATAGTTTCATGAGGAATTCGATTCCCATAAATTTTAGACTCTTTGACATTTTCATTTGCGAGCAATATGGAGTAAGAACCAGGAGGATTTATTCATGAATGATATATGTGAGGCATTCTCTGGAAAAAAAGCCACTTGAAAAAAAGTGCTTTATTTTCTTTGTCAATGATATATCTTATAGTATATGTAAAACCTAAAATAAAACATATTGTGACGAACATGTATGCTAGAATAAACTAGAATCAACAACGAAATCGATAACTTGCCAGATTTATCCAGACATCGATATTCGTCGTTGCCAGAATGTTCGAGTGACGATAACTTGCTAACAATCGGGTATATAAAGGCTGCCGGACTGGCAGCAACACACAGTTCTAATCAGAGAGTTGCCGAGTAAAGTGTAAACAAGCTATAAGCAAGAAGTTGTAAACTTGTACAAAGAGTAATAAAGTGTTAAGTTATAAGGAATTATAAATAAAGATAAGTGTATAACCATTAAACAGTGACTTTTATTTGACAATCCAGTGATCGAACTCAAGGTAGAGTTTCAGCGTAAACGACAGATTTTTGGAAATCCGTTACAATTGGTGTCAGAAGTGGGATTGACAAATAAAATTCCAAGGAGATAATGGTTAACCCAGGAAAGTCATGCCTCGCCGTTTCGACGACGCGAGTGTTTATTTTGTACAAAAGCCGAATGAATCAGGGCTGTGAAAATTTTATTTATTTAATAAAAGATTTAAGAAAAACTGTTTGATATTGTTTTATTTAGAAGATATATAAACCAGGTAATGTGAATATATTGATTTTAGTAGGTTTTGATAGGTAGGATAATATATTAAGGACTTTGAGTAATGCCGTCGTCGAATCGACGAGGGATGACCTCTACTTTTTAAAAATAGCGATGACCTTCCAGGGTTAAGTTCAACGATTTAAAGATACCACAACTCAAAAAGGAGTTGGAACAACGAGGCTTGGCAACGAATGGGTTGAAAGCTGAGTTACAAGCTCGTTTGCGAGAGGCGATGGAAGAAGACAACATCAACGTGGACGAATTTGTTTTTGAATCGCTGTTAGAGGAATCGACAACAAAAATTGAGGAAAAGGAAGAGATTCCATGTTCATCAGGGGTACTGGACATGAACAAACTTTTGTCTGCAATATCGTCACAGTTCCAGGCGCAGGGAACACGCTTAACAACGAAGTTGTCCCAAATAACAGAGCAGATATCAGCTCAAGTAACAATACAGTTGAAGGAACAGGACGCACGTATATCACAGGTGACTTCACAAATAGCAGAAGTGTCAACAAAGATTTCAGAAGAGCAAGATAAAGTTAAAGCTGATGTGGAAGAACTGAAAGATCGTCTCCGTGACCTGCAACTAAACCGACCAATGGTGTCAACAGGACTTGTCAAAGTAAACACTCCATCATTTGACGGCACAACTCCGTTTCAGATTTTCAAACTCCAATTTGAAAAGACGGCAGATACGAATAAATGGAATGCGGAAGACAAAGTTGCCCAATTGTTCGTGGCTTTCAAAGGGCTGCTGCGGAAATTCTACAAACTATACCCAATTGCGAGTCAAGCAGTTACGAAGCGTTGATGGCTGCTGTAGAAAGACGGTATGGAAGTGAGCACCGGAGACAAATTTTCCAAATCGAACTGCAAAATCGCAAACAAAAAGCTACCGAGTCTCTGCAAGAATTTGCTACGGAAGTGGAAAGGTTAGCTCACTTGGCTTATGCGCATAAGTCCGCAGAATATATAGAGGATATAAAAATCCACAGTTTCGTTAATGGTATACGAGACGAGAATACGCGCTATTCTGCACTAGCATGCCCAAAATCGACATTTGCAGAAACAGTGTCCTTTGCTCTTACGCACGAAACTGCCTCTTTACTTAGTAACAGAACATTTAAAGCTCATCGTGTAGAAATAGAAGAGCCTGCCTGGACGAAGAAATTCTTGGAAGAAATGCATAAAATGTTGGAGAAATCTGGAGAAACACGTAAGAAAAATGATGGTGTGGTTAAATGCTTCAACTGCGAGAAAGGCGGACATATTGCACGAAATTGTAATATGGAATCGAATCGACCCAATTACCTATCCGGACGGAAACGCAAAGCTGAAGAAGACCAACCGACTCTGAAAAGCACCCAATCGTTAAACTAAAGCGAGCCAGTCGGAAGGGGCGCGTGCTGGCTCCCTCAAGTGAATGCCCTGTAATCTCTGTCTCTCAAATAAATAGAAAAACGAACAACGTTACCGTTAGTGGATGCGTGGATGGTAAAAAGCGCATTCTGACTGTGGATACGGGAGCAACACATTCCATAATTCGATCGGATCTAGTTAACAAGGAAGTAAAACCACTAGCTGGTGCAAAGTTACGTACTGCAACTGGAGATGATGCTCAAGTTCTCGGGGAAGTAACGTGCGAAATTGGAATAGGAAAAATAGCCGTGTTACATAACTTTATAGTGGCAGATATCGTCGACGCAGTCATAATTGGAGTAGACTTTCTAGCCAGTAAAGGAATCAAATTGGACATGGAAAACAAAATTATGACTTATACCAATATGGAAGTGCCTCTTATGTTTGGTTATGATAACAAATGCAACGTTAGACAAGTGTTAATAACAGAAAATCAGAAGATTCCACCAAAAACAGAAGCAATTATTTGGGCAGAAATAGATGGAGACTATGGGACGGACACTTTGTGGGTTGTTGAAGGCACAAAAGAATCTATACCAAACGTACTTATAGGAAAAACCCTGGCTATGACACGACAAGACAAAAGAGTTCCAGTAAGAGTCCTTAATGAGTGTAAGTCACCAGTCACAGTCTCCAAAGGAGCTATATTAGGGCAGTGTCAGGAGATTGAGGCCGTAATAAATTGCGAAACAGATTTTGAGGATAATTCCAGTTGTAAAAACGATATTTCAAACGAGATTAATGCATGGACCAAGGAACTAGAGGTAGACCATAAAAAGAAGGCCAAACAACTTCTTCTCAGATACTCCACCATATTCGACAAAGATTAATCCAAACCAGGTAGAACCAAAATTGTGAAACATTCCATCAACACCGGAGATGCAAGACCAATCCGCCAGGCTCCTCGCAGCGTTCCATTAGCCAAACGAGAAGTTGTAAGCCAGACCATACGTGAAATGAGCGATAGCGGCATAATTGAATCATCATCGAGTCCATGGAGTTCACCTGTAGTACTTGTGAAGAAGAAAGATGGTAACATGAGGTTTTGCGTGGACTACAGACAGTTGAATGATGTCACGAAGAAAGACAGTTATTCATTACCTAGAATAGATGACACCCTAGACTCACTATCAGGCACGAATTGGTTCTCAACACTCGATTTGAAAAGTGGCTATTGGCAAGTGGAAGTAAACGAAGAAGACAAAGAAAAGACGGCCTTCAGCGTTGGAGATGGTCTATGGCAATTCACTGTAATGCCCTTTGGGTTATGTAACGCTCCTGCCACTTTTGAGAGGCTTATGGACCAAGTGTTAAAAGGATTGCACTGGAAGACATGCTTGGTGTTCTGTTCAAGAAGGAAGTGAGCTATTTAGGACACAAAGTGACTACGAAGGGCATTTGTACAGCTCAGGAAAAGATAGAGGCAGTAAAGGATTGGCCCAGGCCTAAAAATTTACATGAATTGCGCAGGTTCCTTGGACTGTGTACGTATTACCGACGATTCGTTCAAAATTGCGCCAGCGTAGCTAGTAGCCTCCATGAACTCACGAAGAAGAACAGAGCCTTTGAATGGAATGAAGAACAAGAATTGGCCTTCCAAACTCTGAAGGAGAGATTATGTACTGCGCCAATGTTAGCATATCCAGTTCCAGGCTCAACGTTCGTTTTGGACACGGATGCTAGTGGCTATGCAATAGGAGGCGTTCTATCACAAGTGATTGACGGGAATGAGAAAGTGGTCGCGTATTATAGCCAGACGATAAGTAAACCAGAGAAGAATTATTGCGTAACACGAAGAGAATTACTGGCATTGGTGAAGTGCATCAAACATTTCCATAAATACCTGTATGGACAGCGATTTCGAGTAAGGACAGATCACGCAGCATTAAAATGGCTTCTGCAATTCAAGAATCCAGAAGGACAGTCGCAGCGTTCCATTAGCCAAACGAGAAGTTGTAAGCCAGACCATACGTGAAATGAGCGATAGCGGCATAATTGAATCATCATCGAGTCCATGGAGTTCACCTGTAGTACTTGTGAAGAAGAAAGATGGTAACATGAGGTTTTGCGTGGACTACAGACAGTTGAATGATGTCACGAAGAAAGACAGTTATTCATTACCTAGAATAGATGACACCCTAGACTCACTATCAGGCACGAATTGGTTCTCAACACTCGATTTGAAAAGTGGCTATTGGCAAGTGGAAGTAAACGAAGAAGACAAAGAAAAGACGGCCTTCAGCGTTGGAGATGGTCTATGGCAATTCACTGTAATGCCCTTTGGGTTATGTAACGCTCCTGCCACTTTTGAGAGGCTTATGGACCAAGTGTTAAAAGGATTGCACTGGAAGACATGCTTGGTGTTCTGTTCAAGAAGGAAGTGAGCTATTTAGGACACAAAGTGACTACGAAGGGCATTTGTACAGCTCAGGAAAAGATAGAGGCAGTAAAGGATTGGCCCAGGCCTAAAAATTTACATGAATTGCGCAGGTTCCTTGGACTGTGTACGTATTACCGACGATTCGTTCAAAATTTCGCCAGCGTAGCTAGTAGCCTCCATGAACTCACGAAGAAGAACAGAGCCTTTGAATGGAATGAAGAACAAGAATTGGCCTTCCAAACTCTGAAGGAGAGATTATGTACTGCGCCAATGTTAGCATATCCAGTTCCAGGCTCAACGTTCGTTTTGGACACGGATGCTAGTGGCTATGCAATAGGAGGCGTTCTATCACAAGTGATTGACGGGAATGAGAAAGTGGTCGCGTATTATAGCCAGACGATAAGTAAACCAGAGAAGAATTATTGCGTAACACGAAGAGAATTACTGGCATTGGTGAAGTGCATCAAACATTTCCATAAATACCTGTATGGACAGCGATTTCGAGTAAGGACAGATCACGCAGCATTAAAATGGCTTCTGCAATTCAAGAATCCAGAAGGACAGTTGGCACGATGGATTGAGAGACTCCAAAGTTATGACTTCTCTATAGAACACCGAAAAGGTAGTAGTCATGGGAATGCGGACGCGATGTCCCGTCGTCCTTGTAATTTAGAATGTCGACATTGTTCAAGAGCTGAGGCCAAAGAAGACATTATAGATATTCGATTAATGTCAATAACTTCGACAGAAGGCTGGGATCCAAAGGATTTACGAAAATGTCAGCAAGAAGATCCAGATTTGGAACTGGTAATGCATGGAGTGGAGCTGAACAAGCGTCCGACGAGAGAAGAAATAGCTGCAGAGAGTCCAGTTGCAAAGGCATATTGGGCACAATGGAACAGTTTAAAGTTGGTATCTGGCTGCTTGCATCGAGTATGGGAAAGCGAAGATGGACAAAGTTCCCGAACTCTTATAATTGTTCCGAAAGTAAGAATTCCTGATGTACTGAAGGAAATGCATAACGGTCCAAGTGGAGGGCACATGGGAATCACAAAAACCTTGGAAAAACTAAAGCAAAGATTTTATTGGGTTGGTTGTCGGCAATCAGTCACGGAATGGATTGCAAATTGTGCTGAGTGTATTAAAGCAAAAGGGCCGAAATCCAGGAGTCACGGCCAGATGAAGCAGTACAATTCGGGCGCCCCATTTGAACGAATTGCCATGGATGTAGCCGGTCCGTTTCCCACCAGTAAATTAGGAAACAAATATGTTTTGGTAGTTATGGATTACTTCAGCAAATGGCCAGAAGTATATCCAATTCCTAATCAAGAAGCTGAAACAGTAGCGAATGTATTCATCAATAATTGGGTAACAAGGTATGGTGTTCCAATAGAATTACATTCTGACCAAGGAAGGAATTTCTGAATCAGCTCTAATCCAGGAAATGTTGCCTAAAATTGGGTATACGGAAAACTCGTACAACAGCTCCTACATCCACAATCCGATGGAAAGGAAGAACGTTTCAATCGAACTTTAGAAGAACATCTAAAGAAAGTGGTAGACAAGTATCAAAAAGATTGGGACATCCATATAGCTTTGTTCCTGATGGCTTATCGGTCTGCTGTACATGAAACAACGGGGCAGACTTCAGCAAAGATAATCTTTGGTCATCATCTTCGGTTACCGATTGATTTAAAGTTCGGAATAAACGCAAATGGTGGAAAGAATGTTAAGGAAGCCAACAGTGTCCTAGAAGACGAAATGAGAGAAATTCATGCTATGGTGAGACAGCGGACGCAAATCATGAGTGATAAAATGAAGGCAAAATACGACAAGGCAATGAACTCCGAAGGATTTGTGGAAGGAGATTGGGTATTGTTATATAACCCACAACGAAAGAAAGGATTGTCTCCAAAATTTCAATGTAGTTGGGAAGGACCATACCAGGTTATTAAACGGATAAATGATGTGGTGTATCGTATACAAACCATTGGAAGACCTAGGAATAAAATGAAGGTGGTTCATCTAGAACGGCTTGCAGCATTTGGTTCTGGAAGTATGTCTAATCGGGACGATCAGACTTAAGTGGAGGGCAGTGTGACGAACATGTATGCTAGAATAAACTAGAATCAACAACGAAATCGATAACTTGCCAGATTTATCCAGACATCGATATTCGTCGTTGCCAGAATGTTCGAGTGACGATAACTTGCTAACAATCGGGTATATAAAGGCTGCCGGACTGGCAGCAACACACAGTTCTAATCAGAGAGTTGCCGAGTAAAGTGTAAACAAGCTATAAGCAAGAAGTTGTAAACTTGTACAAAGAGTAATAAAGTGTTAAGTTATAAGGAATTATAAATAAAGATAAGTGTATAACCATTAAACAGTGACTTTTATTTGACAATCCAGTGATCGAACTCAAGGTAGAGTTTCAGCGTAAACGACAGATTTTTGGAAATCCGTTACAATATGCTGTTAGGTCTGTGTAACGCGCGGTTGCCATACTGTAAGGGGCCAAAGTTTTTTGTAAACAAATTTTCGAACCGCCATAACTTTAAAACTAATGAACAGATTTTAAAACACCATGTGACTTTTTTGTACAGAATTCCTCAAACTTTAAAACTGTATATCGTAAAAATTTTTAAAAATAATATTTCATAGAAAAAAATGAAAAACAATTTTTTTTGAATTTTTAACACTTTATGCCCCCTTCGAATTTTTTCGAAAATATCTTAAAATGTTCCTTATTTCATCACCTTTTTAACCCACAAAGGGAATTTTGGGACAGCAATATTTGTATGAGCTACAAATAAAAAACCAACTCAGAACATGGTGAAAAATCATTGATTTATGCACTATTATTATCAGAATTTAGCGTAACCCAGGATTAACGACGTGAACGTAGCAGACATTTAATCCCTTTTTGTTTTTTTTATTTTTTAATATTTTTTTTAATTTTTTTGTATTTTTTAAATTTTAAATTTTTTTTTGTTTTTGTTTTTTATTTAAAATTATCACGTACTTGAATCTAATCTACGTAATAATTTAAAAAAAAGCATCCCCAAAAAAAGTGTCTACAGCCACACTAAACCTCTTCCCCAAAATATTACAGCACTAATAAAACGTAGGAATCGGCACCGGCGGAACTGGCTAAGATACCGTAATATGGTCCATCTCGTTCTTGTTAGATGGCTGAGCCAAGTCATTATGAGCAAGATATTTATTTTCAGAAATGAAAATTGGAACAATCTTTTAGCGATACATATATAATGAATCATAATCACTCTAGCAATCTTAGCGATCAGGCAACCATATCAGTAGTTACGAACTTTATATGCGTTTTAGACTCACAAACAACAATTTCCGACGAGTCATACTTTATAAATGTCCCTGAGATTTCCTCAATTATTAAAAATCTTAAAAATAGAAAATCGCTAGGTCTTGATGACATTGAAAATATATGTCTTAAGGCTCTTCCTCGAATTGGATTAAAGTATCTCACAAAAATTATAAACGAATGTCTTCGCTATTGCTATTTTCCAACCAGGTGGAAACTGTCGAAAGTTATACCGATATTAAAACCCAACAAACCGGCAGAATGCCCAGCGTCCTACCGCCCAATTAGTCTGTTATCGTCAGTATGCAAGATCCTTGAAAAAGTCGTTAAAGAAAAATTGTCTAGATTCATGGAAGATAATGAAGTGCTTCCACCAGTTTTTGCACTTTTCTGCTAGGGTTATCTTGCTGCTGATATCACTATTTCACTTCAAGAGGACTTTAGAACCCTCACTTCTTATTTCAACAAATGGAAAATTCTTGTTAATACTGAGAAAACTCAAGCCATTTTCTTTACAAGGAAGCGTAAAAGCATTTTTCTCCCAGCAAGCCACATTACACTCAATTCTATTGACGTCAACTGGGAAAAGAGTGTGAAATATTTAGGACTGATACTAGACCCTAGACTGACCTTTAAAGACCACGTACTTTATATTGCGAAGAAAAGTAACATGTTAGTTCGGACATTATATTTATCCATTTATAAACCGGAAATCAGAACTTAGAATAGCTAACAAAATGTATCTGTTCAGGTCTATTTTCCAGGCGGTAGTTGTGGGCAGACATCGTAGACTCCCACATCCATAAACTTCAAGCGACTTTAAATAAAATACTAAAAATGATTTTTAATCTTACATGGCATTTTTCTACCGCGAAGTTACGTGACAAGGCTAATGTAGATTAGCCCGACTACATGAGAGGTTTAACGATCGTTGTGGATTTTCAACGTACTCACATATTAATGAGTTAATAATATGACCACTACCAAATGATATCTTAGTTATTAGTTATAAGTTAGAAATAAGTTAGAAGTAAGTAAATTAAGCCATTATTATTCAAGGGTTTTTCTGTAAATTTTTCCCTACTAAAAATTAAGTTATTAATAATCACATTTCATATCCCAAAGTAAATAATTTTCCAAGCAGAAAAGGTAATATCGTCTGTACTCTTGACATTTATTATTATAAGTCACTGTAAATATATATATTATAAGTTGAAGTGAAATAAATTGAATTGAATTGAATTATCTGCAATTAGCGTAACCCAGGTTTAACGACGTGGACGTAACATACCCTGGGTTACGCTAATTGCAGATAATAATAGTGCATAAATCAATAATTTTACACCATGTTCTGAGTTGGTTTTTTATTTGTAGCTCATACAAATATTGCTGTCCCAAAATTCCCTTTGGGGGGTAAAAAGGTGGTAAGGAACATTTTAAGATATTTTCATAAAAAATCGAAGGGGGCATAAAGGGTTAAAAATTCAAAAAAAATTTTTTTTTTTCATTTTTTTCTATGAAATATTATTTTTAAAAATTTTTACGATATACAGTTTTAAAGTTTGAGAAATTCTGTACAAAAAAGTCTAAATCTGTTTAAAATCTGTTCATTAGTTTTAAAGTTATGGCGGTTCGAAAATTTTTTTACAAAAAACTTTGGCTCCTTATAATATGGCAACCCCGCGCTACACAGACCTAAAACCATATGTTTTATTTTAGGTTTTACATGTACTATAAGATATATCATTGCCAAAGAAAATAAAGAACTTTTTTTTCAAGTGGCTTTTTTTCCAGAGAATGCCCCATATGTTAAAAATAGTTACTCTTTTCATTTCACATTACATAAAATTTCATTTGCAAATGCATTTATTATTTAATAGTTTTCCCAATTTTCGTCGGATTTGTATGAATGTACTGGGCAAATTGAATTCTTGCACAAGTTTAAAATCGCTGCTTGATAATAAGCGAATAAATGTTTTATTTTAAATTCCCTATAATAAAATCATACAAATGAGGAAAATGTCCTTACATACTGTACCATTTAAAATATAAAGCTTTAGAAATTTTATAACAATACATACATGAATATGATTAATATTGAAGTAAAGTTTTTGTTTACAAGTGCAGATATTACTTAAAAGTCGAAAGATTACAGAAATATTTGCCCACTTTGTTGTTGTTTTATTGTGCTACGACGATCGTCAACCGTCTCGTTTTTATACTCTCGCAACAAAAGTTGCTAAAGAGAGTATTATAGTTTTGTCCAGATAACGGTTGTTTGTAAGTCCTAAAACTAAACGAGTTAGATATAGGGTTATATATACCAAAGTGATCAGGGTGACGAGTAAAGTTCAAATCCGGATGTCTGTCTGTCCGTCCGTCCGTCCGTCCGTCTGTCCGTCCGTGCAAGCTGTAACTTGAGTAAAAATTGAGATATCTTAATGAAACTTGGAACGTGTTCCTTGGCACCATAAGAAGGTTAAGTTCGAAGATGGGCGGAATCGGACCACTGCCACGCCCACAAAATGGCGATAACCAAAAACACATAAAGAGCTATAACTAAGCCATAAATAAAGTTATGAAAATAAAATTTGGAATATAGGATCGCATTAGGGAGGGGCCCATTTGAATGTAATTTTTTTGGAAAAGTGGGCGTGACCCCGCCCCCAAATATGTTTTTTGAATATATCTTGCAAACCAATAAAGACGGTTTATATGTCTTTATTTCTGCAGTCGTTTCTTTTAGTCGTTTCCTTATACAGTCCAAAAATGAAAGAAATCGGTTAATAACCACGCCCACCTCCCATACAAAAGTTAGGTTGAAAATGACTAAAAGTACGTTAACTCACTAACGAGAAACGTCAGAAACACAAAATTTCACAGAAATGATAGCAGAAGGAAGCTGCACTCAGATCTTTTTACAAATTGGAAAATGGGCGTGGCATCGCCCACTTATGGGTCAAAAACCATATCTCAGGAACTACTCGACAGATTTCAATGAAATTCGGTATATAATATTTTATTGACACCCTGATGACATGTGTGGAAAATGGATGAAATCGGTTCACAACCACGACTACTTTCTTTATAACTCAATTTTAAATTCCATCTGAATCCTTCACTTTATAATATATACATTAGGAACCAATGATGATAGCGAAATAAAACTTTACACAAATACAGTATATGATCAGTGGCATCACTTGTGAAAAAATTGTCGAAAACGGACTATAACTTTTCAAGGCCCCAGATATCGAACATGTTGAACTCAGCACCTAAGGTTAAATTTTAACTGAAAATATGGGTAAATCTCTCAGCTAATTTAATGTAATTCAGAGGAAATTGTTTTCTTCCAATAGTGTGTCTCTGTTCCAAAAATTATTAAAATCGGGTCACAACATCTCCTAGCTCCCATATACATAATTATAGGTTTTTCAAAAATATCATCTCCTAGCTCCCATATACCTAATTATAGGTTTTTCAAAAATTCGTTGGGCTTTATTACGCATATATGTATTGGTTAATATGTGATATATCTTAGCAAAATTAAGTGAGCGTATAGTATTGGATAGAGTCTCCCTTGCTGGTGAAATTGAATGAAATCGGTTCAGGAATTACCTCAGCCCTCATATCTATATATGACGATTTTCGTTATTCTATTAAACTTTATGCCGAATTTATGGGTAAATTTGTGCGTTATTTTAATAAAATTTCTTTAATAAATTGCGAGAGTATAAAATGTTCGGTTGCACCCGAACTTAGCCTTTCCTTACTTGTTATTCATAGCTTCTGTTTTTTACCTACACATTACTCTGTAATTATCCCCAATTTTTTGGATTTTAAAGTGAAATTTCTCGAAAACTAGTTGAGTTTCTTTTAATTGTTTATGATTTTTTTTTACCAAATGTTTTGATCTAAGCCTAAGCTATAGATTAAGTCCAAATACTAGGAACTATATACCCATTGGTTGTTAAAATGTGTCGAATCTCATTTTCGATAATCTTTCGACTTTCGTGGCCTGTATCTCGAATATTTAGTTAAAACCTTTATAATTGAATATACAGTTTTAAGCGCTGGAGACTATTCTACGAATCGAGTGCTTAATATATGCCAAAACCTTGAAAATAATATCTTTTATGATGCATTGACCAAAAAAGGTCACAGGAACGGCTGTTTTTTTATTTTTAGTGCCACGCCCTTTTTAATGTTGATATTCGTAATCAGCGACCCCAAATTAACTAGAAAATGTATGTCGCAACCCAGTGTAATTTTACGTGTTGTGTAGTGTTATTATAAGGGTGATTGGCCGTCCAAAGCCGAAGCTTTTTAGTTATTTTACGCAAGGAAATTTTCATTATTCGCACTGTATACATTGTAATTATAATAATATTAAACAAAAAACAAGTAAGGAAGGGCTAAGTTCGGGTGTAACCGAACATTTTATACTCTCGCAATTTATTGATGCAATTTTATAAAGATAACACAATTCGATCCATATATTCGGTATAAAGTTCAATAGAATAACGAAAATCATCATAAATAGTATATGGGGACTGAGGTAATTCCTAAACCGATTTCACTCGTTTTCACCACCAAGATACAATGTATCGAAGACTATACGCTCACTTAATTTAATATTACTTATAATAAGGTATATGGGATCTGGGGGAAGTTATGACCCGATTTTTACCATTTCAGTTACAGAGAGAAACTGTTATAAGAAAAAAATTCACAGGGAATGAATTTCATAAAAATATCTGAGGGATTTACCTACATATATTTTCGGTGAAAAATTACCCTTAGGCACTGAGTTCTTCATGATCGATATCAGGGGCCTTGAAAAGTCATGGTTCGATTTTGACAATTTTTCCACAAGTCATGTCACAGCTCAAATACAGTATTTGTGTAATGTTTAATTCCGCTATCTTCATTTGTTCCTAATGTATATATGTATTATAAAGTGAACGAATCAAAAGAATTCAAAATTGAGTTATATGGGAAGTAGACGTAGTTGTGAACCGATATTCCACCCGTGTGAACAGTGTGTCAAGAAACTGTTATATACCGAATTTCATTGAAATCGGTCGAGTAGTTCTTGAGATATGGTTTTTGACCCATAAGTGGGCAATGCCACGCCCATTTTCGATTTTGTAAAAAAATCTCAGTGCAGCTTCTTTCTGATATTTTTTCTGGCTAAAATAACCTACTGCAGAAAATTTGGTTTCTACAGTTTTTTGGTTTGCAAGATATATACAAAAAACCTATTCGAGGTCGGGGTCACTGCTCTTTTCAAAAAAGAAAAAAATACATCCAAATGTGCCCCTACCTAATGCGATCCTATGTTCCAAATTTTATTTTCATATAAGTTTTCATTCTGTACATAATATTTTCGTGACACCCTGATAACACGTTTTCCACACGTGAAATCGGTTCACAATCACGAATATTTCCCCTATAACTCAATTTTGTATTTCATCTGATTCCACCACTTTATAATATATAGTGTACTTAGGTGGTGAAAATGAGTGAAATTAGTTCAGGAATTACCTCAGCCCTCATCCATATTATCCATATTAATATTATAAATGCGGAAATAACTCTGTCTGTCTGTTACTCTTTTACGTCTAAACGGCTGAACGGATTTTGATGAAATTTAGTAAGGTAATAGATAGTACTTAGTTACATTTTTATTATTAGGTAGTTAAGGTAGCTGTTAGATGTAGGTATTTTCTTAACCAATCATTTATATCTCTAGGTTTGGAATTGCCTGGATTATCACCACATAATTTTACATTTAAAAGTAGGATCAGTTGTCATCATGCTGTATAACATAAATCAACCTCGACTTTGTAATGAACTTTATATCGTCATCGAAGCCAAGACTGATTGTATATCTTAGCCACAAAACATGTGGCCGGGTCTGCTAGTATACTATATACAGTGGAACTTCTCTAACTCGAATCACCATAATCCACAAAAAAAATCGAGTTAGAGAGAATTCGAGTTATAGAAATGTTCATTAAAACATACATTTTTCAAAAAGCTGTAAAATATAGATTTACCTTCGTAATAAGTTGTATTTAAATACATTAAAACATGTAATTTTGTTTGTTGCAGTTTGCTATTGTTTGGCTCTTGACGTCTATATCTCATGCCTTTGTTACACGATTTAGGAAATCTATAAGTATAAAATCAGATTCTTTGTTTGCCCCATACGATATAAAAAGCCTCTTTTAAAATTGTTCCATGATAGTAAAATTTTAAATTTTGTATAATGTCCTGGTCGAAAAGTTCGATTTATGGAAAGAAATTTGTATGAAATTTGACATATATTGCCACTTCAAGAGTTCGAGTTATGGAGAACTTCGAGTTATAGAAATTTGAGTTAGGGAAGAAAATTTGTATGAAATTTGGCTTCTAAACGCTCTTGCCAATTCAAGTGTTCGAGTTATGGAAGTTCTACATTTAAAATAAATATAAATGTAATATCAGTGAAATTACTTAAAGGTCTCCTGAGTACGGTTTTTCAAGCTGCATATTAGGTCTCTGAAACTCCAAATTTTGCTTTGAAATTGACATTTGCTGTATACATCCTCCTTGTGCAATGAATTATTCGAAAATATTTTAAGTAAAAGCTATTCAGTTCTCCTTCTTCTTCTTCTTGACTGGCGTAGACACCGCTTACGCGGTTATAAACGAGTCCACAACAGCGCGCCACGCATCTCTCCTTTTGACAGTTTGGCGCCACTTGGTAATACCAAGTGAAGACAGGTCCTTCTCCACCTGGTCCTTCCATCGGAGTGGAGTACTGCATCGAAAACTTCCAGAGCTGGGACACTTTCGTCCATTCGAACAACACGACCTAGCCAGCGAAGCCGCTGTCTTTTTATTCGCTGGACTATATCTTCTGCGGTATTCGCCGTTGCCAATGTTTAAGGGACCATAAATCTTCCGCAAAATCTTTCTCTCGAAAACTCCTAGTGCCGTCTCATCGGATGTTGACACCGTCCACGCTTCTGCACCATAAAGTAAGACGGGAAAGATGAGGGACTTGTACAGTTTAGTTTTTGTTCGTCGAGAGAGGACTTTACTTTTTAATAGCCTACTCAGTCCATAGTAGCACCTGTTGGCAAGAGTGATTCTGCGTTGGATTTCAAAGCTGACATTATTATCGGTGTTGATGCTGGTGCCCAGTTCAAAGTTATGACTGACAACAGTGACGTGGGAGCCAAGACGCGAATGCGCTGACTGTATGCTTGATGACAGCAGATATTTCGTCTTGCCCTCGTTCACCACCAGACCCATTCGCTTCGCTTCCTTATCCAGGCGGGAAAAAGCAGAACTAACGGCGCGGATGTTGTTTCCAATGATATCGATATCATCGGCGTACGCCAGTAGCTGTATACTCTTATAAAAAAATGTACCTTCTCTGTTTAGCTCTGCGGCTCGAACTATTTTTTCCAGCATCAGGTTAAAGAAGTCACACGATAGCGAGTCACCTTGTCTGAAAACTCGTTTGGTATCGAAAGGCTCGGAGAGGTCCTTCCCGATCCTGACGGAGCTTTTGGTGTTGCTCAACGTCAACTTACACAGCCGTATTAGTTTTGCGGCGATAACAAATTCAGACATCACGGCATAAAGGCAGAACATTTGCTCCATCGTCGTCGATTGGGGAATCGGGTTCGCCATCTCCTGGTGTTGTACATTTACTGCCATTCAGCAGTCTGGAGAAGTGTTCCCTCCACAAAAACAGTATACTCTGGTCATCAACAACTAGATCACCTCTGGGGGTCCTTCACGTGTGTGCTCCGGTCTTGAAACCTTCAGTTAGTCGCCGGATCTTTTCGTAAAATTTTTGAGCATTACCCCTGTCGGCCAGCTTGTCAAGCTCTTCATACTCACGCATTTCGGCCTCTTTCTTTTTTGTCTGCAAATGCGTCTCGCTTCCCTCTTCAGCTCTCGGTATATTTCCAATCCCGCTCGTGTTGCGGTCGATCGCAACATTGCGAGGTAGGCAGTCTGTTTTATCTACACTGCGAGACGACAATCCTCATCATACCAGCAGTTTTTTTACTTTTCCGAAAGCCAATGGTTTCGGTTGTAGCTGTACGTAAGGAGTTTGATATTCCATCCCACAGTTCCCTTATACCGAGATGCTGATGAGTGCTCTCAGAGAGCAGGAGTGCAAGTGGAGTAGAAAATCGTTCGGCTGTCGGTTGTGATTGCAGCTTCTCGATGTCGAACTGCCCTTGTGTTTTTTGACGTGTGCGTTTTTCTACACAGAGGCGGGTGGTCCGAGTCGATGTTGGGACCACGAAGCGTACGCACATCAAAAACACTGGAGACATGTCGTCCATCTATCACAACATGATCGATCTGGTTGCGACTGATTCGATCCGGGAACAGCCAAGTAGCTTGATGGATTTTCTTATACTAGAATCTAGTACTACAGACGACCATATTTCGGGCCCCGGCAAAGTCGATCAGCCTCAGACCGTTTGGCGATGTTTCGTCATGGAGGCTGAAGTTTCCGACTTTTGTGCCAAGGACACCTTCTTTACCCACCCTAGCGTTGAAATCGCCAAGCACGATTTTGACATCGTGGCGGGGGCAGCGCTCATAGGTACGTTCTAGGCGTTCATAGAAGGTATCTTTGATCACTTCGTCCTTCTCTTCCGTCGGGCGTTTGCGCAAATCAGCGATATGTTGAAGAACCTCGCTTTGATACGGATTGTGGATAAACGTTCATCCACCGGAGTGAATGCCAGGACTCGACGACGGAGTCTCTCTCCCACCACGAATCCCACACCGAATTTGCGATCCTTTATATGGCCGCTGTAGGAGATGTTACAAGGACCCACCTTCTTCCGTCCTTGTCCCGTCCATCGCATTTTTTGGATTGCGTTAATGTCAGCCTTTACTCTTACGAGTACATCAACCTGCTGTGCACAGGCACCTTCCCAATTAAGGGTCCGGACATTCATTATCCTTTAAACGTTTGCAGTGGTCGTCATAAAAAGGGGGGTGTCTCATCCGAGGCTGTTGCTTCATATTCATTGGTTGTTCGTTTTTATGTGGTAGGTCGCAAACCCTACGCACAACCGCATAAGCGGGATTCGCCTTCTCACTTTAGCTCGCCTCCAAACGGATGTCTGTTGGCTACCCAGAGGATACTTGGTCTAAAACCGGAAGTCGTGAGCTGCTTGAACCACATGCAGTCAGAAACTTTCCTCACTTACGTGAACTTCTACATATGACTCAGTTCTCCGCTTCGGCAAAAAACCTTACATAATGTTACAATATTTCAATTCAAACTGAAATACAATGAAAAAATTTAGTTTGTTGTCTATTGTTTTTTATTACAAATTAATTTATAAATAATTAATAAATAAATGAATACAAGCAAGTAAGGAAGGGCTAAGTTCGGGTGCAGCCGAACATTTTATACTCTTACAATTTATTGAAGAAATTTTATTTACATAACACACAAATTTACCCATAAATTCGGCATAAAGTTTAATAGAATAACAAAAATCATCGTTATATATAGTATGTGAGGACTGAGGTAATTCCTGAACCGATTTATTTCTTTTTCACCAGCAAGGTGTACTTTATCCCAGAATATACGCTCACTTAATTTTGCTAAGATATCTCACATATTAACCAATACATATATGCGGAATAAAGCCCACCGTATTCTTGAAAAACTTTTAATCAGGTATATGGGAGCTAGGAGATGTTATGACCCGATTTTAATAATATATGGAACAGAACACTATTAGAAGAAAACAATTTCCTCTGAATTACATAAAATTATCTGAGAGATTTATCCATATTTTCGGTTAAAATTTACCCTTAGTACTTAGTTACTGAGTTCAACATGTTCGATATCTGGGGCCTTGAAAAGTTATAGTCCGTTTTCGACAATTTTTTCACAAATGAAGCCAGAGATGATATACACTATTTGTGTAATGTTTTATTCGGCTATCTTCGTTGGTTCCTTATGTATATATTATAAAGTGAAGGAATAAGATGGAATTCAAAATTGAGTTATAAGGAAAGTAGTCGTGGACCCACCATTTTTGTCCGTGTTATTTCACCGAATTGTGTTCCAAGTTTCATTAAGATATCTCAATTTTTACTCAAGTTAGGACGGACAGACATCCGGATTTCAACTCCACTCGTCATCCTGATCATTTATATATATATAGCCCCATATCTAACTCTTTTATTTCTTGGTGACACAAACAACCGTATTGTGAACAAAACTATAATACTCTCTTAGCAACTTTTGTTGCGAGAGTATAAAAATGATATTTCGTTGAAATTCGATGAAATAAGTATAGAAAAGAGTTTATCGTATTTAATGATTCTCATCTTTTCTTTAAATTTAACACTCTTCCTTTGTTGGCCGCAGCCAGGCGGTGTGTCCTTGTTCACACAGCTTGCCTTTGCTATTTTTCCCCGCAATTCCGTAGAAATGTGTTTTCCCTATCGTTACTTATGTCAGCAAATAATTTACATGTTGTGGCACATGCCACACTTCAATTTTCGTCTACATTTCATTTTCTACTCCCTAGAATACATATGTATTTTCAGAAGTGGACATTAATTTGTACTCGCTACACACTGCCCGTACTGCGAAACAATTTCCTTCATTCCAGTACGATTTTGACACCTTATGAAACTCACAAGACAAATTCATTTCGCTCTGCACTTTTCCTCCTGCACTCGTTTACATTTTTAAAACTTCCTTCCGTTTTTCGTTTTGCATATTTCTTACAAGTGTACACTGACACACTACTTCCCCATTAGGTTCTCTTTGCGGCAACTGTCGCGTTCGTCGTTACTTTTGATCTCAAGTGACAAGCATGCTCTTGCCCTGTACGTATTGGATGTTTGGCAATGAGCATATAAATGAACTTATTTACTTTTAATGTAACTGCGAAAGCATCATTCTGACTGCAAGTTTGTCGGCTTGCCAAATTCGTCTGTTCAAATTGGAGTTTCTAATCTTAACTGCTTATAAATAGTAAGTTCACTCGTATGTTTTGCTTTAGGACCTTGTAATCTTTTGTAAAAAAAAAGTTTTTTCGAAATAAGTTACCAATTAAAAAAAAAAAATAGTTTTGAAAGTTCCTGCAATTTTTACAATATACATTTCAAATTATTATTAAAAAATAGAAAAAATTACTTACTAACATCTCGCTGTTTTTTGTTTCACTTTGGTTTCATTATTTACAAATTTCGTAAAAATTTAAAGAAGAAAGTAAAAAAAAAGTCAATTAAAATTCTTAGTCTTTTTACCACCATATATTGTAAACACTAACCAAAGCCTGCGGCAGTATATCTGCTTGCGTAGAGTAGATGTACAGCTGATAACAATCACTTAACTACTGACCATAAAGCTAGTATCAGTCACTATTTATACTTGCCGTGCGGCGTTATCCACTTCGCCGGTGGCTTTGATTTGGACCATATTATCTCATTATTATCCACTGTATCACTACAGTTCTATATTAGCAATTTTGCTTCAATTACAATGCAAAGTGTTTCACGCTTGTTAATCGTTTACTGACACACCTTTCGTTTGACAGTGCACATATTAAAATGAGCTGACAAGTATTTTTCAGATTAATTAAAATGGCGGTTAAACCGACTGCCGCGGTCGGAAATAAAGCGCTAAAGGTGTCCACATCGGTCACGTAAAATCTTACTATGGCCATTTAAAGATGGTATTGATAAAAAAATTCAGTTTGAAGATGTATGAAATGAAAAATAAAACGATTTTCATGTCGACGCAAAGGCGGGCGATGGAAAACTCTGAAGATCTTCAACGCTCGTTATTATCAGTCAACGACTATTGGGTTGCTGCTCGACACTAATGGATGCAAGTAAACATTTTGAAAGATTCGTAAAAATTTAATAATGTACATACATAATTAAATTATATAACAAAACTTAAAGAAAAAAATTAAAATGGTTTTGAAATAGAAATTAATAGTTTACTCGTACTATAAATGGTGTTTGCTGCACTAGAAGCGCCGTAGTTCAAAATTAATGCATTTTCCTGCATGGCTCTTGCGTGTCGTATGCATGAGCGCATGTACTCACAATTTCATTAAACGCTCAATCGAATTTCGTTTTTATGCATTTACATACATATGTCAACAGCGACGAGAGAAAACAGTGACAACACAGTAATTGCCAACAAAATCGCCAGTCACACAAAACCATTACGAACATGGACAACCATACGCAACCCTGGCTGTAAATTGTGCTCATTCGGCGACAATATGCCGTATACTATACATTGTTGGACATTGTCGAGGCAGCATATAAATGAATGTACAAGTCTGTATGTATATACAACTCCCTCAAATTGCGTCGCTTTTATTCGATACTGCCTACAAAGCTGATATTTACTGATGGAGTTAATCTCAACTCAGTGGACATTCAATTATATGCAAATGATGAAATTTTTCATTAAAACGTGTATACTTACCATTATATAACGAACATTTACATAAGTATGTTTTATTGAAATTGATATACTTATATCCCTGTATCCCTTTTTCTGAATCCGAATGTAAGCAAGCTAGTTTCTGGTGCAAACGAACAATTTATACTCTTGCAAATTATTTATTTAATTTTATTAAGATAGTACTTAAGTTCATCCGTATCCTACATGGTATTCGGCATAAAGCCCACTATAATAACAAAAATTATTATACATAGTATATGAAGGCTGAGATAATGGCTGAACCGATTTCACTCATTTTCACCACCAAGGTATATTATATCCATGACTATACGCTCACTTAATTTAGCTAAGATATCTCTAATATTAATCGATATATACGGTATAAAGTCCACTGGATGTCTTAAACCTAATATTAGGTATATGAGAACTAGAGGAACATTTTTGGCACAGTGACACATTATGAGAAGAAAAAGATTCCCTCTGAGTTTCTTTAAAATATCTTATAAAACAGTTACCACTCGTTATTTTCGGTGAAAATTAACCATTGACACTGAGGACTGCATGTCCGTTATCTGAAGCCTTGAAAGTTATAGTCTGTATTGTCGTCTCGCAAGAGTTTTTGCACCCGAATGAATAGCGAAGAATAACAAAATAAACAAGCAAGGAAGAGCTAAGTTTGGGTGTAACCGAACATTTTATACTCTCGCAATTTATTTAACTTTATTAATATTATATAATACACAATTTGACCCACATATTCGTCATATATATTGTATAAAGTCCATTGAAAGTTGGAAACCCTAATATTAGGTTAGAAGCACCGAGGTCCTCATGTTCGATATATGGGGTCTTGAAAACGATTTCGGCGATTTTTAGAATGGAGCTGCCACACTATAAACGTAGTATTTGTGCAAAGTTCTGCACCGATAACTTCACTAGTGCTTACTTTATATATTGTAAAGTAAACGATTCAGATTGTCTTCAAAGTTCTGGTATATAGGAAGTAGGTGTGGTTGTGAACCGATTTGGCCTATTTTCACAACATATCATTGGGATGTAAGGAAACTATTACAAACCAAGATTCATTGAAATCGGTCGAGTGGGCGATGCCACGCCCATTTACCATTTTGTAAAAAAATCTGAGTGCAGCTTCCATCTGCCATGTGTGTGAAATTTAGTGTTTCTGACGTTTTTCCTTAGCGAGTTAACCCACTTTTAGTAATTTTCAACCTAACCTTTGTATGGGAGGTGGGCGTGGTTATTATCCGAATTCTTTAATTTTTGGACTGCATTAAGAATTGGCTAAAATAAACGACCGCAGAAAGTTTGATTTATATAGCTTTATTAATTTGCGAGATAAACGCCCACTTCTTCAAAAAAATTACATCCAAATGTGCCCCTCCCTAATGCGATCCTGTGTTCCAAATTTTATTTTAATAACTTTATTTATGGCTTAGTTATGCCTAGGGATGGCAACGATTAATCATTTGATTAAATTAATCGATTATTTTCATTCAATTTACGATTTAATTGCATCGAAACACCTTTTCTAATTACTCGACTATTACTCGAGTAATTGCAAAATAATCGCAAACACCATTTTGAAATTTAATACATTTTATGTTCATCTAAGTTAGCTACAAGGGTCGAAATTGCAAACGGTGTAAACATAGTTAAATTCTAATATGTCAACGTAGTTTAATATCAACAAATGAATGTCTGGTAACACTGCATTTACAGTTAAGTCAAACGCATTTTACGTTCAGTTGTTTGAAGAGCAATGGCGCCAGTTAAAAGCGAAGTGTGGACATTTTTTTAATAAAGTAAGCAATAACTACGTTAAATGTCAACTTTGCTGCAAAAATTTAAAATTTTCTAATAACACTTCAAATATGTTGCAGCATTTAAAATTAAAGCATGCAACTGTAGCCTGCAAATTAAATTTCTTCTAGTTATATATAAATATATGTGTACAAATTAGGCTCTGCAATCTTGGAGTAAAGACAATGTTTCCCTAAGTGATGATGACACTGACACCATTTTGTGCACTCTAGTGCACACAAGAAGGAGGAAGGACATCGATTTTACATCTCCACAAGATGAATTGAGCTTTTATTTGAATTGTCAGGTATTAGAACTAAGTCGAAACACTATTTATGCTTGGGAAGAAATGAAAACCGTTTACCCAAACTGTACGGACTTTCAAAAAAGTATTGTCATCTACTTGGTACCTCAGTCCCAGCTGAGCGGCTTTTCTCAAAAGCGGGTGCAACTGCGACCGAAAAACGCAATCGTTTGACAACAATAAGTTTATCGAAATTGCTTTTTCTTCAAACTTGGTTGAACAGACTTCTAAATTTTCTGAATATATTCAATGAATATATTTTCCTTTATGCTAAGACAAATGAATTTTTAATATGATATTTTAATTTTATTTGCGTTTTTGTTTTTGTGTATATACGAACACAATTTGAATGTCTGAAATAAGAATATAGTCTCCTATATTTTATTGGTTTTATTTTTACGCAAAGTTGCAAACATTGGAATTAATCGATTAATCGATTTTTTTACATTAATTGCAATTAATTGCAATTATTTTTTTATATCTTTCAATTAATCATTTGATTATTTAATCGATTAAAAAAAATTGTTTGCCATCCCTAGTTATGCCACTTTATAGGTTTTTGGTTTTCGCCATTTTGTGGGCGTGGCAATGGTCCGATTTTGCCCATTTTCGAAAGCAACCTCCTCTGCCAAGGAATACGTGTTCCAAGTTTCGTTAATATATCTCAATTTTTACTCGTGCAACGCATGGACAGACGGACGGACGGACAGACAGACATCCGGATTTCAACTCGTCTAGTCATCCTGATCATTTTGATATACATAACCCTATATCTAACTGGTTTAGTTTTATGACTTACAAACAACCGTTATGTGAACAAAACTATAATACTCTCTTAGCCAATTTTATTGCGAGAGTATAAAAACAAGACCAAATGTGTTGCTTTGTTCACATTACGAACGCGAATAACATTTATTTGTGCATTAGCGTTCTAATTTACATTGTTTCATGTTCTGTATGCACTGGATTGCAGGATTGCAGTGTGTATAAATTAAAAATAGTAGTAAGTGATGCCACTTAGTCAGAAGGTGATGATCTGAGCATCTTTAGTATGATGTGTTGCTCTAAACACTCTGATTATGAGGTGCTGGTCTGAACAGTCTGATTTCGACAATTCTTCATTGAGCGATGCCACATCTCAAATGTATTATTTGTACAATTAAAGTAAATCAATTAATTATTAATTTAGTAGTCGTGCTTAAAATTTACAGCAAAGTAATTATGACACACACCACGTGCACTGCAATCGCCTCATAACGACCATAAATTTCATTCCGATGCGTAGGAAAATAAACCGTGATATTAGAATGTGTCGAATTAGTTATAATTTTTTTTTTACGAAATAACGACACTTCTCAGTTGTGCCAGAATTAGTTATATTTTTTTTTTACGAAATAACGATATATTTTGAGTTCCAACACATATTGTGAAAAGGTGAATTTGATTTTCTTTTCAGAAAGAACGACAAATTTTGTATTACAACGATATTAGTGAAAAATTAATTATATTTTTATACTCTCGCAACCTGTTGCACAGAGTATCATAGTTTTAGATATGGGGTTATATATACATAAATGATCAGGATGACGAGTGGATTTGAAATCCGGATGTCTGTCCGTCCGTCTGTCCGTCTGTCCGTGCAAGCGATAACTTGAGTAAAAATTGAGATATCTTAATGAAACTTGGAACACATGTTCCTTGGCACCCTGAGGAGGTTGCTTTCGAAAATGGGCAAAATCGGTCCACTGCCACGCCCACAAAATGGTGGAAACCGAAAACCTATACAGTGTCATAACTAAGCCATAAATAAAGTTATGAAAATGAAATTTGGAACATAGGATCCCATTAGGGAGGGGCACATTTGGATGTAATTTTTTTGGAAAAGTGGGCGTGACCCCGCCCTATAGGTTTTTTGTATATAACTCGCAAACCAATAAAGCAATATAAACCAAACTGCAGTCGTTTCTTTTAGCCATTTCCTTATACAGTCCAAAAATGAAAGAAATCGGATAATAACCACGCCCACCTCCCATACAAAGGTTAGGTTGAAAATTACTAAAAGTGGGTTAACTCACTAACGAAAAACGTCAGAAACACCAAATTTTACATAAGAAATGGCAGAAGGAAGCTGCACTGAGATTTTTACAAAATGGAAAAGGGCGTGGCGTCGCCCACTTATGGGTCAAAAACCATATCTCAAGAACTACTCGACAGATTTCAATGAAATTCGGTATATAATACTTTCTTGACACCCTGATGACACGGGTGGAATATGGGCGAAATCGGTTCACAACTACGTCTACTTCCCATATAACTCAATTTTGAATTCCATCTGATTCGTTCACTTTATAATGTATTCATAAGGAATCAATGAAGCTAGCGGAATAAAACTTTACACAAATACTGTATTTGAGCTGTGACATCACTTGTGGAAAAATTGTCAAAATCGGACCATGACTTTTCAAGGCCCTTATATCGAACATGAAGAACCTAGTGCCCAAGGTTAATTTTTCACCGAAAATATAGGTAAATCCCTCAGATATTTTAATGTAATTTATTCCCTCTGAATTTTTTTTCTCTCTGTACCTGAAATGGTAAAAATCGGGTCATAACTTCCCCCAGATCCCATATACCTAATTATAAGTAATATTAAATTAAGTGAGCGTATAGTCTTCGATACATTGTATCTTGGTGGTGAAAACGAGTGAAATCGGTTTAGGAATTACCTCAGTCCCCATATACTATTTATGATGATTTTCGTTATTCTATTGAACTTTATACCAAATATATGGGTCGACTTGTGTTATCTTTATAAAATTACATCAATAAATTGCGAGAGTATAAAATGTTCGGTTACACCCGAACTTAGCCCTTCCTTACTTGTTTATATTGATATTTTCCAACAAAAAGGACACATTTGACTTATGACGGCGAAATTGATTTATATTTTTCACAAATAACGACATAATTCGAAGTGGGTCACAATTATGCCCCAGAAAAAGCATTAGTACACTCTATTTGGTCCATTTATGCTCAACACTGTATTAAATATATTACAGGCCACTAGATTTGTCAATAAACTGATGGCATTTTTCTATATTTGCTAAATGTCTCTCATAAAAAACTCAATTAAAAACTTTAAATCGCTCTCTTGAAAAATCGACTTTTTTGAGTTGTGACACTATTTAAGTAAATGAGCGCATGTCGAAGACATGCCAGCAAATCAAATTAAGAATTTTTGCATGTTTTGTGTGCTGCACCCCATGGCTCTTGTTTCTGCTAATATAATAAATTAGTGGGGCATTGCACACTAGATTGATCAATGACATACCCGACACACTATGTAGCGTACTTTTTGCACTAATTACGAATTTATTCAAATTTGAAATATATGTTGTGCATTTAATTAGCTTTTTCTCTGAATTATTTATATATTATGATTTTAATTTGTTTCTTTATTGCTATTTTACTTCACTTTACAAAAGCAATAAAAATACACATCTATTCTAACGGCAATGCGTGCATTACATATTGTGTGGTCTTAACGAGATAATGAAAGAGTGGTTCGCACTAATTTCATATTTTTTATACTCTCGCAACAAAGTTGCTAAGGAGAGGATTATCTATTGTTTAGTTCACATAACGGTTTGTTTTAAGTCCTAAAACTAAACGAGTTAGATATAGAGTTATATATATCTAAATGACCAGGGTGACGAGAAAAGTTCAAATCCGGATTCTGTATGTCCGTCCGTCTGTCCGTGCAAGCTATAACCAGAGAACTTACAACATAGAGAAGGTGCAGGTTCGACTGCGACTGAAATTCAAATCTGAAAGAAGTGTACTAGGGAATTTACCACGCTACTGGGGAACTCACCTCATGAAGAGTTAACAGCGATTTCAGTTTTAGCAGAAGGAAATCTGTAAAACGAGAAATCGCTGGCACATACTTAAAATAATCATGTGATATTATTCAATTTTAATTAAATTTTTATTTCTTTTTAATTTAATTTATTTTATAATAATTTGTAAATAAATAAAATTTTACGTATTAAAAATATATTTGGCCCAATTATTAATAGAATGATTAAAAAAATTATGTTTACGATGGGCGTCGAACCTGTTGCCCTTTCTCAACTAGGGAATTCCTTGGATAGGCAAAATAAGAAAATATGTGTGAATATATATACATATGAATGATAATTCACTGATTGTGCGAAAATTCGCCAATTGATGGTAGTCAATCCTGAAAGCCGTGTTTTATTAAATTTATATATTATTCAATAATATTTTTATTTCATTTAATTTTCTATCTATTTTCTATCTATTTTTCATTTAATTTTTATTAGATATTTTTTATTTATTTCAAGTTAATTTTTATTTATATCTGATTAAAAAGTTTGTCTTACTCTAAATTATTTAAATAAAATATATAATAATCTATAATATCATTATGAACTCGAACAATCATTGATTTGCCGTCGGCAAATTACATAACAATGTGTATGTTCAAATATTTTTGTAACCATATGCGTGCAGAAATATATATGTATGTACATACATACGTATAAACCCTGCCAGCCAGGCCTAACCACTTTCCCCTCATGTTTCTTCAATTACTAACACCAACGCACACGTTTGGGTTGTTTTGTTTTTGTATACGTACGTGTGAGGGGAATAGTGGTTAAAAAACTCACTAGCAGCTATGCTGGCCTATGGCAAACTCACCACTTTTTTTGCCACTTTTGTGGGTTTAAAAAACTTCGGTTTAACCAGCTTTTTCACCACCTTTGGCTGGCAGGGAATGTGAACATACAAATCTACATCCCTCACATTTGTCACTTCGACACATCTTCGGAAAAAGCAACTCGCCTACAACAAAAAATTACAACACATTTCCATGTTGAAACGCATGCGTATCAACAACAAAGCATGTGAACTTCATTCATAAGCGCAAGCGTCGCGCACATCTCCGCGCATGCCTTGCCTAAAAGCGGCTTGTCTGGGATGCTAAAAATCACAAATTCAAATAATTTCTGATATTTTCTTCAAAAGAGAAAACTGGCAGTGGCCGAGAATCATATTCATATTTCTATTAGAACTACCATCTTATGCTATGGATTATAAAATATCAATTAAGCTGATTGATTTTCAATAGCTCTCATGGTGCGGGTGCACAGTGGTTCGGCTTGTATGAAGGTGCGGTCATAAATACTTCCCGTTGAGATATCGCTTTGAAATTTTCACCAAAAATCTAGAAAATTATTTTTTTTATATAGTAAAAAAATTGGCCCCATCGGACTACTAGGTCCTATAGCTCCCATGGAACTCTAATTGCCATTATGTGGCAATCATGCGCAAAAATACTTCTCATGGTCATGGTCGCAGCGTCAAAGCTTTCAGTAAGGCTTTGTAAAAACATTTAAGAAAGCAATAAACAACCTGAACATGATTTGTCGTTATAGTTTCTCCCATCCAACCCCCACATTCAACCTGTAAGAATAATATCATATAAAAAAATCATGCTATTCTACGTTGCTTAGACCATTTGGAGCATGCAGAGAAATCAGCCGTTGGGCGACCACGTTTACTCGCTTTTGCTTCTTCTTTTTCAGATGGCAAAGATAGAGTTTCGAGACTTAAGGTAACAACCTCTTTGTAAGAGAGCCAATCCGAGTAGTTTCTTAACACGTCTGACTTTACGCGATGGTTTTGTTTCCACATCACCCTAATGCGTCTGCATAAATATTTTACACATTTCAGTATATCATCAAACGGGTGTTCGTCACCTTTAAAACCTGTTTTTCTGACTATATCTTCAAAAACTTCCTGACCTTTCGTCGTATTTGATCCATATTTGGAGCACCAATTTTCAAAAATATAGGAGCGAGAAAATATGCATTGATGAGACGTTCCTACGATAAGAAATTTAAAAAATAAAAATCTCAGAGAGAGAGATTGAGACAACAACAACTAATTCTACATTTGTTTATTGATATTACTTGCAAAAACCAATGCTTTAACACGCACATTTGATGAACAAAATACACTTTGAAACTAAAAAGTTAGGTTAGTTTAATGAACTTTATTTAGAAACCTGCAAATCCCTGCACATGAACTTAATATTATTTTAAACTATATACTTGTATCAACATTTACACACTAATCCGGTCACTGCATTCGGTTGACAAAGTTACTAAATCTCCAAATACATTTAACAAAGAACAACAGCACAATTTAAAAACTTGTTATTACTGAAAAATAATACTATAACCATCTACTTTAATTTCCATTTTAAGTAGTTTTATTTAGACACTTTTTTAAATTAAACTTTTGCAGTTGAATGTACACGTTGCTTTCGCTTTTATTTTTTTCAACTATTTACTTCTGTGCAAGGCCGTACATATGTTGCTTTCGCTCAAGAAGTTCCGTTAGAAATAATCAAAACAAACTCAAAATACATAAATTTGATGGCATATGCAACTATTTATTTAGCTACAAGCCCAATTTATAAACATCGACTTTTTTATTTTTGTCGTATGGGAGGAACCACACATCCGCTTTCCGTAGTCTTATTTTTCGCATATTTTTATATTTCTGCCACAATTGATGGCAAATATGAAAATTGATTCTTTTGTGAATTTTGTCAAGCTGCTTGCACTGTTGCCACATTTCACTAGACTTCAGCACCAGCAACGAAATATGATTTCTAATTTTTGCCATCGTCGCGAGGAAGAAGTTTGTCGACACCGACGTGTGCAGCGGGGAAAAGAGTTGACATATTGTTGTTTCTGCTTCTTGATGTTCATAGTTTTTATACTCTCGCAACAAATGTTGCTAAAGAGAGTATTATAGTTTTGTTCACATAACGGTTGTTTGTAACACCCAAAACAAAACGAGTTAGATATAGGGTTATATATACCAAAGTGATCAGGGTGAAGAGTGGAGTTCAAATCCGAATGTCTGTCTGTCCGTCCGTCCGTCCGTCCGTCCGTCTGTGTAAGCTGTAATTTGAGTAAAAATTAAGATATCTTGATGAAACTTGGCACACTTATTTCTTGGCACCATAGGAAGGTTCCTTCGCAAAATCGGACCACTGCCACGCCCACAAAATGGCGAAAACCGAAAACACATAAAGTGCCATAACTAAGCCATAAATAAAGCTATGGAAATAAAATTTGGTATGAAGGATCGTACTATTAAGGGGCATATCTGGATGTAATTTTTTTGGGGAAGTGGGCGTGGCCCCGCCCCCTACTAAGTTTTTTGTACATATCTCGCAAACCAATAGAGCTATATAAACCAAACTTTCTGCAGTCGTTTTTTTAGCCACTTCCTATTACAGTCCAAAAATTAAAGAAATCGGATCATAACCACGCCCACCTCCCATACAAAAGTTAGGTTGAAAATTACTAAAAGTGGGTTAACTCACTAACGAAAAACGTCAGAAACACTAAATTTCACGTAAGAAATGGCAGATGAAAGCTACACTCAGATTTTTTTACAAAATGGAAAATGGGCGTGGCGTCGCCCACTTATGGGTCAAAAACCGTATCTCAGGAACTACTCGACCGATTTCAATGAAACTTGGTTTATAATAGTTTCCTTACATCCCAATTATATGTTGTGAAAATAGGCCAAATCGCTTCACAACCACGCCTACTTCTTATATACCAGAACTTTGAAGACAATCTGAATCGTTTACTTTACAATATATAAAGTAAGTACTAGTGAAGATATCGGTGTATAACTTTGCACAAATACTATGTTAATAGTGTGGCAGCCCCATTAAAAAAATCGCCGAAATCGGACCATAGGTTTTTAAGGCCTCATATATCGAACACGAGGACCTCGGTGCTTCTAACCTAATATTATGGTTTCCAACTTTCAATGGACTTTATACACTATATATGACGAATATGTGGGTCAAATTGTGTTTTATATAATATAAATAACGTTAAATAAATAAATTGCGAGAGTATAAAATGTTCAGTTACATTCGAACTTAGCCCTTCCTTACTTGTTTTTTATGGACTTATGGACTACGGAAAGGGGGCTTAGGTGTCAAAAAATCAATTTTCACTTTTTAGTTGATTCGGATGGAAGATGAGATGCTTTTTCACGTGATAGAATCCAAAAAGTCATAACTTGTTTGAAAGTTCCCTAAAAATGTAGAGAAAGAAGAGTAAAAATACGAAAAAATACATTGAATTATAAGCCATAAAGACATGATTATACACTAGAAAAACGTATTATGGGCCAAAAATAATAATGCTGAGTAGTTTATGTATTTTTCTTTTTTGTCGTTTTCCTTGAGATCTTTTTACGTGTTGATCCTGAGGAAGATGGAGCTGGTTCCTCGTCTGGTTTGAGTGTCCGTATACGGCACTGAACTCCTCATCAACACTCATGTTTCATTTCATGCGAAAGGCGAAGACGATAATCAACAGAAACACTTACATAAATGTGATAACAGAACATCCGGCAAGAGAGACGAATGAAAACAAGACAACAGCAGCTGCGCGGTATTAGAGTAAACGTCACTTCTTCAGTGTTACTTTTTTAAATGTTCCACACTAGCAACTTACACGATTAACTATAATAATATTCCGACCAAAAACAACACTTACTGGACGTCCTTGAAGCCTCTTGAAAGGAGAACAATTAATGAGATAACAAGAAAGTGACGAAAGAGTTGTTTCCCAGAAAACTAGTTTTCGCACGTTAGCTCCCTTTTCGTAGACCAGGTCACATATACTTTTTGTAGATATTGATATGTTAATTAATATTGTAGAACATACCTTAGTTCTATCATCAATAGTTTCCGCAAAGCATGTGACGAAAGACGTTTTACGGCACTTTGTTTACTCCTTGTATTACTTCAGTTAAGTTTTAATTAGTATCCCTAATATTTTCTAGCAATAAATGTAGCCTATGTGACTCAGGGTGAATGTATCTTTGCAATGGTGAAAGAATTTTTTGAAATCGTCACAATCGTTTTTGAGTTTATTCATTACAAACATACATACAATATTTCCGATAAGAGGTAATTTGTGCGACAATCAGCTTAAAGTATTGTTTTTGTCCTTTATGTTGCTATTTTTTTAAATGAATCACATCATATTAATGTAGTGTATTAAATAACATTACAACTTACTGCATAATTAACGCAATTTTTTCTGAAATTCCTTACAAAGTCTAAAAAAGTCTCTCCCCTGGCTTGTCCCATTGCTACTTTTTATTTAACTTTCGGACAATACATATATTTTTTGTATGAGATGCTAAACCTAAACTAAGTTCAATCGGAAGTAAAATAATTAAAATTAAGTATTCTTAAATAAAAACAAAATTATTTTTAAAATTAACTTTTGTCCCGATTTTTTATGTATCTACCCTGCCAAATTTTGTTCCGTTGGTACGATATAAATTCAAAGACCGCATTGAAAAAAGAGCTCATGGACTAATTTCAGCCTGAATTTAACACCGCCCGATAGTGCGGTGTACTGGATTCGAAAACTGATTTTGTCTCTCCCCTGGCAATTCATATAACGTATACTACATATTAATATAATTTATTTGCCTTTATTGTACTAAATTACTAATACTGTGATAATTAAAGTGAAACAAGTAATTAACCAAAAAATAATTCAGTCAATTAAAACAATTAAATTATTCATGAAAACTTCTCTTCCTTGCCGTATTACCCCTGGCAAAATAACTGCCAAGGGAGAGAGATAGAGACCAGGGGAGTTACTATTCATCATGACACCCGGACCGGAAGTCGTGAGGTGCTTGAGTCTTGATACATTCTTGCGTGAACTTCTGAACATGACCCCTTCCCCTCCTCCAGCCATCACCAGCATCAACAAAACCAAAAATATTAGCCTCGCAATCCAACGCAGAATCGCTCTTATCAACAGATGCTACTTTGGACTGAGTGGACATTTAAATTTTAAAGCCCTCGCTCAATGAGCCAACAACAAACAACAAGTCCCTTATCATCCCCGTTCTGCTTTATGGTGCAGAAGCATGGACGATGTCAACATCCGATGAGACGGCACTAGGAGTTTTCGAGAAAAAGGTTTTATGGAAGATTTATGGTCCTTTGAACATTTGCAAAAGCGAATACCGCAGATGATGGAACAATGAGATATATGACGACACTGACGACACTACGTTAGCTAGGTCATATTGTTCGAATGGCGAAAGCGCCACAGCTTGAAAAGTGTTCGATGCAGTACCCACTGGCGGAAAAACCAGGTAAAAAGTGACCTGCTTTCTATTGGTATTTCCAATTGGCGCCAGACAGCAAAAAGGAGAGAAGACTAGCGCAAAACTAGATTCGCCTATAATCGCATAAGCGGTGCATACGCCAAATATTATTATATAACAAGTAAGGAAGGGCTAAGTTCGGGTGTAACCGAACATTTTATACTCTCGCAATTTATTTATTTATCTAAATTAATATTATATAATACACAATTTGACCCACATATTCGTTATATATCTATATATATAAAAATAAGTTACATTTCCTTGGTAATCTTATAACTCAAGAACGGGCTCACCTATCCAAACCAAATTTTTAGGCTTTGTTTGGACTATTCAGTAGATGGTTTGTGTTTTGAAATTTTAAGAATCGGATACCAGGGTCTCGAGAAATAGGCCAAAACGTGGACCCGGGTAACCCTAGGATGTGTTTGTACAATATGGGGAGCAAATGGAAGCTGTTGATGATTTCTATAGTATAGAGTATTTTTGATGCTGCTCCGTGACTAGGGTCTCGAGATATCGGCCAAAATGTTTCAAAAAATTCACCACACATATGTTACATTTTTGTTTATTTAACTCGTACCTACTTGGAAAGCTGAAAAGCGCTCATATTAGCATACATACATCAATAATAGTTTAATCATTTACTAAACGATTTGGTACCTACTTAGCTACGCTCTTTCGCTCTCAAAATTTATGAACTTTCGTCTTAACTATCATACTTATTATTCCCACCTACAAACTTACTGCATTATATTTATATCACCATGTAGGTATGTATGTAGCAGGCAGATCGACAAACAAAGTAGGCTTTGAAAAGACATCGAACTATATTACGGTGCATTTATTTTGCATAAAGAAATACATGAATATTTTGTTTTTTGTAGGTATATAAAACTTTGACTCTTAGCATTAAGAAAATTCAAATTAGGAGAATATATGACATTGGAGTGTAAACATCGCCGGAGCGTTTTCTTTGGCCCCATACGTTCAGTAGTGTCCGAAATTACCGCGGTGCAAAATTATTAGTTATTATATTTTTTTTAATAATTATTGAAGTTTGTGTGAATTTGTGAAAAAAATAAATATAGCGCAAAGCGAATTTCCAACTAGGCCAAAACATGGCAATGAGGCAATGAATTATCCAACTGAATGTTTAAATTCATTAGAACCGGCTGGTATGCCACCTTGCTTGAATCTGAAAGTGGAATTATTGCGAAATATTAATCCACCAAAACTGTGTAATGGCACCAGATTGGCAGTGAAAAATTTATTGCCAAATTTGATTGGAGCTACGATCTTAACTGGTAAATCAAAAGGAGAAGTTTGTTTAATACCGCGTATCCCTATGATTCCAACTGATATGCCATTTGAATTCAAACGATTACAATATCCTGTGCGTTTATCATTTGCGATGTCTATCAACAAAGCTCAAGGGCAAACACTTAACGTTTGTGGTGTGAATTTGGAGGAATCATGTTTTTCACATGGACAACTTTATGTTGCCTGTTCCAGAGTCGGTACCCCCAGCCGTTTGTTTATTCATGATCAAAATGGAAAAACAAAAAATATTGTTTATCCAAATGTTTTGGATAGCTAGCAAATAATTAAATATATATTTTTTTATAAATTAGTTATATTGTAACGGATTTCCAAAATCTTTCGTTTACTCTAAAACTCTACCCTGAGTTCGATCACTGGATTGTCAAATAAAAGTCACACTTTAATGGCTATACACTAATCTTTATTTCTAATTCCTTATAACTTAACACTTTAGTACTCAATACTCTACTTTACAACTCTAACTTATAACTTGTTTACACTTTGCTCGACAACTCTCTCCTTAGAATTGTCCTCACTCGACAACTCTCTTATCAGAACTGTGTCTTGCTGCCAGTCCGACAGCCCTTATATAGTCGATTGTAAGCGATACATCGGCACTCGAACATTCTGGCAACTACTAATATCGATGTCTAGATAGATCTGGCAAGTTATCGATTTCGATTGTCAATTCTAGTTTGTTCTGGTGCCATTTTCATTACACTGCCCTCCACTTAAGTCTGATCGTCCCGATTAGACATACTTCCAGAATCAAACCCTTAGCATTTCTTCCTTTCATCTCGACTTCTAGGACACTGTTGTCCTCCTTAGCGTTTCTTTCTCCATTGGCATTAATCCTAAACTTTAAATCAATCAGTAACCAAAAATTATCCTCACAGTGGTCTACGCCGTTGATTTCAGGAACATGGATATATGGACATCCTCTGTATCTGTGACGATACCTGTCCACCAGCTTTCTAAAATGCTCTTCCAAATTTCGGATGAATCTTTCCACCATGATATCGGAACGTGGATGTGATGCAGCTTCAAATATTTTTCCGGACACATTTCATCTGGCACATCTCCCAACTTTTGATGTCTACGTCCACCATCTCGTCAATCTCTTGGCTTAGAATTGGGTATTTCTTCATCCTAGCCATCAAACCACTTCTGTTTCCCGATCTGCTGGTAGGTAATGGACCAGCTACAACCATGGCAAATTGCTCAAATGGCGTTCCCGAACTGTACTGCTTCATCTGACCATGACTCTTGGAACTCGACACCTCATTTGCAATGCAATCTCCCATTGATTGACGACAACCAACCCAACAAAACTGATTCCTCAACCTTCCCAAGGTTTCCGTGATTCTTATGTGCCCTTCACTTGGACCTTTGTGCATCTCGTTACGAACTTTAGGTGATCTTTCGTTTCGAACAACCACGAGAGATCGGAAGCAGCATTCTCCTTTGCCTTTCCACACTCGATATAAGCAACCAGCCACTAACTTGAAACTTTTGCACTGTACCTTTGTGATTGGACGTTCTGCAGCTATTTCTTCTTTCTGTGGACGTTTCACACCTGGAGGCTCATGTTGTTGAGAGTCTTCTTCCTTCAGATCACAATCTTTTGTCCATAACACGTCTGTCTCCTCTGGGACCACCTGCGTCGATTTATGCACCTCCTGTTCCTTCAACTGTGTCAATACCTGTGCCGAAACCTGTGATGGTATACACTCTCCATGCACTTCCAGCTGTGTTGACGCCTTTTCTCTTTGTAAGGTCACCTCCATCGACTCCTCCTCTTTCGACTGTGAGGACATCCCATTCACTTCCAATTGTGTTAACAAAATCTCTTCATGCGCTTCTAAAGGTCTTAACATATACGTCTGATTTGCTTCCAAATATGTGGACATATTCTCCCCATGCTCTTCCAGCTGTTTTAATATGACTGTTCTATTTGAAGTCGCATCCATTGACTCAAGTTCCTCCTGCTCTTTCAATTGGAAGGATACATCATTCACCTCTGACTGTGTTGACACTTCTGCTATTTGTGAGGTTTCCTGTGATATACGTGCATCCCGTCCTTTCAGCTGTGCTGACATTTGTGTTGACAGCTCTGATATTTTTAAGGACATTTGAGTTATTATTTGCGATTTCATCTGGGCTTGCTGAACCAAAATTTTTGCCAACATTGTTCTTATGTCCGTATTCTTTGATGAACATTGGGTTTCTTCCTTCTCTTCTATCTTCGTTGTTGATTCCTCCAACACCGAATCGAAAACATATTCGTCAACGTTGATGTTTTCTTCCTCCATGGCCTCTCGCAACCGGGCTTGTAACTCAGCTTTCAACCCATTCGTTGCTAACCCTCGTTGTTCCAACTCCCTTTTGAGTTGTGGTATCCTTAATTCGTTTAACTTAGCCATTATCTCCGACGTTGTTTTATTTGTCAATCCCACTTCTGACACCAATTGTAACGGATTTCCAAAATCTGTCGTTTACTCTAAAACTCTACCCTGAGTTCGATCACTGGATTGTCAAATAAAAGTCACACTTTAATGGCTATACACTAATCTTTATTTCTAATTCCTTATAACTTAACACTTTAGTACTCAATACTCTACTTTACAACTCTAACTTATAACTTGTTTACACTTTGCTCGACAACTCTCTCCTTAGAATTGTCCTCACTCGACAACTCTCTTATCAGAACTGTGTCTTGCTGCCAGTCCGACAGCCCTTATATAGTCGATTGTAAGCGATACATCGGCACTCGAACATTCTGGCAACTACTAATATCGATGTCTAGATAGATCTGGCAAGTTATCGATTTCGATTGTCAATTCTAGTTTGTTCTGGTGCCATTTTCGTTACAATATTTTATATTTCACTTTATACGTAGCGAAGCACGTACCGGGCCGCTATAAATATTATATGTATTCATTGTATTGCTTTCAAAAAATCATAAAGTTCTGCTTATCTGTAACACCACATTCATTGACTGTTAGGCGGTACAAAGTTCGCCGGGTCAGCTAGTATTGTATAAAGTCCATTGAAAGTTGGAAACATTAATATTAGGTTAGAAGCACCGAGGCCCTCGTGTTCGATATATGGGGCCTTAAAAACCTATGGTCCGATTTCGGCGATTTTTAGAATGGGGCTGCCCCACTATAAACATAGTATTTGTGCGAAGTTCTGCACCGATATCTTCACTAGTGCTTACTTTATATATTGTAATGTAAATGATTCAGATCGTCTTCAAAGTTCTGGTATATAGGAAGTAGGCGTGGTTGTGAAGCGATTTGGCCTATTTTCACAACATATTATTGGGATGTAAGGAAACTATTACAAACCAAGTTTCATTGAAATCGGTCGAGTAGTTCCTGAGATATGGTTTTTGTCCCATAAGTGGGCGACGCCACGCCCATTTTCCATTTTGTAAAAAAATCTGAGTGCAGCTTCTATCTGCCATTCCTTATGTGAAATTTAGTGTTTCTGACGTTTTTCGTTAGTGAGTTAACCCACTTTTCGTAATTTTCAACCTAACCTTTGTATGGGAGGTGGGCGTGGTCATTATCCGATTTCTGTCATTTTTGGAATGTATAAGGAAATGGCTAAAAAAACGACTGCAGAAAGTTTGCTTTATATAGCTCTATTGGTTTGCGAGATATATACAAAAAACCTATTTGGGGGCGGGGCCACGCCCACCTCCCCAAAAAAATTACATCCACATATGCCCCCTCATAGTGCGATCCTTCATTCCAAATTTTATTTCCATAGCTTTATTTATGGCTTAGTTATGGCACTTTATGTGTTTTCGGTTTTCGCCATTTTGTGGGCGTGGCAGTGGTCCGATTTTGCTCATTTTCGAAAGCAACCTTCCTATGGTGCCAAGAAATAAGTGTGCCAAGTTTCATCAAGATATCTTAATTTTTACTCAAGTTACAGCTTGCACAGACGGACGGACGGACGGACAGACAGACATTCGGATTTGAACTCCACTCTTCACCCTGATCACTTTGGTATATATAACCCTATATCTAACTCGTTTAGTTTTGGGTGTTACAAACAACCGTTATGTGAACAAAACTATAATACTCTCTTAGCAACTTTGTTGCTAGCAACTTTGTTGCGAGAGTATAAATATAATAAATTATTATATAAATATTATATAAATATAATTATTATATAAATAAGATCAGGTTGGCCAGACTCTCCCCATGCCAAATCTTCTTTTGAAAGGGCAGAAGATATATTACGTCTCTGAAAAGTCAGAAATGTTTTTGAAAGGTCTTAAGATTTTATATTTAATATTTGTTTCGTTTATGTATGATAAATAGTAAATTTATTGATTTGATATTTTAATTTTATGGTTTATTCATCTAGGAAAGAGAGTACCTTTAATTTGTAATACTATTTTAAATTAATTTTTGCTTTTGGTAAAATAATTATCTACCATAAACTTTACGTCTCCCCCCTGGCCGATGTATTTACCATGGTCGTCGAAAAAGTAATAAAAAATGTATTAAGTGACTTGCCCTTATATGAGAAGATAAATAAATAAATAAAATCATAATATAGAGGTTTCATGAAAAAATCCAAAGTTTTCCTTTGACCGTTTTCTCTATGCAATTGAAACCTCTTATCGTAGCATCACCCATATATTTCTTTTTAATATTTTAAATTTTATACGAAATAAATTACAGTACCCAATATTCTCCGCGACAAAACATACTAGACTGGTCGCATTTTATCGCAATAGGCGACAAAAATCACGTTATTTTGTGACGATTTTGCATTATCTACGCATTTTGAATAACGACATAAAAAATCAGCATCATTTTAGCCTAACTAAGATTTTCTCTGATATAATATATAATTTGAAATACTTTGACGGAATGAGAAGTGTTCGCCGACCAAAAAATAAACGGTTACATCCCGGTACTTTCAAGGTACAGTTAAGCCTGTTTAGGTGCCATTATGGTACGGATATTGTTTTCGGCGTTGGTGTTGAACCTCTACAACGAGGCAATTGCATTATGGATCGATTCATATACAGGGATATCCTTGAGAACGTGATGTTTCCGCATGCCAAGTGGAATATGTCATTTTTGTGGTCGTTTCAACACGACAACGAGCCAAAATATGAATGTTCTAAAGTAGCTTACCAACCAGATCAACGCCGATCTCAATACTATTGAAAATCTCAAATATAAGGATAGGCAAAGAAAATGTTTGTCCAACACTGTATTTATATGCAAAAGAATCATATATTTTTTCTCTTAACGCTGCCGTTTAACGGGAAAGAACTTGCTTTCAAATTGATCACACGAACTAATTGTCAAAATTTAAAGCCATGATGTAAGCTGCAGACAACTTGATATTCAATTATAGTTACAGAGATGCCGTCGTCAAGAAAACTGCTTTCATTTATCACCAAAATGGATTCATAAGTCTTTAATTTTAAATCATTCTGTACATACATCGGAAGATTCATGTTCCATAAAATGCACTGTTTGTGTACAATTTCCTAAAATGGAATAACTTATTTCAACTTTATTCGTCATTAATTTTTAAATTTTAATACCAGCAATTTGAAAATTTAGAGTACTCTGCACTCAGCTGATAGTTTCTTGATCAACTTGAAACGCTTCTTGCCTGAAAAAATTGAAGGCACGACGTCTTTAAAGTTCGAAAAGTGTGAGTGCGGTAGTAAGAAGTGTGCAACTTGAAAGTAATTTCTTGAACGTGTAATGTAATTTTTATACTCTCGCAACAAAAGTTACTAAGAGAGTATTATAGTTTTGTTCACCTAACGGTTGTTTGTAAGTCATAAAACTAAACAAGTTAGATATAGGGTTATATATATCAAAATGATCAGGGTGACGAGACGAGTCAAAATCCGAATGTCTGTCTGTCCGTCCGTCTGTCCGTGCAACGGATAACTTAAGTAAAAATTGAGATATCTTAACGAAACTTGGAACACGTATTCTTTGGCACCCTGAGTAGGTTGCTTTCGAAAATGGGCAAAATCGGACCATTGCCACGCCCATAAAATGGCGAAAACCGAAAACCTATACAGTGTCATAACTAAGCCATAAATAAGGTTATGAAAATGAAATTTGGAACATAGGATCGCATTAGAGAGGGGCACATTTGGATGTAATTTTTTTGGAAAAGTGGACGTGACCCCGCCCTCAAATAGGTTTTTTGTATATAACTCGCAAACCAATAAATTTATATAAACCAAACTTTCTGCAGTCGTTTATTTTAGCCGTTTCCTTATACAGTCCAAAAATGAAAGAAATTGGATAATAACCACGCCTACCTCCCATACAAAGGTAAGGTTGAAAATGACTAAAAGTGGGTTAACTCACTAACGAGAAACGTCAGAAACACTAAATTTACAGAAGAAATAGCAGAAGTAAGCTGCACTCAGATTTGTTTACAAAATGAAAAATGGGCGTGGCATCTCCCACTTATGTGTCAAAAACCATATCTCTGGAACTACTCTACCGATTTCAATGAAATTCGGTATATAAAACTTTCTTGACACCCTGATGACACAAGTGAAAAATGGATGAAACCGGTTCATAACCACGACAACTTCCCATATAACTCAATTGTGAATTCCATCTGATTCCTTCACTTTATAATGTATACATAAGGAACCAATGGAGATAGCGGAATAAAACATTACACAAATAGTACATATCATCTCTGGCTTCACTTGAGAAAAAACTATCGAAATCGGACTATAACTTTTCAAGGCCCCTGTTTTCGATCATGTTGAACTCAGCGCCTAAGGTTAAATTTTAACCGAAAATATGGGTAAATCTCTCAGATAATTTAATGTAATTCAGAGGAAATTGTTTATTCTAATAGTGTGTCTAGGTTCCAAAAATTATTAAAATAACATCTCCTAGCTCCCATATACCTAATTATAGGTTTTTCAAAAATACGGTGGGCTTTAATCCGCATATATGTATTGATTAATATGTGAGATATCTTAGCGAAATTAAGTGAGAGTTTAGTCTTGGATATAGTGTACCTTGCTGGTAATGAATGAAATCGGTTCAGGAATTTTCTCAGCCCTTATACACTAGTTATATAGGACGATTTTCGTTATTCTATTTAACTTTGTGCCGAATTTATATGTAAATTTGGGTGTTATCTTAATAAAATTTCTTCAATAAATTGCGAGAGTATAAAATGTTCGGTTGCACCCAAACTTAGCCTTTCCTTACTTGTTTTAATTTCCTGTTGAGTGATGCACTCACGATCCCCGAACACGTGAGCAAAACAAAAAACGAAAGAAAAATTGACAAATTGCACGGTAGTACAAAACAATAAAACCAAAACAAAGAGCTGAAGTCAAGGCTTGTGCATAATTATTATTTAAATTCTAAGTGAAAAATGTATTAACTTGAAAAAGAAGTCCGCAATGGCGGAATTAAACAAGAATAGTACAAAAAAGTCGTATATAAACAGTTTTTTCACTTTTCCATCCAACAAAAAAGTTGGCAAAATGGCGAACTTTTTGTAACAAAACATATAATTTTAATTATAAATATGCATTATTATATTGGATCATTTTATAGATGACGATTTTAGGAATCACGTTCATTGTGATATTTTATCTGCACATTACATTTTACATTTCCGTTTTTCATTTGACAATTCTTCTGTTGCCTATTCCCATTCGGGGGTCGTGAGCGCGTCACTATGTCGTAATCTTGTCTTCTATCATTCTTGCTATCATATGAATCCTGCCTATCATTGGTATCCCTGCAAAATAAATACGGCTGTGTAAACTGACCTTGAGCAATATCAAAAGCTCCGTCAGGATCGGGAAGGACCTCTCCGAGCCGTTCGATACCAAACGAGGTTTCAGACAAGGTGACTCGCTATCGTGTGATTTCTTTAACCTGATGCTGGAAAAAATAGTTCGAGCCGCAGAGCTAAACAGAGAAGGTACAATTTTTTATAAGAGTGTACAGTAGGCATATAACTTTTTACAATTTTTGCAAATACGAAAAACGGCATACCATAGTCGAATAGAGAATAAAAAAGTATGCACCCCATTATTTTTTTTTTTGCGAAATTGCAAAAAAGTTTCCGCGCAAAACGAAATTACTTTTTTATCAGAACTGCTGAAAAAAACAAAAAAAGTTTTGTACACTGTACACGTTTTTCTTCATAATAATAGATATTTATTTAACTAATAATCTTCCTATTATTCCAAACGCCTTTTAATGGACCTAAGGGAAGTGCCCCACCCACCCCAAACTAATTTTTCTTCAGAAAATTCTGATTCAATATAATAATAACACAGCTGACTTTTTTTTGACTTATTTTAGAAATTCATTTATGTGCGGAACGTTTTTTGACCGAAATCACCTAAAAAAGTGATATTCATTACTTGTACAATATTTGCCACCACGTGGTGGTATGCCAAATTTTTCGTCAAAATTTGTTATATGCCTAGTGTACAGCTACTGGCGTACGCCGATGATATCGATATCATTGGAAACAACACCCGCGCCGTTAGTTCTGCTTTTTCCGGACTGGATAAGGAAGCGAAGCGTATGGGTCTGGTGGTGAATGAGGACAAGTCGAAATACATCCTGTCGTCAAACAAACAGTCAGCGCATTCGCGTCTTGGCTCCCTCGTCACTGTTGTCAGTCATAACTTTGAAGTTGTAGATAATTTCGTCTATCTGGGAACCAGCATTAACAGCAATAACAATGTCAGCCTGGAAATCCAACGCAGAATCACTCTTGCCAACAGGTGTTATTATGGACTGAGTAGGCAATTGAAAAGTAAAGTCCTCTCTCGACGAACAAAAACCAAACTCTACAAGTCTCTCATCATTCCCGTCCTACTTTACAGTGCAGAAGCGTGGACGAAGTCAACATCTGAAAGGACGAAGTCAACATCTCTAGGAGTTTTCGAGGTTTTGCGGAAGATTTATGGTCCCTTAAACATTGGCAACATTGGTTGTTTGAATGGACGAAAGTGTTCGATGAAGTACCCGCTGGTGGAAGCCGAGGGAGACCTCCACTCTGATGGAAGGACCAGGTGGAGAGGGACCTGGGTTCGCTTGGTATAACCAATTGGCGCCAAACTGTCGGAAGGAGAGACGCTTGGCGCGCTGTTGTGGACTCGGCCATAACCACGTAAGCGGTGTCTAGGGTCGGCTTTAGTATAGTATCCCCCGATTTCAGGGTTGAAATGGGTATGGTTGGAAAGAGATGATCTCCAGATTACGAATATATAATAGTTGCCGCATTCAGAGACTTATAGTTTTAGAGATATTTGCATTTTAAGTTTCACAAATTTTATGTGGCGATTTTTCGATTATTAGTAAAGTTTTTATTTATATAATGCACTTATTATACACTAACACTTCACTAATTTTTTTCCACATATTTATTTTATGCCAATAAAGTTAAAATTTGCTTTAAATAAGCTTTTTAATTTTTGCACAATTTTATTTACATATGTCGTATGCACAATAACCAGGTTGACAGATATCAAGTGTTGCCATATATAAACATTGTACAAACGAATAAAAATTAATAAAGAAGGGGATTATACCATAAATACATGAATAGTAATCATTTCATTGCAATTGATAAACAAAGCGATGCCGAAGGCCGCAATGTTAAAAAGAAGTAATGGGCGAAAGTGCTAAGGTCCACCCTGGTGTTGGATCGACCAGGGTTATTTTTTTAAAGCGCGGCCGAAGGCCTCCAATGCAGGAAGAAATTCTAAAAAAAAAATGTTATGTTAAAGAGGGTATATTGCTTTCATAAAATCCCATTTCCTATAACGCATCTTTTTACAACTAAACAAAGTACTGTTTGTTTTTTTGTCTGTTTTGTCATTATATTCTTTTTTGCCAATTCTAATTAAAATATGCAAATAAGCGATTCGGTTAGTGTTTATATTTTGTCATATTTCTTTATTTAAATAAATCGTGGTTAATTTGAAAAAATGAGTGCAAATTCTTCAGGTATGGTATTATAAATTTTAAATTGTTAAAAATATTACTTAGGACTTTTAAATAGATTTCAACGAAGCGTCTACGAGCCGTGGTGTAAAAAGAACTAATGTTCTTAGAGTCTCCGAGTTGAAAAATATGTGGAATTTTTCGAAAATTTTACAAAGTTTCGATATTTGCGAAAAATGCATAGCATTTGCAGAAGAGGAGGGTCTTATCCTGAAAAGCAAATTATGCCGCATCTATCGGACCCCAATGGCCGTTAGAATATCTGAAAACAGCACGGTGGATGTTTTCCGATGCCGGAAAGGTGTATGCCGCACACGATCAGCGTATTCAAGATCCAATGGTACGTGGTTCGAAGACGTAAAAATACCACTGCCTCAAGTCTTTTATCTAATGTACGCGTATGCATCCCATTGGTCTCATGCGGAAGTTCGAAAGAACAGTATTATCAGGGAGCCAATTTTATTTAGCGCTACCATATGTGACTGGTATAATTACTGCCGCGAAGCAGTAGTATTATACCAGGTTGACCATCAGGTAGCGGTGGGTAAAATTGTTCAAATAGACGAGAGCAAATTTGGGAAGCATAAATATAACAAAGGTAATAATAGATTACATTAGGGCGGAGAGTGGAAGGTCATTGGGTCCTAGGGATGATAGAGGATGGGTGCGATGATCTTCGGCTGGAAGTGTGTCCGTTAATACAGCGGCATGTAGAACAGGGTTCGATAATTTGTACTGAATGTTGGAAGGCATACGACTGCGAACTTTTACATATTTGGTTTAAAGTGAAATTATTTATGTAAAAAATGTAAAAATGGTCGAGTTATTTGTTTTAAATAATCGATTGTTATTATAAATGATATATCAAAGCTATTTTACGTTTCTGCTGGCAAAATAACGTCATATTTGTTATAATAATTAATTAATTGTATTTAATAATTTTATATTTCACATATTAGTGCAACTCTAAAGCTGCCCATTGTCGTCGCCAAAATTAGAAACATTTTTAATTTAGCGACAACGACAACTACAAGCCTGCTGTCGTGGAGTTGTGCTGTTGTCAAAAAATCTGTGATCATAAGAACGCGTGTATTTTAATTTTTGACAGACGTCGCTCGTCGCTTGTCGTCTTCTATGTGTACAGCACATGATAGAAGACAAGATTACGACAGATAAAATATCACAATGAACGAAATTCTTAAAATCGTCATCTATAAAATGATCAAATATAATAATGCATATTTATAACTAAAATTATATGTTTTGTTACAAAAAGTTCGCAATTTTTCCTAACTTTTTTGTTGGTTGCAAAAGTGAAAAAAACTCTTTATATACGATATTTTTGTACTATTGTTTTTAATTCCGCCATTGCGGACTTCTTTTTCAAGTTCACTTAGAATTTAAATAATAATTAAGCACTAGCCTTGACTTCAGCTCTTTGTTTTGGTTTTATTGTTTTGTACTACCGTGCAATTTGTCAGCTTTTCTTTCCTTTTTTGTTTTGCTCACATGTTTGGGGGTCGTGAGTGCGTCACTCAACAGGAAATTAAAACCCAAAAAAGCTAACTGTAAACGAATGGCGTAATCTTGTCTTCTATCATTCTTGCACTGCTCTTAAAACTCCTTGCCAAACAAAGTGCGGCATGAAACTCTGGTTAAGTACACCAGCACTTGACACAATATCAGCGGGTGAACATCTGCTTTATACGTGTGTGAGTTAACGGTAATGTTTCACTACAATCATGCAGCACTAACAGTATAACTGATAAATGAAAGAAAAATGTGCCAACAAAAAGGAATATGTGATAATGACTAAAAGGAAAATCCATTCGTCAACAGAGAGACAACAATCAACAATAAGCAATAAAATTTGAAATTTTGTTAGACAAACAGTACATACCAAACAAACAATCACTGTAGGTTTGTATTTATGTTTGCGTTCGTGAACATATCGCTCATTTACTTGAATAGTGTCACAACTCAAAAAACACGATTTTTGAGTTGAGTATGCAGAAAGGTGCGCAATTTCATCGTCCATATTGTATAAAAATTCCATTCCGATGCGTAGAAAAATAAACCGTGAAATAAGAATATGCTGTTCTTAAACTTGTTATGTTGCATTAGTTTTTAACCACAATAACGACACTCCTCAGTTGTGCCAGAATTAGTTATAATTTTTTTTACGAAATTTTGTGTTCCAACACATATTTTAACAAGTAAGGAAGGGCTAAGTTCGGGTGTAACCGAACATTTTATACTCTCGCAATTTATTTATTTAACTTTATTTATATTATATAATACACAATTTGACCCACATATTGGTCATATATATTGTATAAAGTCCATTGAAAGTTGGAAACCATAATATTAGGTTAGAAGCCCCGAGGTCCTCGTGTTCGATATATGGGGCCTTAAAAACCTATGGTCCGATTTCGGCGATTTTTAGAATGGGGCTGCCACACTATTAACATATTATTTGTGCAAAGTTCTGCACCGATATCTTCAATATTGTGTTTACTTTATATATTGTAAAGTAAACGATTCACATCGTCTTCAAAGTTCTGGTATATAGAAAGTAGGCGTGGTTGTGAAGCGATTTGGCCTATTTTCACAACATATCATTGGGATGTAAGGAAACTATTACAAACCAAGTTTCATTGAAATCGGTCGAGTAGTTCCTGAGATATGGTTTTTGACCCATAAGTGGGCGACGCCACGCCCATTTTCCATTTTGTAAAAAAATCTGAGTGCAGCTTTCATCTGCCATTTCTTATGCGAAATTTAGTGTTTCTGGCGTTTTTCGTTAATGAGTTAACCCACTTTTAGTAATTTTCAACCTAACTTTTGTATGGGAGGTGGGCGTGGTTATGATCCGATTTCTTTAATTTTTGGACTGCATTAGGAAGTGGCTAAAAAAAACGACTGCAGAAAGTTTGGTTTATATAGCTTTATTGGTTTGCGAGATATGTACAAAAAACTTAGTAGGGGGCGGGGCCACGCCCACTTCCCCAAAAAAATTACATCCAAATATGCCCCTTCATAGTGCGATCCTTCATACCAAATTTTATTTCCATAGCTTTGTTTATGGCTTAGTTATGGCACTTTATGTGTTTTCGGTTTTCGCTATTTTGTGGGCGTGGCAGTGGTCCAATTTTGCTAATTTTCGAAAGCAACCTTCCTATGGTGCCAAGAAATAAGTGTGCCAAGTTTCATCAAGATATCTTAATTTTTACTCAAGTTACAGCTTGTACAGACGGACGGACAGACGGACAGACAGACATTCGGATTTGAACTCCACTCTTCACCCTGATCACTTTGGTATATATAACCCTATATCTAACTCGTTTAGTTTTGGGTGTTACAAACAACCGTTATGTGAACAAAACTATAATACTCTGTTTAGCAACATTTGTTGCGAGAGTATAAAAAGGTGAATTTGATTTACTTTTCAGAAAGAACGACACATTTTGTATTACAATGATATTGGAGAAAAATTAATTAAAAACATTTGAATTATGACGGCGAAATTGATTTATATTTTTGACAAATAACGACGTAATTCAAAGTGGTTCACATTTATGCCCAAAAAAAGCATTAATACACTCTATTTGGTCCATTTATGCTCAACATTGTATTTAATATATTACAGGCCACTAGATTTGTCAATAAATTAATGGCATTTTCCTATATTTGACCTCGATGAAGCCGCCTTCCCGCCTCTCTGTGTTTTTGGTGTTCTTGTCAAAATCAATTGCTTTGTACCAGCATTCCTAGTTATAAATAACTGGCTCGCACACGTCTACACGCATTTCCAAGTGCACATTTATTTCGGTAGAGATGCACAGAGCATGTTTATCATCAACTTCCGGTGCAACATTTAAAATTCACTTTTTTTTCTTGTTGTATAAAACGCAAGCACATTCATCATTAAACCTAGAAACATGAGGACCCTAGCTCTGAGAAAGAACTTTAAGAAATAGTAATTTATTTGTAACAACTTAACATCGCGATATGGAGGACATTAAGAGGACTGCAGGATACAAAGAGGTCACTTGCTTGTAATAATATTGTTATCGAGTTAAGATGACGTTGACGCCGATCCGTTTGAAAAAAAGAGTTATTTGTGGGTTTTAGTGTAAACGTTATACATTTCGTGATTTATATGGGGATGTGTGGGTTGACAATATTTGTTAATTGTTCTTTGTATAATTATTATAACGAATTAGTTTAATTTCAGTGTTAGTATATTGAATTTACATTGACCTAAGGTTTCTCTTTGTGATGTTTTGTGTTGGATATTTGTTCCTAGAATGAATTTGTGTTATGTGTTAATTTCTCCTTATTAGGTTGTGCTGTGTTTGAATTGTTCCTCCGTGTTGATGATGTGTTGGCTATAATTCGTTGTGTGGATTCGTTCTCCTTGGTTTGTTATTTCTCTCAGATTTTGTGGATTTATGTTATATTCATTTTCCACTTGGTTTATGATTTTTGTATAACTGTGGGTTTGGGTTTATGATTTGGGTTTACTTTAAATTGTGTGTTGTGTTTTGTGTTATTAGTTCACTTATTCTTTTAGGCGTTGGTTTTGGGTGTATTCGTTTTGTGCACTTGTTCACTCCATGTTTTTTTTTATAATTCTCTATGTTGTCGTGTGAGTAAAGGGTGATGTATGATAGGTGAAGTTGGGGCGGTTAATCTCCTCTGCATTACCTATCTATTAGTTTTTGGAGAGTAATGCAGAGGAGTATTTGTTTGGACTAAATAATTGTGATAATAATTACAAACGAATCTGTTGTTGCAAATAATATTCGAAGTTTTCATTAATTTCATTAGTAATATAATATTATTAAAAAAATAACATAATATTTGCTGCTTTTGCATGCATGCATGCGTACGAAATTGGTTGACATTGAATAATATCCAAACTCATTCCACATACTAAGGTTATGTTGGGAAGTACTTAAAGTGCGCTAGTGCACTAGAAATCTGGCTAAAGCCCCAGATCCAGAACAGGAGGCCCGCATTGCCTATTTATAAATTTTACCGAAAACACCCGTAAATTATTCAAAATAAATAATTTTCTTCAAATAATGTGCCTCTGTGCCAAAAATGGTTAAAATTGCGTCATGACTTCCGTAACTCACTTATATCTGAAGGGTTTTCCAAAAAGGACGCTACAAAAGTAGACCGATAGGGACAGCAAATGACACAATATTTTTCCCGCTCTTTTAACATTTCTCGTCAGTAAGGCCGTTTCATCATGGAAGGATATACGATCCAACAACGGGTCGAAATTATTAAAATTTACTACCGAAATTCGGAGTCAGTGGCCTCAGTATAAAATGTTCCCGTGCCAGTGAGACAAAATTGCCCGTAATGTCGAGGATATTGCTTTCTAATTGACGCAAGAACTGAAGTCGCTTGACCACCAGAATCGTCATATCGCTCATTTACTTGAATAGTGTCACAACTCAAAAAAGTCGATTTTTCAGGAGAGCGATTTAAAGTTTTCAATTGTCTCTTATTTAGCAAATATAGAAAAATTCCATCAGTTTATTGATAAATCTAGTGGACTGTATTATATTAAATACAATGTTGAGCATAAATGGACCAAATAGAGTGTACTAATGCTTTTTCTTGAGCATAAACTTGACCCATTTTGAATTTTGTCGTTATTTGTGAAAAAAAATAATTCAATTTCGCCGTCATAAGTCAAATGTGTCGTTTTTGTTGAAAAAAATCAATACGAAAAATTTAATTACTTTTCACCAATATCGTTGTAATACAAAATATGTCGTTCTTTCTGAAAAGAAAACCAAATTCACTCTATGACAATATGTGTTGTAACACAAAATATGTCTCTCTTTCAGATAAAAATCCATGCCTAATTCTGGCACAACTGAGAAGTGTCGTTATTGTAGTTAAAAAATAATCCAACATAAAAAGTTTAATAACGGCACATTCTTATTTCACGGTTTATTTTTCTACGCATCGGAATGAAATTTTTATACAATATGGACGCTGAAATTGTGCACATTTCTGCATACTCAACTCAAAAATCGTGTTTTTTGAGTTGTGACACTATTCAAGTAAATGAGCGATATGTTCGTGAATTGGGCTGAGCAACAACTTGAAAACGGTCCGGATTTTCATCGAATAATCATCTTCAGCGATGAGGCTCATCCCTGGCTGAATGTCTTCGTCAATAAGCAAAATATGCGTTATTGGTCAGGCAGCAATCCACACGTACTCCAGAGTCACCATTGCATTGAAAAAACATTTTATTATAGGTTTTTCAAACTTCGGGTGGCTTCAAACCGTATATATCGATTAATATTTGAGATATCTTTGCAAAATGAAGTGAGCCCACAATCTTGAATATAATGTAGTTGTTACGAAAATGCGTAAAAACTGTCCAGTAATTACCCCCGTTTTTATTTTAATAATGTGTTATTTTAATAAAATTTAGTTAATTGCGAATTTCGTTACAACCGAACTTGGACGGGCTAAGTATTTTGTCTTGTTAACATACTTATGTACATATCGCTCATTTACTTGAATACACTTATTTACAAACACGATTTTTGAGTTGAGTACGCAGAAATGTGCGCAATTTTAGCGTCCATATAGTATACAAATTTCATTACGATGCGTAGAAAAATAAACCGTGAAATAAGAATGTGCCGTTATTCAACTTGTTATGTTGCATTATTTTTTAACCACAATAACGACATTTCTCAGTTGTGCCAGAATTAGGCATGGATTTTTTTTTGAAAGAGAGACATATTTTGTGTTACAACACATATTGTCATAGAGTGAATTTGGTTTCATTTTCAGAATGAACGACATATTTTGCATTACAACGATATTGGTGAAATTGAATTATTTTTTTTCACAAATAACGACACAACTCAAAATGGGTCACGTTTATGCCCAAGAAAAAGTAAAATTAGTATACTCTATTTGGTCCATTTATGCTCAACATTGTATTTAATATATTACACGCCACTAGATTTGTTAATAAACGTATGGAATTTTTCTATATTATATTTTATATAATATTAGCCAATTTTTGCCAAACGTCAGGTATTTATGTTAACTTCTTTAATATCGTGAGCAGTGTAGCATCTTTGACTGTTCATGCAATATGCTGATTTGATGCTGCTGCAACATTAACAGGACTAATTGTGGGATTTTGTATGACAGTTCTTACTAATCTTCTGCATTCTCTTTAAGTTATCACAGGTTTCCGCCCAGTTCTCTTTAAATTATCCTTATAATTGTTCGTGCCCTTCTTTTTAATAACTAGTATTCCTTTAAATTTTTACTAACTCCGAAGCCGAAACACCAGTCTTAAACTTAGTAACAGTCTCCGATCTAGTTATAATCGTTAATTCCTTTGGTTTCGGCATTTTATTTACCACTCTTTATATTTTAAGGCTGAGTTAGGTTGTTATGAATACAATAGAATTTAATTACTACTCTTGGTCAAACCAAATTCAAGGATAAAGGCTAAATCGCCGTGTGTAAATACTTTTGACTACTAAGAGTCATCGGTTCATTTGTCTATTTCTCTGTTATATGTCCAGCTATTCTCACCAAACTAACTTCTTTCGCTTAGGAATAGATGAATGTTTTCAACAACATTTGATTTTGTTGCATCAACATCAACATCAGCAACAACAACAAGAAAAAGCTTTTTGTGTGAAACTTGTAAAAAAACGTTCGATATGTAAATAATTTTGACCACCGCTGTATGCGCACTAAGCATACGTACATGTACATATGTACCTAGTTAAGAGATTAGAATTAAGAAATGTTTTGACGAAAGAAATTTGTATAAAGAAAATCAGAGTCAAACATGAACTCTCACAGTGCAATATCTATATTTTCAGTGTGTCAAAGAACTTGTTGTTTTTTACCAAGAATAATCTGTCTAAAACCACTGTATTATTAAACAAGTAAGGAAGGGTTAAGTTCGGGTGCAACCGAACATTTTATACTCTCGCAATTAATTTATTTAACTTTATTTATATTATATAATACACAATTTGACCCACATATTCGTCATATATATTGTAAAAGTCCATTGAAAGTTGGAAACCATAATATTAGGTTAGAAGCACCGAGGTCCTCGTATTCGATATATGGGGCCTTAAAAACCTATGGTCCGATTTCGGCGATTTTTTGAATGGGGCTGCCACACTATTAACATAGTATTTGTGCAAAGTTATACACCGATATCTTCACTAGTACTTACTTTATATTTTGTAAAGTAAACGATTCAGATTGTCTTCAAAGTTCTGGTATATAAGAAGGCGTGGTTGTGAAGCGATTTGGCCTATTTTCACAACATATCATTGGGATGTAAGGAAACTATTATAAACCAAGTTTCATTGAAATCGGTCGAGTAGTTCCTGAGATATGGTTTTTGACCCATAAGTGGGCGACGCCACGCCCATTTTCCATTTTGTAAAGAAATCTGAGTGCAGCTTTCATCTGCCATTTCTTACGTGAAATTTAGTGTTTCTGACGTTTTTCGTTAGTGAGTTAACCCACTTTTAGTAATTTTCAACCTAACTTTTGTATGGGAGGTGGGCGTGGTTATGATCCGATTTCTTTCATTTTTGGACTGTATTAGGAAGTGGCTAAAAAAAATGACTGCAGAAAGTTTGGTTTATTTAGCTCTATTGGTTTGCGAGATATGTACAAAAAACTTAGTAGGGGGCGGGGCCACGCCCACTTCCCCAAAAAAATTACATCGAGATACGCCCCTTAATAGTACGATCCTTCATACCAAATTTTATTTCCATAGCTTTATTTATGGCTTAGTTATGGCACTTTATGTGTTTTCGGTTTTCGCCATTTTGTGGGCGTGGCAGTGGTTTTTTTTTGCTCATTTTCGAAAGAAACATTTGTTGCGAGAGTATAAAAAGGTTTGTTTGTTTAAAGAGGATGGGATCATGTGTAGAAGTTCACGTAAGTGAGGAAAGTTTTTGATTGTCATTCACTTGGGAGTGGCCAGAAACGATTCTTCTCCACATGATTCTAGCAGCTCACGACTTCCGGTTTTAGACCAAGTATCCTCTAGGTAGCTAACAAACATCCGTTTGAAGGCGAGCTAAAGTGAGAAGGCGAACCCGCTCCTGCGGTTGTGCGTAGGGTTTGGGACCCACCACATAAAAACGAAGTACCAATGAAAAATCGAAAGCCTCGGATGAGACACCCCCATTTTGATGACGACCCCTGCAAACGTTTTAAGGATAATGATTTAAGGGCATGCACCTGGAATGTCCGGACCCTTAATTGGGAAGGTGCCACTGCCCAGCTGGTTGATGTCCTCATACGACTAAAGGCTGACATCACCGCCATCCAAGAAGTGCGATGGACGGGACAAGGACGGAAGAAGGTGGGTCCTTGTGACATCTACTACAGCGGCCATATAAAGGAGCGCACATTTGGTGTTGGATTTGTGGTGGGAGAGAGACTCCGTCGCCGAGTCCTGCCATTCACCCCGGTGGATGAACGTCTAGCCACAATCCGCATAAAAGCGAGGTTCTTCACCATATCGCTTATTTGTGCCCACGCCCCAACGGAAGAGAAGGACGATGTGACCAAAGATGCTTTCTATGAGCGCCTAGAACGAAACACGCGTAACCAAATCGATCACGTTGTGATAGACGGAAGACATGTCTCCAGTGTTTTAGACGTGCGTACGCTCCGAGGACCAAATATAGACTCGGACCATTATCTGGTTGCAGCGAAGATACGCACCCGCCTCTGTGCAGCAAAGAACGCCCGTCAACAAACACAAGGAAGGTTCGACATCGAAAAACTGCAATCGTAACATACAGCCACGAAATACTCTACTCGACTTGCACTCCTGCTCTCTGAGAGCACTCATCAGCATCTCGGTATAAGGAAACTGTGCAACGGCATCTCAAACTCACTGCGTACCGCTGCAGCCGAAACAATTGGATTTCGGCGACGACAAAAAACAAGCTGGTACGATGAGGAATGCCGTCTCGCAGCGGAGAGAAAACAGACTGCCTATCTCGCAACGTTGCAAACAACCACAACACGTGCGGGATGGGATAGATACCGAGAGCTGAAGAGGGAAGCGAGACGCATCTGCAGACAAAAAAATAAAGAGGCCGGAATGCGTGAGTACGAAGAGCTTGAGAAGCTGGCAGACAGAGGTAATGCTCGAAAATTTTACGAAAAAATGAAGCGACTTAACGAAGGTTTCAAGACCGGAGCATCCTCATGTAGGGACCAAGATGGTAATCTGGTAACCGATGTCCACGGCATACTGGGATTATGGAGGGAACACTTCTCCGACCTGCTGAATGGCAGTTAAAGTACAACACCAGGAGATGGCGAACCCGATTCCCCAATTGATAACGATGGAATAGATATTCCATTACCAGACCATGAAGAAATTCGAATAGCAATTACCCGCCTGAAGAACAACAAAGCGGCAGGGGCCGATAGATTACCGGCTGAGCTATTCAAATACGGCGGCGAAGAACTGATAAGGTGCATGCATCAGGTTCTTTGCAAAATATGGTTGGAAGAAAGCATGCCTGACGATTGGAATCTCAGTGTGCTCTGCCCAATCCATAAAAGGGAGAACCCACAAACTGTGCCAATTACCGTGGGATAGGCCTCCTAAATATCGCCTATAAGGTTCTATCGAGCGTACTGTGTGAAAGACTAAAGCCCACCGTCAACAAACTGATTGGACCTTATCAGTGTGGCTTCAGACCTGGAAAATCCACCATGGACCAGATATTCACCATGCGCCAAATCTTGGAAAAGACCCGTGAAAATAGGATCGACACACACCATCTTTTTGTCGATTTTAAAGCTGCTTTCGACAGCACGAAAAGGAGCTGTCTTTATCCCGCGATGAATTTGGTATCCCCGCAAAACTAATACGGCTGTGTAAGTTGACGTTGAGCAACACCAAAAGCTGGGAAGGACCTCTCCGAGCCGTTCGATACCAAACGAAGTTTCAGACAAGGTGACTCACTATCGTGCGACTTCTTTAACTTGATGTTGGAAAAAATAATACGAGCTGCAGTGCTAAATAGAGAAGGTACAATCTTCTACAAGAGTGTACAGCTCCTGGCGTACGCCGATGATATTGATATCATCGGAAGCAAAAACCGCGCCGTTTGTTCTGCTTTTTCCCGCATGGTCCGAATGGACGAAAACACTCCAGCCCTGAAAGTGTTCGATGCAGTACCCGCCGGAGAAGCCGAGGAAGGGAAGGCCTCCCACTCCGTTGGAGGGACCAGGTGGAGAGCGACCTGGTTACACTTGGAATCTCCAACTGGCGCCGAACTGCGAAGGAAAGAGAAGAGTGGCGCGCTCTCATCGATTCGGCTATAACCGGCTAAACGGTTGAACGCCAATAACATACATACATTGTTTGTTTAAGATTCGCTTTATTTTTGGTGGACTTAAGTCTAGCATGTAGTAGTCTTCATTAGTATGAAATGATTTCAAACACCCTCGGTATTATTTTACCCCAAAAAACCTTCACTTAAAGCAAACAGTGCTACAGATAGAGTATGAGTTAATTCATGACTTAGCGCTTCTTTAACATAACCTTTGCATAACCGTATACATACAAACAGTGGCTCAAAGTTATAACGTTACAGTATAAAGACACACATTTTCATCATTATAATTGGTTGAATAGAAATAGTTCAAATATTTTATAATTTATTTTGGAATGCTTATATAATATGCTTGAATAATTAATAAAAAAAATGGTGTAAATTTTACATTAATAGTATGGGGCACGATATATGCTAGTGGACCATAAAAATTAGCAAATCGCTCATTTATTTGAATAGTGTCATAACTCAAAAAACACGATTTTTGAGTTGAGTATGCAGAAATGTGTGCAATTTCATCGTCCATATTGTATAAAAAATCCATTCCGATGCGTAGAAAAATAAACCGTGAAATAAGAATGTGCCATTCTTAAACTTGTTATGTTGCATTAGTTTTTAACCACAATAACGACACTTCTCAGTTGTGCCAGAATTAGTTATAATTTTTTTTACGAAATAACGACACTTCTCAGTTGTGCCAGAATTAGTTATATTTTTTTTTACGAAATAACGACATATTTTTAGTTCCAACACATATTGTGAAAAGGTGAATTTGATTTTCTTTTCATAAAGAACGACAAAATTTGTATTACAACGATATTGTTGAAAAATTAATTAAATTTTAGACAATTGCCAAATTAGAGACAATTGAAAACTTTAAATCGCTCTCCTGAAAAATCGATGTTTTTGAGTTGTGATACTATTCATTTACTTGAGCGATATAATTGAATAGATATGAGTAAAATTTCTTATTTGAACATTTTAAAAGCGAATGGAACGGCAACTGCTCGAAAATTCGGCAAAAGAAAATATTTTATATATTACCAGAGAAAAAATTGTATATATTAACGATCCAATGCTGTATAATTGGCGTTACGTGCTTGAAATTCCAGCACAATCTCCCGATTTGAATGTAATCGGGCATGTGTTTCAATACATGGAGCAAAAACTGAATAGACGCCACATTACGAAGAGACCGACGTAGTAGCAGCTATGAAATAGAAATGGAACATACTTCCAGATTCCTTCTGCCGTAAATTGGTGGAATCCGTTCCAAAACGCTTAATAGCTGTTTTACAAAAAATATAATTGTCAACTACATACATATTTATTTCTTTTACTTAATTTATTAGCAATTATTTATGTGTGTTCCATTATTGAATTATTGGTTGAATTCTATGTTTCTGTTATTATATGTAAATTTTGTGTGGTAAAGATGAAATATATATGAACAATTAATACATTTTGAAAAAAAAAATTGTCGAACTTTAATTTAAAAAAATAAAAGTTGAAAGATTTGTATGCATACTGTTCCATTATTACTTTGAGCCACTGTATATGCGTATAAATCATAATTTACACAAGTACACGCACACTTATCTGGCTTTGTTGGCGAAGTCTGTCTGCAGCCGACAGAAAAGTTGCATTACACATGTTCACATGCAAATTTTATTTAAGTTTTCTTCAGCCCCAGCTTGCGAATGTTTACTTGATTAATTGCATTGTACGCGGAGTATAAGTACATACACTGCGGGTCATCAGGATAGCGCCCACCCCAAGCATGCTTGCTTGATACCAAATATTTCCCATAGTTTTTGGGTTAGATCTACAAACTTTCTTTCTAACATACTTTAAACAATTTGCCTCAAAATAAGCTATGTATAAGAAATGTATGTGTAAGAAATGTATGTATACGATGCATTATAAAATTTTAATGAATTATAAACCAAAACAGTACAAAAATTAGCAAACGAAACTTGCGTCATCAGGATAGCGCCCCCAAATGCAATGTTAATTATCTCGCATAATTTGACAACCACAAGCACCAAATTATTTGTGATACTTAATTGATTAGGTTTCACAAATTGTTGTACAATTTGGGAAGAAGAATTGTTTTATCTGTGGAAGAAATATAGAAAATCTAAACGATTCATGAATGTGGACTGATTTTGCATAAAATTGCAGAAAAAGTGTGAAGGCTTAGAAAAATTATTTTAAATTTTCTTCGAAATAAAGAAACTTATGAAAAGTGCTTCAAATGTGGCAGTAATCGTCGATTTACGGAAGTAGGCGGGCAGTGTATGCTCAGAGAATATTCTAATTATCACGACCCCTCCGTCACAATTGAAAAAAAAATATATATATTAATCTGATCAAATCAACGACTAAAGGGTGGTTAAAGATGTTGAACAACTAAAAAGGTGAAAAATACACCTCTTAATAAATTGCGAAAAGAAATACGTCTAATTATTTTTTAACACGTTTAACCTTCTAAGGAGTGGCAGTATCGCTTATTTTCGGATGATAAAAATTTATATTTCTATGACGAGCACCATCAAAGGTGTAACGGTGTAGGGAGCCATATCACATTATGATACTAAACGAATTAGATATAGGGTTGTATTATATCAAAGTGATCAGGGCGACGAGACGAGTCAAAATCCGAATGTATGTCTGTCCGTCCGTGCAACAGTAAATAATTATTAAAAAAGGTGACACCGCCCATAACTAATTCGAAAATATTCGAATTATAAATAAAAAATATTAAGTTTGACTTTTCATATGAAATAAGCGGAAAAAATTAAGTTAACGTAGGGGGTGCTATCCTGATGACGCAATTTTCGTTTGTAAATTTTTGTACTGTTTTGGTTATTAATTCAGTAAAGTTTTATAAAGAATCGTATTGGGGCGCTATCCTGATGACGCGGAGTGTATGTATGTGCAAATTTGAGTTGCTTTAAATGTGGATTCCAACAAAAGCTACTGGAGTACAGCTTGATCTATGCATCCAACAAAATGGAGCAAAAATACATTTGTTTATTAATTTCTTAAAAATGCTGACTAAAGTCAAGTTCCGGTTAAAAATTAGTTTTCTAAACATAAACAAGTTAGGGACAACATTTATACATTTTACTATCTTCGACGATTTGTTTCTAATTTCCGTAAACTTGAAGGACTCATTACAAACGGAGTACACATATGAAAAATTCCTGGAATACATAATGAAATTATGGCAAAATTTGCAAAACCGCATTGTTCTCTTCAACGCATACAATCTGTAGCTAAGCGCATACACATATTTACACATACACATACATATGTATGTATACTTCAAAACTTTTAAATCCATTGACTTTGGCATTCTCTCTCACTTTGTTCACTTTATTAGCGTAATTTCACCACATTGTTCACGTTAAAGTTGAGTAGAATTACAAACCGCACTTAACTACATTTCACTCCACTACGCATTTGTGTATGTAAATGTTTGTGTTTGTGTATTTTAACTTTGCATTTATCTTACTCGTTTTATAATTTCATTTACATTCACTGACTTGAGCAAACATTTAAACCACTGGCTTAGATCCTGTGGGTCAAATTGTGTATTATATAATATTAATAAGATTAAATAAATTGCGAGAGTATAAAATGCTCGGTCACAATCGAACTTAGCCATTCCTTACTTGTTATACTCTCGCAACAAATTTTGCTAAGAGAGTATTATAGTTTTGTTCACATAACGGTTGTTTGTAGGTCATAAAACTAAACGAGTTAAATATAGGGTTATATACATATATCCAAATGATCAGGGTGACGAGTAAAGTTCAAATCCGGATGTCTGTCTGTCCGTCCGTCCATGCAAGCTGTAACATGAGTAAAAATTTAGATATCTTGATGAAACTTGGAAGACGTATGTATTTCTTGGCACCATAAGAAGGTTAAGTTCGAAGATGGGCGTAAAGAGCTATAACTAAGCCTTAAAATAAGCTATTTAAGTAAAATTTGGTATGAAGGATCGCACTATAAAGCTATATCAAGGAAACTTTCTAGAGTCGTTTCTTTTAGGTACTGCCTTATACAGTCCAAAAATGGAGGAAATCGGATTATAACCACGCCCACCTCCCATACAAAGGTTATGTTGAAAACTACTAAAAATGCTTAAATTTAGTAAGGAAAACCACCAGAGACCTTAAATTGCATTATAAAGATGGTACAGAAGTGCTGCACTCAAAATGGTATACAAAATTTTAAATATACGTGGTTCCGCCCACTTATGGGTCAAAAACCATATCTCAGGAACTAATCGACCAATTTCAATGAAATTCTGGTCTGAACAGTATACTTTACTATATATAAAGTAAGCACTAGTGAAGATATCGGCACAGGGGAAGTTATGAACCGATTTTAACCATTTTTGGTACAGAGACACACTATTACAAGAAAAGGATTCCTTCTGAAATTAAGATATCTGAGAAAATTACCGAGATTTTTCGTTGAAAAATTACCCTAAGGCACAGAATTCTTCATATTCGATATCCGAGCATCGAAAAGTTATATTCCGATTTCAAAATTTGTTTCACAAGTTATAAACTGATACTGATGACATACAGTAGTTGTGTAAAGTTTTTTAAACTATCTTCATTGGTTCGTTATTTATATATTATAGAGTGAAGGAATGCGATGGAATTCAAAATTTGGTTTTATGGAAAGTAGTCGTGGTTGTGAACCGATTTCACCCATTTTCCGAGTAGTTCCTGAGATATGGTTTTTGACCCATAAGTGGGCGATGCCATCCCCATTTTCCATTTTGTAAAAAATTCTGAGTACAGCTACCTCCTGCCATTTTTTCTGCAAAATTTAGGGTTTCTGATGTTATTCGTTAGTGAGTTAACATTCTTTTAGCAATTTTCAACCTAACCTTTATATGGAAGTTGAGCGTGGTTATTATCCGATTTCAACTATTTTCATGGTGTATGGTGGGGTACGTTAGGGAAACGACTGCAGAGAGTTTGGTTTGCGAGATATATATATACAAAACACTTATTTATGGGCTTATTTATAGTGCGATCCTTTGTAGCAAATTTTTCTTTTATAACTTTATTCATAGCATAGTTATGACACTTTATGTGTTTACGGTTTTCGCCATTTCGTGGGCGTGACAGTGGACCGAATTCGCCCACTTTCGAAAGCAAACCTCTCACGGTGCCAAGGAACATGTGTACCAAGTTTCGTAAATTTTTACTCAAGTTATCCGTTGCACGAACTCTACAAGTCGCTTATTATTCCCGTCCTGATGTATGGCGCTGAAGCGTGGACGATGACAACATCCGATGAGACGACTCTTGGGGTTTTCGAGGGAACGGTTCTGCGCAAGATTTATGGTCCTCTTAACATTGGCAACGGCGAATACCGCAGGCGATGGAACGACGAGCTGTACGATTTATATGACGACATTGACATAGTTCACCGAATAAAAAGACAGTGGCTACACTGGCTAGGTCCTGTTGTACGAATGGATGAAATCACTCCAGCTTCACTCCAGTGTTCGAAGCACTACCCGTTGGAGGAAGCCGCGGAAGAGGACGACCTCCACTCCGGTGGAAAGACCAATTGAAAGTGACCTGGCGTCACTTGGTGTTTCCAGGTGGCGCCAAAAAGCAAAAAGGAGGAATGAGTGACGCGCTCTGGTGTATTCGGCTATAATCGCTTAAAGCGGTTCCTACGCCAAATATATATATACATATATCCGTTGCAAAGACGGCCGGACGTACGCACGGACAGACATACAGTGGCTCACAGCTTATTTCGTGTAAGCAACATTTTTGATAATACTGATATGAAATTAATATTTTTTGCTCTGAACTAAATGAACGAAAGATGCAATTATATTGATAATTTAGTTTTAAATACAAAACATGTAAAAAAATTTACAAAAATAATCAAATTCAATATTTTATTAAACAAAAACCAAAAACACTCATAATTCATGGGTCACAGCTTATTTCGTGTGTTGATTTTCGTTCATGTGATACATGGAAATAACGGTTGCAGAAAACTAACGGTAAATCGAAGTGTGAACTATGAATACTTAAGAAGCAGTTTATGTTCTAAAAACAATGCAGATCAGTTGCAATTACGCGGTATATCAACATGGGTCCACGCACTTCAATTGAAAAACGCGAATTAGTTATTAACAGGGACCGTAACTCTTATGACTTTTATCAAAGAAATCAAAAAATAAGAGTTATTTTTGATTTTTATATATTTAGATCAAAAATAAAAATTATTTTTGATTTTTATATATTTAGATCAAAAATAAAAATTATTTTTGATTTTTATATATTTAGATCAAAAATAAAAGTTATTTTTGATTTTTATTTTTTTAGATCAAAAAATAAGAATTATTTTTGATTTTTATATTTTTAAATCAATAATAAAAATCAATTCAAAATTTGTATTTATTTATTTATGCCGTATGTATTACAATATGCTGCATGATTCCAATTTTTATATATGAATATATGCGTTCTATCCATTATCAAGTTCGGGGGCATAACATTTTGTTGTTATTATAACCGTACACCTTAGATTTACTTTAAAGCTTAACAGAGATTAAGAAACATGTTATGTCACAAATTTTGAATTGATTTTTATTATTGATTTAAAAATATAAAAATCAAAAATAATTCTTATTTTTTGATCTAAAAAAATAAAAATCAAAAATAACTTTTATTTTTGATCTAAAAAAATAAAAATCAAAAATCAAAAATAACTTTTATTTTTGATCTAAATATATAAAAATCAAAATTTAAAAATCATACAATATTTAGCATATAGCTAATGAGAGCAAGTTTAATCTTTTTACGGCAGATGGTAAAGCATACGTATGGCGGAAACCAAATACTGAGCTCCAAACAAAAAATTTACGCGCAACAGTAAAACATGGTGGCGGTCATGTAATGGTTTGGGGGTGTATGTCATCTGCAGGCGTTGGTCGATTGGAGTTTATAGACTCCACTATGAATAAAGAAGTGTACCTAGACTTACTGAAGCAAAATTTGCTTCAAAGTGCAGAAAACCTGGGTATACGTGACACTTTTCGCTTCTACCAGGACAACGACCCTAAACATAAATCTGGTCTTGTACAAACTTGGCTCATTTGGAATTGTCCACACCTCGTCCAAACACCTGCACAGTCACCAGATTTGAACGTTATTGAAAATGTATGGCACATTCTGGAAATTAATATTAGAAAACACCACATTTCTAGCGTCCAAACTCTAAAAGCGGCTTTGAAGGAAGAGTGGGGTAAAATATCGCCAGATTATACAAAAAAATTGGTGGAATCAATGCAAAACCGCATGAAAGCTGTAATCGAGCAAAAAGGCATTCCACAAAATATTGAAATTTTATTTTGGTTTACTTTTTATAACTTTTTAGTAAGAATATGTATACCACACGAAATAAGCTGTGACCCATGAATTATGAGTGTTTTTGGTTTTTGTTCAATAAAATATTGAATTTGAATACTTTTGTAAATTTTTTTACATGTTTTGTATTTAAAACTAAATTATCAATATAATTGCATCATTCGTTCATTTAGTTCAGAGCAAAAAATATTAATTTCATATCAGTATTATCAAAAATGTTGCTTACACGAAATAAGCTGTGAGCCACTGTATGTCAATTAATTCCCGTATCGCGGGAATTTATAAAAAAATATAATTTTCTATCTGCAAATGCGCAGAGAAATAAAATACGTCATATCGGTACGATTGCCGGAGACAAAATCTATCCTTTATTTTCAAGTTACTAATATTTATACATTTTCTTATTATTTACTTAGGGTTATTACATATTGAAGCTGAGTTGGAAACAAAGAAAGTGTCAATTTACATTAATATCATATTCAGCATTTTTAGGCAGAACGTTAAGTGTTCTGTTTTAATTTTATTATGCCTTCTTGTGAGGTCTACAAATATTGTTTGTATAAGAATGGATTATTCTAATGCGAACGGAAAAAGTATATCGAATTCTTAAATAAGCAAAGATTTTAATTTACGATCCCGCACAAGTACAAAGTGTAAAGATTCAATATTGTTTACAGTTATGTTCAAGTGGCTGTGTGGAGGTTGTCGTTAACTCCCCCCTTCCTAAGATGAATCGTCCCCGATTCACTATTATTTCGAGTTAATTTATATATTTGATCTAAAAGAGCATTATATGTGACTTCTTGTAGTTGCACATTTTCTATTGGTTTGGGAATTTCGCGAGATTTTTTTAATTTTAATATTATGTAAATTATGAAAAGTATTCCCAAGATTAAAATGATGTACCAAAAATATGAATAGACTTTGATATCCTTATTCCGTTCTGCTAAAATGTTTATATTATCTAATTTTAACAGTTTATTAGTTGTTTCAATATATTCTAAAATTTCAAAATTATTGATATGGTTGTTTTTAAAATAATTCCAGATTTTTGTTTCTATATTTTCATAAGTTTGATTATTAATCACTGTATTATTTTCAAATGTTATTAAATATGTTCCATTTAATGTTTGATTGTCTACAATATTTTTCCTGAGATTAATATTGCTCCTGGTTTTATTTCTTCTATTTTCAAATTTTTCTCTTTTAATTTTTTACATTTTCCTTGTTTTTTATTTAATATTTCTGATAAACATGTACTTTTTTTATTTAATTTGCAATATGTTTTTGTAATTTCAGTTTTACAATTTTGTATATTAAAAAAATTATTATTACAATACGTTATGTTCTGATCAATTATAAGCTTACCATCTAATTGAGCTATGGCTCTTACATCATAGTATTTACATGTTAATTCTATTTTAGGGTATTTGATATAAAGTATAATTATATCTCTTTTTTGTGCTATTTTAAATTTTGAAATGTCCATTAAGTCTGTAATGGTCATTGTACCATGTTGGTAATATGTTATATTTTTTAATTCATCAAAATGTAAAATTGTTGGATTTAAAATTCCTATTTTCCCAAATGTTATTGTATTTATTATATTTTGTAGTTCATGTATAATGTATTGATTTCTTCTTCTTTTGATTTTTCTGGCTGTGTTATCACCTTTAATATTATTTATTGTATCAGTTAATTCTGTTATTACTTTAAAAATTTCTGAATTTGTAGTAAATTGTTTATTGTTATTTATTGTTAGATCATTTAATCTATCATTTATTTTTATGAAGTCGTCATGGTCTGGAGTTCCTGCTATCCATTTCCAAAGTGTACCTAATTCATTTATTCCTCTTTTTTGTCTAATATGGTTTTGTTTTAACTGTCCTAATAAAGTTTCAATTAACAATATTTCTGATTCTGTTTCTTGAGTGGTAATTTCTAAATTATCATTATTATCTATTCTATACTTCATATTGTTATAAAAACTTCTTTTTTCCTCTGCTATTATATTTTCAAAGATTGTTAAATTAATGATGTGAAATGTATCTCCATATTCTTCATAAATGGAAACGTCTCCATTTTCATTTGTACCCTTTTTTGGTACCACCCAAATAGGTGAATTATACGGACTTTTACTCGGTCTTATGATATTTTCATTAATCAATTTTTTTATTTCTTCATTAATAAATGAATTTACAGATAAGGGATATGGATATTGTCTGCTCCATATCGGATCCTCATTTTTCATTCTTATTTCCGCTTTTACTTTTGTCATAAAGGGAAAGTTTGTATTAATTCTTGAATGCATGTGAGCAATTTTTTCTTTTATATGTGTTTTAAGATCTCTCAATTCTTCATCTTGATTTTCATTGTTTGAACTTTCGGAATTATTTTCCGAATAATAATTGTCATTATCACCATTCATTTCTGAGCCACTTTCACCCAATATTGAATAGTTATCGTTCATGTTGCCGGTAAATTCATCGGCTGGCGCTTTAGAGAATTTTTTCCTCCAAAATAATTTTGTTTAGATAGTTTTCCTTTTCTATATTGTCGGTAAATACATCGACTGGCGTTGTAGAACTTCTTCGTTCCACAATATTTTTTGTATATTTATTATTTTCATTCTGCTGGTATAAATCTTCAGCTGGCGTTTTAGGATCTTTTTTGTCCCAAAATAAATTTTTTAATATAATATTGCCGGTAATTGCTTCGGCTAGTTTTACGGAATCTTTATGTTCCTTTTTTTTTTATTTATACCAATATTTTTATCGGTTGGTTGAGCGGAAACTTTTTGTTCCTTGACTTTTATATTTTCTCCATTTTTATTTTCAAAATAAATGTTCATACTGTTTGCTTCATTTTTATTATTATTTTTTCCATATAATTTATTTTCCCATTGGGCACATCGATAAGTGCCTCAATTTTTTTAAGGAAATTGTATCCCAAAAGGAGATCCGATTCTAAACCTTCTATTTCGTAGAAAATTCCTTCTGACCCCAAATATGGTTATTATATGATAATACTTTATTATGGAATAGCCGTTCACGGTTTTATCCGTTTATAAATGGCTAGTTCGTTTTTTGTTATTATAAACCCCAGGCTTAATGTAGCAAGAGGTTGCTCCTGTATCGACTCAGAGCTTTTAAACTTTTCTTTATTTTTGAGTCGTAGAGTTTTAGATAGGGGAGTTCATCCCCTCCTTGTCTAAAAAATGACTCTCATTCATGTTGTGTATTTTTTGGGCTTTTTCTTGTGGGCGAAAGCTATAATTGCTTTCCCTTGGTCGTTTTATTGCTTGGTTGGTTTTATTTGAAATATACCCGTTTGATTGGTCCATATTGGCGTGATGGCTTGTACTGGCTCATGGTTTTCCAAAATTTTGGTATTTTTGGTTATTGGTTTGTTGGGGCTTTTAGTAAGTTTCCTTCGGTATAATCTAGACATAGATGGATCTATGTCCATTGGTTCTGGTTTTGGCATGTTGTTCCTTTGAGGAAATCGTAAATTATTACTTGGATATAACTGTTTTACTCTTGTCCTTTCATTTGCAAAATTTTGTGCAAATCGAGCTCTCTGATTATTGGACTCTAATTTCTGAGCTTTGGCCAATGCATCTGGCAAATCTTCCGGACAGAGGGAAAATATAATATCTCTTAATGGAGCGTTAAGTCCAGTTATAAAGATTCTAAGAGCCTGGTCTCTATTCTTTTTATTCAATTCTTTTGTTATTGGTGCGGCTCCTCCATAAGTCATAATGGTTTTATTAGTCATCAACGTTAGTTTTTTGTTGACTAAATTATAATATTCAATGACTGTCATTGAGCCTTGTCGTAGAACACTCATTTCCTGTTCTATGATATGTATTGGACGTTTGTCCGAATATGCAAAGTCGAGACGCGCGATTATTGCGTCAAAATTTAACACAGTACCATGGTTGGTTAATGTGTTATTTGCTTCTAGTGTAATTTTGTTACGCATAATCGTAAGGGCTGCGAAGTACTTTCGGCTACCTCTTATATATAGGCTCATAGCGTTATGTGCTGCTTCTCGCCAGCTAACATAAGCGTTTATCCTTCCCGCAAATTCTGGTAAGGATTTTATAACATCCAGTGACTCATGACACTGAATATTGTCATTTATTATTTCCGTCTGAAAATCTGTTACTCTGTGTGATTCAATTTCAACCTGAGTTTTTAATCTGTCTATTTCTTGCCTTAATGTAATATTACTTTCCGCAATCAGGCGCGTAATTAGATCTACCGTTAATCCTGCCTCATTAGCCATGATTAATTAATATTATTTTTTCTAAAGTTTAGAGAAAGAATTTTATTATTATTTTATATTTGTATAATCTCTTCTAGGAAGAGATGCTCTTCTATTCTGGAGGGTCCTTTTTTGTAGGATTCGCAGAATTGAGCTAAGTTATGAGGGTCTTTTAAATTTGTTATATGGCTGGTCGAGCCTTAATTTATATTTTTTACTTATTTTTATATAATTTTATATCATTGCGGTCTTTTAGATCTCTGTATAATAGCTATAGTTTCAGTTTCTCTCGTATCCCTATTATAATAATCTTCTAATGTGGCGTTTGGCTCTTTCCCTATAATAAGAGAACACTTTGTTCATGCAATCTATCTTTTGTTTTTGTTGATAGTAATAATTAAAAACAAAACCTTCTGTATTCTCTTTATTTCCGTAATCGTTTAAATTGTCTACTATTTTGTTTATTAAGTCGTAATTCAGATGATCGGGTAGGGCGTCCGAGTCAGTCATTTCTTTAAAACAAATTTTATATAATTAGTCGTATAGACTTTAAACATTTTTATGATTCTCTGGAGGGTCCCCCGAAGGTGGTGAATCGCAGCTTTATTTTATTTTATTATTGGTTGTACAAACCATAAATTATGTTTTATTTTTTTCTGGGGCACTTTTTTCTCTTTGTGAGTCCCCACGCAATTTTTGCAGTAGTATAATCTAATATACTTAGGTTTAATTTGGGTGTTCCCCATAAATATATATATATATAATTTTCATGTTATTAATCTTACTGTTTTCTATAAATTTTCCGGAACTTCCCACGTTGTCTTTTCTCCAATGTTGTCCTCTGAGTATAATTGTTTTCTTCAATGTTGTCTTCTGAGTATAATTGTTTTCTCCAATGTTGTCCTGCACTTCTCACGTTGTTTTTAGTTTTTTTTTTTTTTTTATTTTTTTTTTATTTTTTATTTAAAATATATTTTATTTTAACATTAATTATTATTTTTTGTTTACGCGGCACGACCCGTGTTATATTAAAGATTTACAGTGGCGGACAAAACTCTACGTACGACCCCTTTTTCTTAAATTTAAATGTCCCAATACATTTGAAAAAAAGTAATGATGCAGGTTTGTTTTGAATCTTATAATTGTATATAAAATAACAAAATAATATATATCTCCAATACTAACTTTTAAAGTTATTCACAGAAAGTTCAAAAAAGGCACTGACAAAAGTGTACGTACGAATTAAAAAAAAAAAGAAATAATATTAAAATTTAAAATTAAATAATAAAATTTAATATTTTGTTGGACCACCACCGGCATCGATGACCGCTTGCAACCGTCTAGGCATTGAAGCTACTAAATTTTCGAGCTCTTCCGGCGTTATTTTCTGCCACTCCTCTTGCAGCTTCTCTTTTAGAGTTGGAGCACCACTAATATCGTGCTTTCGGATCTTTCGCTCCAAAATTTCCCACACGTGTTCTATTACATTCAAGTATGGGCTTTGTGGAGGTGAATACAGCTGTCGTGGAGCATAATACAGCAGCCAGTCCTTCACCACCTGCGACGTATGCTTTGGATCATTGTCCTGTTGGAAGATCCAGCTCGTTCCTAGGCATAACTTTTCCACGGATGGTTTCAAATTGTTTTCCAATATGGACTTGTATTGAAAGCGATCCATAATGCCTTCAACAAATACCAGATTTCCAACTCCTGAGGCTGCAACTGCTCCCCAAACCATAACATTGCCACCACCATGCTTCACGGTTGGCATTAGGTGCTTGGGATCCATAGCAGTGTTCGGTTTTCTCCAAACTTTGGCTTTCCCGTCGTATCCAAAGATGTTGTATTTGGACTCATCCGTAAATAGAACACGTTTCCAGAAGTCAATTCCCTTATTTATATGTTTTTTTGCAAACTCCAAGCGAAGTTTCCGGTTTTTCTCACTTATAAGGGGCTTCTTACGAGGAGTTCTGCAGTTAAATCCTTCATTATTGAGGGCCCTTGTTACTGTGCGTGGGTGAACAACAATTTGGGATCGCTCTGCTATGTCCTGGGCCAATTTAGTACCATGAACTTTGGGATTTCGGTTCACTTCTTTACGAATGAATGAAACGTCTCTGCGGTTAAGCTTCTTCGGACGGCCAGGGCGCGGCTTACTCTCGGTGGAATTTGATTTTTTAAAGTTATTAAATATGGTCTGCACCGTCGATTTGCTTAAACATAAAAATTTTGCTATTTCGCCAAATGATTTATTCTCATTTCTATGTTTAATAACTAAATTTCGCACATCCACCGAAATTTCTTTGCGTAGAGCCATTTTTCTGGTCGTACACACTTTTTAAAATGCCAAAATGCAATAAATTCCAAGAATAGTACAAAGTACAGACATAAATGAAACAATCGGCAATTTACCGTTATGCTTCAGCAGAAAAAAATAGTAAAAAAATAATAAAACGTATGTAGACTTTTGTCAATGCCTTTTTTTAGTTTTGAGTGAGTAACTTTAAAAAATAATATTGGAGTATTATACTTTTTTGTTATTTGTCAGACAATAATAAGATTTAAAACAACCCTGCATCATTACTTTTTCTTCTCATCCTACAGAATTTGTTAAATTTAAGAAAAAGGGGTCGTACGTGGAGTTTTGTCCGCCACTGTAGTTAGTTTACGTGATATAGCACGTTTTGGTTTTAACTTTTTAATTTTTAATTTTTCTCACTTTTATTGTTATGCTTTTTTTGCATATTTATTACTTTTCTCTCAAGGATTTTATTTTTTCGTTATTTGTCCTTTATAAGGATCTTTTATGTGTGAGTTCAATTTAATGACCACGATCACGTATCCTTTCCTAAGGATATTTTGTTTTTCGTGGCCCCACGTTGGGCGCCAATTAATTCCCGTATCGCGGGAATTTATAAAAAAATATAATTTTCTATCTGCAAATGCGCAGAGAAATAAAATACGTCATATCGGTACGATTGCCGGAGACAAAATCTATCCTTTATTTTCAAGTTACTAATATTTATACATTTTCTTATTATTTACTTAGGGTTATTACATATTGAAGCTGAGTTGGAAACAAAGAAAGTGTCAATTTACATTAATATCATATTCAGCATTTTTAGGCAGAACGTTAAGTGTTCTGTTTTAATTTTATTATGCCTTCTTGTGAGGTCTACAAATATTGTTTGTATAAGAATGGATTATTCTAATGCGAACGGAAAAAGTATATCGAATTCTTAAATAAGCAAAGATTTTAATTTACGATCCCGCACAAGTACAAAGTGTAAAGATTCAATATTGTTTACAGTTATGTTCAAGTGGCTGTGTGGAGGTTGTCGTTAACTTGTCTGTCCGTGCGTACGTCCGGCCGTCTTTGCAACGGATATATGTATATATATATTTGGCGTAGGAACCGCTTTAAGCGATTATAGCCGAATACACCAGAGCGCGTCACTCATTCCTCCTTTTTGCTTTTTGGCGCCACCTGGAAACACCAAGTGACGCCAGGTCACTTTCAATTGGTCTTTCCACCGGAGTGGAGGTCGTCCTCTTCCGCGGCTTCCTCCAACGGGTAGTGCTTCGAACACTGGAGTGAAGCTGGAGTGTTTTCATCCATCCTTACAACATGATCTAGCCAGCGTAGCCGCTGTCTTTTTATTCGCTGGACTATATCAATGTCGTCATCGTTCCATCGCCTGAGGTATTCGCCGTTGCCAATGTTAAGGGGTCTTGCGCAGAACCTTTCCTTCGAAAACCCCAAGAGTCGTCTCATCGGATGTTGTCATCGTCCACGCTTCAGCGCCATACATCAGGACGGGAATAATAAGCGACTTGTAGAGTTCGTGCAACGGATAACTTGAGTAAAAATTTACGAAACTTGGTAGACATGTTCCTTGGCACCGTGAGAGGTTTGCTTTCGAAAGTGGGCGAATTCGGTCCACTGTCACGCCCACGAAATGGCGAAAACCGTAAACACATAAAGTGTCATAACTATGCTATGAATAAAGTTATAAAAGAAAAATTTGCTAGGAGGTAGCTGTACTCAGAATTTTTTACAAAATGGAAAATGGGGATGGCATCGCCCACTTATGGGTCAAAAACCATATCTCAGGAACTACTCGGAAAATGGGTGAAATCGGTTCACAACCACGACTACTTTCCATAAAACCAAATTTTGAATTCCATCGCATTCCTTCACTCTATAATATATAAATAACGAACCAATGAAGATAGTTTAAAAAACTTTACACAACTACTGTATGTGATCAGTATCAGTTTATAACTTGTGAAACAAATTTTGAAATCGGAATATAACTTTTCGATGCTCGGATATCGAATATGAAGAATTCTGTGCCTTAGGGTAATTTTTCAACGAAAAATCTCGGTAATTTTCTCAGATATCTTAATTTCAGAGGGAATCCTTTTCTTGTAATAGTGTGTCTCTGTACCAAAAATGGTTAAAATCGGTTCATAACTTCCCCTGTGCCGATATCTTCACTAGTACTTACTTTATATATAGTAAAGTATACTGTTCAGACCAGAATTTCATTGAAATTGGTCGAGTAGTTCCTGAGATATGGTTTTTGACCCATAAGTGGGCGGAACCACGTATATTTAAAATTTTGTATACCATTTTTAGTGCAGCACTTCTGTACCATCTTTATAATTAAAAATTTAAGGTTTCTGGTGGTTTTCTTTACTGAATTTAAGCATTTTAGTAGTTTTCAACATAACCTTTTATGGGAGGTGGGCGTGGTTATATTCCGTTTTCTTCCATTTTTGGACTGTATAAGGCAGTACCTAAAAGAAACGACTCTAGAAAGTTTCCTTGATATAGCTTTATAGTGCGATCCTTCATACCAAATTTTACTTAAATAGCTTATTTTAAGGCTTAGTTATAGCTCTTTACGCCCATCTTCGAACTTAACCTTCTTATGGTGCCAAGAAATACATACGTCTTCCAAGTTTCATCAAGATATCTAAATTTTTACTCATGTTACAGCTTGCATGGACGGACGGACAGACAGACATCCGGATTTGAACTTTACTCGTCACCCTGATCATTTGGATATATGTATATAACCCTATATTTAACTCGTTTAGTTTTATGACCTACAAACAATCGTTATGTGAACAAAACTATAATACTCTCTTAGCAAAATTTGTTGCGAGAGTATAACAAGTAAGGAATGGCTAAGTTCGATTGTGACCGAGCATTTTATACTCTCGCAATTTATTTAATCTTATTAATATTATATAATACACAATTTGACCCACAGGATCTAAGCCAGTGGTTTAAATGTTTGCTCAAGTCAGTGAATGTAAATGAAATTATAAAACGAGTAAGATAAATGCAAAGTTAAAATACACAAACACAAACATTTACATACACAAATGCGTAGTGGAGTGAAATGTAGTTAAGTGCGGTTTGTAATTCTACTCAACTTTAACGTGAACAATGTGGTGAAATTACGCTAATAAAGTGAACAAAGTGAGAGAGAATGCCAAAGTCAATGGATTTAAAAGTTTTGAAGTATACATACATATGTATGTGTATGTGTAAATATGTGTATGCGCTTAGCTACAGATTGTATGCGTTGAAGAGAACAATGCGGTTTTGCAAATTTTGCCATAATTTCATTATGTATTCCAGGAATTTTTCATATGTGTACTCCGTTTGTAATGAGCCCTTCAAGTTTACGGAAATTAGAAACAAATCGTCGAAGATAGTAAAATGTATAAATGTTGTCCCTAACTTGTTTATGTTTAGAAAACTAATTTTTAACCGGAACTTGACTTTAGTCAGCATTTTTAAGAAATTAATAAACAAATGTATTTTTGCTCCATTTTGTTGGATGCATAGATCAAGCTGTACTCCAGTAGCTTTTGTTGGAATCCACATTTAAAGCAACTCAAATTTGCACATACATACACTCCGCGTCATCAGGATAGCGCCCCAATACGATTCTTTATAAAACTTTACTGAATTAATAACCAAAACAGTACAAAAATTTACAAACGAAAATTGCGTCATCAGGATAGCACCCCCTACGTTAACTTAATTTTTTCCGCTTATTTCATATGAAAAGTCAAACTTAATATTTTTTATTTATAATTCGAATATTTTCGAATTAGTTATGGGCGGTGTCACCTTTTTTAATAATTATTTACTGTTGCACGGACGGACAGACATACATTCGGATTTTGACTCGTCTCGTCGCCCTGATCACTTTGATATAATACAACCCTATATCTAATTCGTTTAGTATCATAATGTGATATGGCTCCCTACACCGTTACACCTTTGATGGTGCTCGTCATAGAAATATAAATTTTTATCATCCGAAAATAAGCGATACTGCCACTCCTTAGAAGGTTAAACGTGTTAAAAAATAATTAGACGTATTTCTTTTCGCAATTTATTAAGAGGTGTATTTTTCACCTTTTTAGTTGTTCAACATCTTTAACCACCCTTTTAGTCGTTGATTTGATCAGATTAATATATATATTTTTTTTTCAATTGTGACGGAGGGGTCGTGATAATTAGAATATTCTCTGAGCATACACTGCCCGCCTACTTCCGTAAATCAACGATTATTGCCACAATTGAAGCTCTTTTCATAAGTTTCTTTATTTCGAAGATAATTTAAAATTATTTTTCGATGCCTTCCCAAATTTTCTGCAATTTTATGCAAAAACAGTCCACATTCATGAATCGTTTAGATTTTCTATATTTCTTCCACAGATAAAACAATTCTTCTTCCCAAATTGTACAACAATTTGTGAAACCTAATCAATTAAGTATCACAAATAATTTGGTGCTTGTGGTTGTCAAATTATGCGAGATAATTAACATTGCATTTGGGGGCGCTATCCTGATGACGCAAGTTTCGTTTGCTAATTTTTGTACTGTTTTGGTTTATAATTCATTAAAATTTTATAATGCATCGTATACATACATTTCTTACACATACATTTCTTATACATAGCTTATTTTGAGGCAAATTGTTTAAAGTATGTTAGAAAGAAAGTTTGTAGATCTAACCCAAAAACTATGGGAAATATTTGGTATCAAGCAAGCATGCTTGGGGTGGGCGCTATCCTGATGACCCGCAGTGTATGTACTTATACTCCGCGTACAAATACAATGCAATTAATCAAGTAAACATTCGCAAGCTGGGGCTGAAGAAAACTTAAATAAAATTTGCATGTGAACATGTGTAATGCAACTTTTCTGTCGGCTGCAGACAGACTTCGCCAACAAAGCCAGATAAGTGTGCGTGTACTTGTGTAAATTATGATTTATACGCATATACAGTGGCTCAAAGTAATAATGGAACAGTATGCATACAAATCTTTCAACTTTTATTTTTTTTTAATTAAAGTTCGACAATTTTTTTTTTCAAAATGTATTAATTGTTCATATATATTTCATCTTTACCACACAAAATTTACATATAATAACAGAAACATAGAATTCAACCAATAATTCAATAATGGAACACACATAAATAATTGCTAATAAATTAAGTAAAAGAAATAAATATGTATGTAGTTGACAATTATATTTTTTGTAAAACAGCTATTAAGCGTTTTGGAACGGATTCCACCAATTTACGGCAGAAGGAATCTGGAAGTATGTTCCATTTCTATTTCATAGCTGCTACTACGTCGGTCTCTTCGTAATGTGGCGTCTATTCAGTTTTTGCTCCATGTATTGAAACACATGCCCGATTACATTCAAATCGGGAGATTGTGCTGGAATTTCAAGCACGTAACGCCAATTATACAGCATTGGATCGTTAATATATACAATTTTTTCTCTGGTAATATATAAAATATTTTCTTTTGCCGAATTTTCGAGCAGTTGCCGTTCCATTCGCTTTTAAAATGTTCAAATAAGAAATTTTACTCATATCTATTCAATTATATCGCTCAAGTAAATGAATAGTATCACAACTCAAAAACATCGATTTTTCAGGAGAGCGATTTAAAGTTTTCAATTGTCTCTAATTTGGCAATTGTCTAAAATTTAATTAATTTTTCAACAATATCGTTGTAATACCTCCATAATTTTGTCGTTCTTTATGAAAAGAAAATCAAATTCACCTTTTCACAATATGTGTTGGAACTAAAAATATGTCGTTATTTCGTAAAAAAAAATATAACTAATTCTGGCACAACTGAGAAGTGTCGTTATTTCGTAAAAAAAAAATTATAACTAATTCTGGCACAACTGAGAAGTGTCGTTATTGTGGTTAAAAACTAATGCAACATAACAAGTTTAAGAATGGCACATTCTTATTTCACGGTTTATTTTTCTACGCATCGGAATGGATTTTTTATACAATATGGACGATGAAATTGCACACATTTCTGCATACTCAACTCAAAAATCGTGTTTTTTGAGTTATGACACTATTCAAATAAATGAGCGATTTGCTAATTTTTATGGTCCACTAGCATATATCGTGCCCCATACTATTAATGTAAAATTTACACCATTTTTTTTATTAATTATTCAAGCATATTATATAAGCATTCCAAAATAAATTATAAAATATTTGAACTATTTCTATTCAACCAATTATAATGATGAAAATGTGTGTCTTTATACTGTAACGTTATAACTTTGAGCCACTGTTTGTATGTATACGGTTATGCAAAGGTTATGTTAAAGAAGCGCTAAGTCATGAATTAACTCATACTCTGTCTGTAGCACTGTTTGCTTTAAGTGAAGGTTTTTTGGGGTAAAATAATACCGAGGGTGTTTGAAATCATTTCATACTAATGAAGACTACTACATGCTAGACTTAAGTCCACCAAAAATAAAGCGATTCTTAAACAAACAATGTATGTATGTTATTGGCGTTCAACCGTTTAGCCGGTTATAGCCGAATCGATGAGAGCGCGCCAGTCTTCTCTTTCCTTCGCAGTTCGGCGCCAGTTGGAGATTCCAAGTGTAACCAGGTCGCTCTCCACCTGGTCCCTCCAACGGAGTGGAGGCCTTCCCCTTCCTCGGCTTCCTCCGGCGGGTACTGCATCGAACACTTTCAGGGCTGGAGTGTTTTCGTCCATTCGGACCATGCGGGAAAAAGCAGAACAAACGGCGCGGTTTTTGCTTCCGATGATATCAATATCATCGGCGTACGCCAGGAGCTGTACACTCTTGTAGAAGATTGTACCTTCTCTATTTAGCACTGCAGCTCGTATTATTTTTTCCAACATCAAGTTAAAGAAGTCGCACGATAGTGAGTCACCTTGTCTGAAACTTCGTTTGGTATCGAACGGCTCGGAGAGGTCCTTCCCAGCTTTTGGTGTTGCTCAACGTCAACTTACACAGCCGTATTAGTTTTGCGGGGATACCAAATTCATCGCGGGATAAAGACAGCTCCTTTTCGTGCTGTCGAAAGCAGCTTTAAAATCGACAAAAAGATGGTGTGTGTCGATCCTATTTTCACGGGTCTTTTCCAAGATTTGGCGCATGGTGAATATCTGGTCCATGGTGGATTTTCCAGGTCTAAAGCCACACTGATAAGGTCCAATCAGTTTGTTGACGGTGGGCTTTAGTCTTTCACACAATACGTTCGATAGAACCTTATAGGCGATATTTAGGAGGCCTATCCCACGGTAATTGGCACAGTTTGTGGGATCTCCCTTTATATGGATTGGGCAGAGCACACTGAGATTCCAATCGTCAGGCATGCTTTCTTCCGACCGTATTTTGCAAAGAAGCTGATACATGCACCTTATCAGTTCTTCGCCGCCGTATTTGAATAGCTCAGCCGGTAATCTATCGGCCCCTGCCGCTTTGTTGTTCTTCAGGCGGGTAATTGCTATTCGAATTTCTTCATGGTCTGGTAATGGAATATCTATTCCATCGTTATCAATTGGGGAATCGGGTTCGCCATCTCCTGGTGTTGTACTTTAACTGCCATTCAGCAGGTCGGACAAGTGTTCCCTCCATAATCCCAGTATGCCCTGGACATCGGTTACCAGATTACCATCTTGGTCCCTACATGAGGATGCTCCGGTCTTGAAACCTTCGTTAAGTCGCTTCATTTTTTCGTAAAATTTTCGAGCATTACCTCTGTCTGCCAGCTTCTCAAGCTCTTCGTACTCACGCATTCCGGCCTCTTTATTTTTTTGTCTGCAGATGCGTCTCGCTTCCCTCTTCAGCTCTCGGTATCTATCCCATCCCGCACGTGTTGTGGTTGTTTGCAACGTTGCGAGGTAGGCAGTCTGTTTTCTCTCCGCTGCGAGACGGCATTCCTCATCGTACCAGCTTGTTTTTTGTCGTCGCCGAAATCCAATTGTTTCGGCTGCAGCGGTACGCAGTGAGTTTGAGATGCCGTTGCACAGTTTCCTTATACCGAGATGCTGATGAGTGCTCTCAGAGAGCAGGAGTGCAAGTCGAGTAGAGTATTTCGTGGCTGTATGTTACGATTGCAGTTTTTCGACGTCGAACCTTCCTTGTGTTTGTTGACGGGCGTTCTTTGCTGCACAGAGGCGGGTGCGTATCTTCGCTGCAACCAGATAATGGTCCGAGTCTATATTTGGTCCTCGGAGCGTACGCACGTCTAAAACACTGGAGACATGTCTTCCGTCTATCACAACGTGATCAATTTGGTTACGCGTGTTTCGTTCTAGGCGCTCATAGAAAGCATCTTTGGTCACATCGTCCTTCTCTTCCGTTGGGGCGTGGGCACAAATAAGCGATATGGTGAAGAACCTCGCTTTTATGCGGATTGTGGCTAGACGTTCATCCACCGGGGTGAATGGCAGGACTCGGCGACGGAGTCTCTCTCCCACCACAAATCCAACACCAAATGTGCGCTCCTTTATATGGCCGCTGTAGTAGATGTCACAAGGACCCACCTTCTTCCGTCCTTGTCCCGTCCATCACACTTCTTGGATGGCGGTGATGTCAGCCTTTAGTCTTATGAGGACATCAACCAGCTGGGCAGTGGCACCTTCCCAATTAAGGGTCCGGACATTCCAGGTGCATGCCCTTAAATCATTATCCTTAAAACGTTTGCAGGGGTCGTCATCAAAATGGGGGTGTCTCATCCGAGGCTTTCGATTTTTCTATTACTGTCGTATTTCAGGTGGATTCAGTTAGTGTGTTGCTTTGTGTGGATATTTGCATATTTTATAAACTCCGTTAAGCCTTTAAGTCGGAAAAAGTTGCATAAAAACATTCATAACACAGACATATTAATTGTTCAACACAATTTACACTGTATTCAATTCATTCACTTTAATTTCACACTCAACTAAATTCAGATCCATTTTCATAAACTTATTCGAATTATTTGCGGTGGATGTCAAATATCACTCAAAAACATTTATACATACTTATGTATGTATGTGTTACTTGTTTGCATCATTTAAGTCATGCTCTTTATTCATGTGTAATGAGTTAAAAAAAGAAAAATAAGTAGAAGAATAAGTTAAGATAAATTAAGTAATATATTTCGTTAAAAGCTAAGCCACTACTTAATATTCGGGCCATGGGTTTTGTCATTTGAATATTCCTACTTTTTTAATGCTTATTTGTCTCTGGTGCATGTCTCTAAAGCCTTATACTGAGCGTTTTCATAAGATTGTGAAATAGTTGTGTTGTTGTTGTACTTATATCTCGTTTGTCTTTTACTATCTATGTCATCTACAACTAATTGCAATTTAATCAACCAGACGAAAGCCATGGCGCTGCGAGAGTGCCGAGTCGGGATTCTTAAGTTCCATTGCTAGTTTATAGCCAAGTTCTGGACGTCGATCGCGCACGGCGATCCTGCCACGCACATGAGAGGAGAAATAACAATACTTTATAGTACTTATATTAAATACATATATATTTATTAATACACTAAAATGTATATATTAGTTACTAGTATACGTTATGAAAATAAAACACCAGTGACACTAACTTCTCTGCCTTTTAATTGTTTAGCTGCCAAATGTCAATAATGGTGAAACGTAGAAAACTTAAGTGCAAAGTTAAATAAAAACAAGTAAGGAAGGGCTAAGTTCGGTTGTGACCGAACATTTTATACTCTCGCAATTTATTTATTTAATATTATATACTAGACAATTTGACCCACATATTCGTCATAAATATGGTATAAAGTCCATTGAAATTTGGAAACCCTAATATTAGGTTGGGAGCACCGAGGTCCCGAAGTTCGATATATGGGGCCTTGAAAACCTGTGGTCCGATTTAGGCGATTTTTAGAAGGGCGATGCCACACAATAAATGTAGTAATTATTCACAGTTCTATTCCGATATCTTCACTAGTGCTTACTTTACTTATTGTAAAGTAAACTATTCAGACCGACTTCGAAGTTCTGGTATGTGGGAAGTAGGCGTGCTTGTGAACCGATTTGGACTATTCTCATAACACATCATTGGGATGCAAGGAGAATATTACAAACCAAATTTAATTGATATTGGTTGAGCAGTTTCGGAGATATGCTCTTTGACCCATAAGTTTGCGGAGCCACACCCACTTAAAATTTTGTATACCAATTTGGGTGGAGCCCTTCTGTACCTTCTTTATAATGAAATTTAACGTTACTGGTGCTTTCCCTTACTGAATTAAAGCATTTTTAGTCGTTTTCAACATAACCTTTGTATGGGAGGTGGCCGTGGCTATGTCCTCCATTTTCGGACTATATAAGGAAATGCCTGAAAAAACAACTCCTGAGAATTTCGTTGATATAGCTGTAGTAGTTTACGAGATATATACAAAAAACTTAGTAGGGGGCGGGGTAACGCCCACTTTATGGCGCTTTTTTTATGGCTTAGTTAGTTAGTTCAAGCTGTAACTTGAATAAAAATTTAGATATCTTTATGAGACTTGGAAGTCGTATTTCGTGGCACCTTAAGAAGGTTAAGTTCTACGATGGGCGTAATCAGAGCACTGCCACGCCCACAAAATGGCAGTAACCGAAAATATATAAAAAGCCATAACTCAGCCATAAATTAAGCTATAAAAATAAAATTTGTTTGGAAGTGTTCGTGGCCCTCCCCCTAATAAGTTTTTTGTACATACAGAAAACAGAGTACGATTCGACTTCTGGATTTGTGCCTTTGTAGATTTTAATGCCGTTATCCACCATTTGCAAAACCCTATGCAGTTCAGCACCCCACGAATCCTATACACAATGATGCGGCCAAAAACGTTGCTTCATCGGTGGTGATCCCGCAAAGATGACTGTATCGAAAACCTGCGCTGAGTCTGCGTCGACCTGTGAGATGGATGCAGTGGTTTTAAACATATGTACGAAATAGTATTGGGTTGTATGACCAAAAGACCAATAAACTTACCGATGACGACTCATCCATGGGTCTTCTATCCAGAGAGTAGAAAATCGCATCAAATTCAACGGTCTCCAACAAGTTGTTAATAGTTTCCAAAATCTAAATATACGCTGAAATAAAAACGTTTTTAACAATTTAAAAATTGTAATGCAAGGAAGCGACGGGAATGGAATATTTCCACTTCTCGGCGAAAGCTAATGCTTTACTACTAGCATGTCGAAAGCCACCCGACGCACTTTCAGCATTCGTTTCCGTTCTCAGCGCACAGATGCACAAACCTCACTTACCAAAGGGCAAACATGTAAAATTGTACTTATCAATTAACGGATTTAACATGGGGGGCTTTGGATTAAAATCCGGAAACTATGAGCCTCAAAGGTGAATTGCTATCATCAACGAACTGTTCTTCATTAAGTTTATTTTGATTTGAATTAATTTTTATACTCTCGCAACAAAAGTTGCTAAAGAGAGGTATTATAGTTTTGTTCACATAACGGTTGTTTGTAACACCCAAAACTAAACGAGTTAGATATAGGGTTATATACATATACCAAACTGATCAGGGTGAAGAGTGGAGTTCAAATACGAATGTCTGTCTGTCCGTCCATCCGTCCGTCCGTCTGTGCAAGCTGTAACTTGAGTAAAAATTATGATATCTTGATGAAACTTGGCACACTTATCTCTTGGCACCATAGGAAGGTTGTTTTCGAAAATGAGCAAACTCGGACCACTGCCACGCCCACAAAATGGCGAAAACCGAAAACACATAAAGTGCCATAACTAAGCCATAAATAAAGCTATGTAAATAAAATTTGGTACAAAGAATCGAACTATGAAGGGGCATATTTGGATGTAATTTTTTTTGGGAAGTGGGCGTGGCCCCACCCCCAAATAGGTTTTTTGTACATATCTCGTAAACCAATAAAGATATATAAACCAAACTTTCTGCAGTCGTTTTTTTAGCCACTTCCTAATACAGTCCAAAAATGAAAGAAATAGGATAATAACCACGCCCACTTCAGATACAAAAGTTAGGTTGAAAATTTTAAAAGTGAGTTAACTCACTAACGAAAGACGTCGGAAACACTAAATTTCACATAAGAAATGGCAGATGAAAGCTGCACTCAGATTTTTTTACAAAATGAAAAATGGGCGTGGCGTCGCCTACTTATGGGTCAAAAACCATATCTCAGGAACTACTCGACCGATTTCAATGAAACTTGGTTTGTGATAGTTTCCTTACATCCTTATGTTGTGAAAATAGGCCAAATCGCTTCACATCCACGCCTACTTCCTATATATCAGAACTTTGAAGACGATCTGAATCGTTTACTTTACAATATATAAAGTAAGCACTAGTGAAGATATCGGTGCAGAACTTTGCATAATGTATACTATGTTTATAGTGTGGCAGCCCCATTCTAAAAATCGCCGAAATCGGACCATAGGTTTTTAAGGTCCCATATATCGAACACGAGGACCTCGGTGTTTCTAACCTAATATTATGGTTTCCAACTTTCAATGGACTGTATACAATATATATGACGAATATGTGGATCAAATTGTGTATTATATAATATAAATAAAGTTAAATAAATAAATTGCGGGAGTATAAAATGTTCGGTTACACCCGAACTTAGCCCTTCCTTACTTGTTTAATTAATTTTTAATCTTAAGTTTAAGTTTTAATCTTGTATTTGAATATAACTAACTACTCATCGAAGAGAATGCCCGTAAGAACGACAAACCAGACTGTCGTCATGTACATATGTCTACGAAGTTTTACTCACTGAACACTGAGAAATTTTTATACTCTCGCAACAAAAGTTGCTAAGAGAGTATTATAGTTTTGTTCACATAACGGTTGTTTGTAAGTCATAAAACTAAATCAGGATGACGAGACGAGTTGAAATCCGGAGGTCTGTCTGTCCGTCCGTCCGTCTGTCCGTGCAACGGATAACTTGAGTAAAAATTGAGATATCTTAACGAAACTTGGAACACGTATTCTTTGGCACCCTGAGGAGGTTGCTTTCGAAAATGGGCAAAATCGGACCATTGCCACGCCCACAAAATGTCGAAAACCAAAAACCTATAAAGTGTCATAACTAAGCCATAAATAAAATTTGGAATAAAGGATCGCACTAGGAAGGAGCATATTTGGATGTAATTTTTGTGGGGAAGTGGGCGTGGCCCCGCCCCCAAATCGGTTATTTGTATATATTTCGCAAACCAATAAAGCTATGTAAACCAAACTTTCTGCAGTCAGTTATCCTACGTACCCCACCACACACCATGGAAATAGTTGAAAGCGGATAATAACCACACCCACCTCCCATACAAAAGTTAGGTTGAAAATTATTAAAAGTGAGTTAACTCACTAACGGAAAACGTCAGAAACACTAAATTTCACAGAAATAATAGCAGAAGGAAGCTGCACTGAGCTTTTTTCACAAAATATCTCGAATGAAAGTCGGTATATACTATTTTCTTGACACCCCGATGACACGTGTGGAAAATGGACGAAATCGGTTCACAACCACGACAACTTCCCATATAACTCATTTTTGAATTCCGTCTTATTCCTTCACATTACCTTCACTTTATAATACATACTCAAGGAACCAATGAAGATAGCCAAATAAAACTTTACACAAATACTGTATATGATCTGTGGCATCACTTGTGAAAAAATTTTCGAAATCGGACTATAACTTTTCAATGCCCCGGATATCGAATATGAAGAACTCAGTGCCCAAGGTAACTTTTCACCGAAAATTTCGGTAAATCTCTCAGGCATCTTTATTTAATTCAGAGGGAATATTTTTCTTCTAATAGTGTCTCTGTACCAGAAAAGGTTAAAATCGGGTCATAACTTCCCTTATATATGAATATATGAGAATACCTAATTATAGGATTTTCAAAAATACGATGAGCTTAATAGCTTATAAATCGGTTAATATGTGAAATATATTTATGCCGAATATATGGGTCAAATTGTGTGTTTTCTTAATAAAGATATAGCAATAAATTGCGAGAGTATAAAATGTTCGGTTGCACCCGAACTTAGCCTTTCCTTACTTGTTATATTAATTATTAAAAATTAAAAATTAAAACGTCAGATACACTAAATTTTACAGCAGAAATAGCAGAAAGAAGCTTTACTCAATTTTTTTTACAAAATTAAAAAATGGGCATGCCATCGCCCACTTGTGGGTCAAAAACTATATCTCAGGAACTACTCGACCGATTCGAATGAAATTCGGTATATAATATTTTCTTGACACCCTGACAACACGGTTAAAAAATGAGTGAAATCGATTCACAACCACGACTACTTTACCTTATAACTCAATTTTGAATTCCAACTGAATCCTTCACTTTATAATATATACGTTAGGAACCAATGATGATAGCGAAATAAAACTTTACACAAATACTGTATATGATCTGTGGCATCACTTGTGAAAAAATTGTCGAAAACGGACTATAACTTCTCAAGGCCCCAGATATCGAACATGTTGAACTCAGCGCCTAAGGTTAAATTTTAACCGAAAATATGGGTAAATCTCTCAGATCTTTTTAGTATTAAAACACCCCCTAAACTCAGAGAAAAATATATGTTTGTTGATATGGGTTTGGAATGAGGTTATTGATCAAAAAAATTACATCAAATTATAAGCAATTATAATAAGTTACAAGATTTTTGTTGTTATTCATATATTTCGAACTTTCTCTACATTTATACAAGCAGTATCGCTGAAGCTCTGTGATTAATTGAGGTTTACACGGGATCTCACATTCCATGTTATATTTTCCTTGGTTTTTGAAAGAATTCTTCCAGTATTTCATCAACTGACAGATCAATATTCCTATGAATATTCATTGATGCTAGACCATTAAGCCTATCTTGACCAGTCGTATTTCTTAAATAGGTTTTAATTATCTTTAAACTTGAAAAACTTCTTTCCGGTGATGCTATTGAAACAGGCAATGATTAATCTCAAAGGAGATCTCTATGATTACTACTATAGGAGATCTCTATGATAAATCCTATATTATTTTCAACCTGCAATTATTTTAACAAAAACAAATTTTTATAATTTTATTTTTTATTAAAGTTTTTTAATTAAAAGAATGTACATGAAATCTATTATTTTTTTTTTATTATAAGTGTTCCTGTAGAACTGAGAACATTTGAGAAACGCCTTTTTGATCTTTGCCTCAAAATCAGGGTATGAGTAATCATTTTGTAAGGCCTCTAAAAATTGTATGTATGTGATTGGCGTTGCAACCGTTTAGCCGGTTATAGCCGAATCGACGATAGTGCGCCATCTCTCTCTCTCCTTCGCAGTTCGGCGCCAGTTGGAGATCCCAAGTGTAACCAGGTCGCTCTCCACTTGGTCCCTCCAACGTAGTGGAGGCCTTCCCCTTCCTCGGCTTCCTCCGGCGGGTACTGCATCGAACACTTTCAGGGCTGGAGTGTTTTCGTCCATTCGGACAACATGACCTAGCCAGCGTGGCCGCTGTCTTTTTATTCGCTGAACTATGTCAATGTCGTCGTATAACTCGTACAGCTCATCGTTCCATCGTCTGCGGTATTCGCCGTTGCCAATGTTCTTAGGACCGTAAATCTTGCGCAAAATTTTCCTCTCGAAAACTCCTAGTGTCGTCTCATCTGATGTTGACATCGTCCAAGCTTCTGCACCGTAGATCAGGACGGGAATGATAAGCGACTTGTAGATTTTGATTTTGGTTCGTCGAGAGAGGACTTTACTGTTCAATTGCCTACTCAGTCCAAAGTAGCACCTGTTGGCAAGAGTTATTCTGCGCTGGATTTCGAGGCTGACATTGTTCGTGTTGTTGATGCTGGTTCCCAGGTATACGAAATTATCTACGACCTCGAAGTTATGACTGTCAACAGTGACGTGGGAGCCAAGACGCGAATGCGCCGACTGTTTGCTTGATGACAGGAGATATTTCGTCTTGTCCTCATTCACCTCCAGACCCATTCGCTTCGCCTCCTTATCCATGCGGGAAAAAGCAGAACAAACGGCGCGGTTGTTGCTTCCGATGATATCAATATCATCGGCGTACGCCAGGAGCTGTACACTCTTGTAGAAGATGGTACCCTCTCTGTTTAGCTCTGCAGCTCTTATAATTTTTTCCAGCATCAGGTTAAAGAAGTCGCACGATAGTGAGTCACCTTGTCTGAAACCTCGTTTGGTATCGAACGGCTCGGAGAGGTCCTTCCCAATCATGACGGAGCTTTTGGTGTTGCTCAACGTCAACTTACACAGCCGTATTAGTTTTGCGGGGATACCAAATTCAGACATCGCGGCATAAATTAAACTTGTTAAAAAAATAGATGACATGAATTGAAATTATGTATTACAGTAAAGAAATTTATTGAAAAATGCATAATTCTTCAATGCAACTTTTTTTTGGCTCCATCCCTATTCACTTTAAGGAGCAGGGACTCCGCAATCACTTCATCCAAAATTTTTGTTAGGGGTCTCTTTGAAAATTTTTGCTTCGGATACGCCACCTATAATAAACTCAAACTGTTGAGTAACATCTTATCAAATGTATTTTATCATACTCACAATTTCTTCCTCAGGCTTATTCAAAAGCAAGGACTCTGTAGATGCTAAATCATTCATGTATTAATTAATTAATATTAATTCAATCTTCTTCGGTTGCAATATGTCAATAATCCGCTCCAGGAGTATAGTGTTCTGCGCCGATATTTCCTCTTTCTTCCGTATTCTTTGTTCCATGTTTTTCTGTCAGGAGGAGGTGTTTCGGGAAGTAGTGGTGGACACATTGATATATTCTCCACTTAAAATTGAAGAACTTCCGCATTCTAGGAAAAAAATGTGCTAAAAGTTATGAAAAAATATTTGCAAGAGATAAACTTACCGAGAGAATTGAATACAAAGTTATTTTGTGACGCCATTTTATTTATCTATATTTATGTGTATAATATTATATTATTTTACAAGTATTATATTATGTTTTTATTATTATTATATATTAATTTAGTAACAATGATGCAAAATGGGAACAAAATGAAAGTGAGCGTCTTCAGCAATTGCAAAAAGCTTGCAGTAAATTATTAAATGGTTGGAAAGATTGTAAGAGCTTATTTTTTGATATAGGCACATTTAAATTTTGTGAGTTTAAAATTGCAAGAGGACTATTACATGCGGCCTTTGTTATTCGATTTTCAATTGCCCAAATGGCTAACTGTTTTGAAAGTGGTTCAGCTGGCAAACAAAAATCTTCTATCACTTCTTTCGAGCTTGTACCACTTTCAACTTCTTCAAAAACTTCTTTAGAGCCTATATCACTTTCAATTTCATTAACACTTTCTACATCATTTCCATTTTGTGTATTATTATTTTGTTTTTTATATAATTTAATTAATTTTCTAGGTGCTTTAAATGCCTTTTAGAGTACATTTAATTATCAATTTAAAATATTTAATATTCTATAGATATTTATATCACTTACACTTATTTTAACACTTACGTCTGCACGCTTTAAAAAACACAGTTGAAATGAACAATTGCTTGAAGACAAAAATTAACAGTTATAATTTCCCGTTAAATTGTAATTTTTGAAGCAAAAGTACGATTTTTAAGCTTGAAAAATTAAAAAATCTCCTTTATTGCTCCTAAAGGAGGACAAAAGGAGGTCAATACTGAAATGAAGTAAAAAAAATCACAATAGAAGTATAAAATCTCCTTTTTTGCTCCTAAAAGATGACAAAAGGAGGTCAACACTAAAATAAAATATAAAAAAAAACACAATATAAGAACAAAATTAAAAAATCTCCCTTACTGCTCCTAAAAGAGGTCAATAGGAGAACTTTTGAACGATTTTCATAGAAAGCTTTTTGTGTTTTTTTTGTGCAATTTTCAAATTTCAAATTATTAGAAAACTAGCAGACCACTCCGGCTTCGCACGGGCTTAAACAAACATTTCAAAAGTTATAAGTTTTAACACAATCTCCCATACATATATATGTATATGTACTTTCCCGTTTCTTGCGTGGGTTCATTTTAAAAAGTAAAATGGGGAAATTTCGATCATGAAATTATATTTTATTTGCAATGACCTAAAACTTGATTACGACCTGTAGTATTTGGTGTGCGTTGTCTTTCTTTCTGATTATGAAAGCGTTGGGAATGCTCAGAGTTCGATTCCCTAGTGCGACCTTGTATATATCTAATATTTTGTTCTTCAAGCCGCTGCACACGCTCCGTGCTCAGGGTGAATGTAGCTTTCCAATGGTGAAAGAATTTTTGAAATCGGCACAGTAGTTTTCGAGTTTATTCAATACAAACATACAAATTAACTTCCCTTACGTGCGAACTATTAAAAAAATATATATTTTTAACGCTACGCGCGGTTTGAAATGAAACACGAAATGTTGGTTTGAGTCCGCTCACCAACTGGACAGAACTGACTTTATTCTTAAAATTACTTATATTTATGTACTTACAATTCTATATGTAAAAGCTAATTATTTAAGATGCTTTGGCATTGCATTAAGTGATGAAATGCCAGAGCATTGGATTTCCAATTATTCTCATTATCAAAACAAATAATGGAATTTTTAATTTTGCTTACTTATCAATATTCTTACATTTATTATGCCTTCTTGTGAGGGCTACAATTATTGTTTGGATAAGAATGGATTATTCCATTCTGAACGGAAAAAGTGTATCGAATTCTTAGATAAACAAAAACATTAATAAATATTTTAATTTATGTGATTGCATAGTTACAAAGTGTAAAGATTCAATTATGTTTACAGTTATGGTAAAGTTGCTGTGTGGAGGCTGTCGTTAACTTACATACAAATCTTTCCTCTTTATAATAGTAGTATAGATAACAAGTAAGGAAGGGCTAAGTTCGGGTGTAACCGAACATTTTCTACTCTCGCAATTTATTGATGTAATTTTATAAAGATAACACAAGTCGACCCATATATTTGGTATAAAGTTCAATAGAATAACGAAAATCATCATAAATAGTATATGGGGACTGAGGTAATTCCTAAACCGATTTCACTCGTTTTCACCACCAAGATACAATGTATCGAAGACTATACGCTCACTTAATTTAATATTACTTATAATTAGGTATATGGGATCTGGGGAAGTTATGACCCGATTTTTACCATTTCAGGTACAGAGAGAAACTGTTATAAGAAAAAAATTCAGAGGGAATGAATTACATTAAAATATCTGAGGGATTTACCTATATTTTTGGTGAAAAATTAACCTTAGGCACTGAGTTCTTCATGTTCGATATCAGGGGCCTTGAAAAGTCATGGTCCGATTTTGACAATTTTTCCACAAGTGATGTCACAGCTCAAATACAGTATTTGTGTAAAGTTTTATTCCGCTAGCTTCATTGGTTCCTTATGATTACATTATAAAGTGAACGAATCAGACGGAATTCAAAATTGAGTTATATGGGAAGTAGACGTAGTTGTGAACCGATTTCGCCCATATTCCACCCGTGTCATCAGGGTGTCAAGAAAGTGTTATATACCGAATTTCATTGAAATCGGTCGAATAGTTCTTGAGATATGGTTTTTGACCCATAAGTGGGCGACGCCACGCCCATTTTCCATTTTGTAAAAAAATCTCAGTGCAGCTTCCTTCTGCCATTTCTTATGTAAAATTTGGTGTTTCTGACGTTTTTCGTTAGGGAGTTAACCCACTTTTAGTAATTTTCAATCTAACCTTTGTATGGGAGGTGGGCGTGGTTATTATCCGATCTCTTTCATTTTTGGACTGTATAAGGAAATGGCTAAAAGAAACTACTGCAGAAAGTTTGGCTTATATAGCTTTATTGGTTTGCGAGTTATATACAAAAAACCTATTTGGGGGTGGGGTCACGCCTACTTTTCCAAAAAAATTACATCCAAATGTGCCCCTTCCTAATGGAATCCTATGTTCCAAATTTCATTTTCATAACTTTATTTATGGCTTAGTTATGACACTGTATATGTTTTCGGTTTCCTCCATTTTGTGGGCGTGGCAGTGGACCGATTTTGCCCATTTTCGAAAGCAACCTCCTCAGGGTGCCAAGGAACATGTGTTCCAAATTTCATTAAGATATCTTAATTTTTACTCAAGTTATCGCTTGCACGGACAGACGGACAGACGGACAGACGGACAGACGGACGGACGGACAGACGGACGGACAGACATCCGGATTTCAAATCTACTCGTCATCCTGATCATTTATGTATATATAACCCCATATCTAACTCTTATATTTCTTGGTGACACAAACAACCGTTATGTGAACAAAACTATTATACTCTGTGCAACAGGTTGCGAGAGTATAAAAAGCACCGCGCTTCTAATTTGATTTCGATTTTATGTATTTTAACTGACAAGAACAAGAAAAAGTGAAATAAATATTCTAATTATAGTAAAATCGTCATTTTCGTTAAACTGAACTATTTGTTTCAGCTTTGATAATCAGAACCATATTTTCAAAGTTTGTAACTTTGAAAATATTGTTCTGATAAATTAAATATATATATTATATTAAATGTTTATCTCGGAAAGAATGCTTCCGGGAATTTCTCCTTACGATTTGAATCGTCGTTTCACTCGAAAGTTTATCACATTTTAATTCTTACAACCCACTGTGATTATTCGTAATCTGCACAGTAAGCAACTAACTACACAATTATAACTTGTGCGCTGTTGAATACACTCTACAATTAGGTAGTATTCTCTAAAATTAAAAGTTAGTCGTAGAAATGTTTGGTAACAAAAATAAGCAAAATCAAAAAAATTTTACGCAAAATTTGAAATCATCCCTATGCAGAAACTGGCAAATATTATGTAGTTAGTACAAGTAATTGAAGTATTCTATGAATCATCACAATAAAATTGTGTGTAGTTTTTTCAGCATAAGTATAAACACATTTCAGTAAATATTTCTTGTGAAAAATATTTTTTGCAATTTTTAATATTCATTAAAATTTGTAGACTAAATTCACCGAAGACTTTTCACATGATTGTGGACACCTTTGCATACAAAGAGTATGTAAGATATACAGTGGAACTTCCATAACTCGAACTTCTATAAGTCGAAGATCTGCATAACTCGAACTTTTGAATTGGCAAAAATTTCATACAAATTTGCTTCCATAACTCAAACATCTATAAGTGGAAGTTTTCCACAACTCGAACTCTTGAATTGGCAATAGAAGTCAATTTTCATATAAATTTCCTTCCATAAATAGAACTTTTCGCCCAGGGCATAATACAAAATTAAAAATTTTACTATCAAGTAAAATTTTTAAGGAGTCCCTATATTCGTATGGAGGCGAACAAAATATATTACATATTACACTTACAGATTTCATAAATCGTGTGACAAAGACATGAGATACAGACGTCAAGAGCCAAACGATAGCAAAGTACAACAAACAAAATTACAGAATACACATTTTAATGTATTTATATTAAACTTTTTTCGGAGTAAATAACTAAAACTGTGGGTAAATCTATATTTTATACCTTTTTGAAAAATTTATGTTTTAATGAAAATTTCTATAACTCGAAGTCTCTCTAACTCGAAGTTTTTTTGCACATCTTTCCTCTGCCACACTTTCAAACACACCTCCGCATAAACACGTTGCACGATGCATATGCACACTTCGCTCAAATGCTAGAATTGTACACTTGTATCCTTCAACCAACGATAAGTTTATACCTTCTCCTCCTCCAAACACTGTTTGCCATTTGTTTGATTATAGACGTCACGGCAATGTTAGATTGAAATTGAGTTGTGCAACTTGTCAGACAGGAAGACGCACACATATCCACTCAAATACGTGTACACCGACAAGGCTAAATGTCGAAAGGGTAAATAAAATCAATTTGCAATAAAAAGCCAATTCCGGCGACGTATTAAACCGTTTTAAAAAATCTGCACAATATTTGCATTTCCTTATTTTCCTAATAAGGAAAAAAAAAATTAGACTCTAAACCATACGTCTAACTACCGTTATATACAGGGATGGGCACCACCCAAGAATGATAGAAGACAAGATTACGACGTAGTGATGCGCTCACGACCCCGAATAGGAATAGGCAATAGAAAAATTGTCAAATGGAAAACGGAAATGTAAAACATAATGAACCAAATTGAATAATGTGCAGATAAAATATCACAATGAACGTGATTCCTAAAATCGTCATCTATAAAATTATCCAATATAATAACGCATATTTATAATTAAAATTATATGTTTTGTTACAAAAAGTTCGCCATTTTCCCAACATTTTTGTTGGTTGGAAAAGTGAAAAAACTCTTTATATACGACTTTTTGTACTATTGTTGTTTAATTTCGCCATTGCGGACTTCTTTTTCAAGTTAATACATTTTTCACTTACAATTTTAAACAGGGACCGTAACTCTTATGACTTTTATCAAAGAAATCAAAAAATAAGAGTTATTTTTGATTTTTATATATTTAGATCAAAAATAAAAATTATTTTTGATTTTTATATATTTAGATCAAAAATAAAAATTATTTTTGATTTTTATATATTTAGATCAAAAATAAAAGTTATTTTTGATTTTTACTTTTTTAGATCAAAAAATAAGAATTATTTTTGATTTTTATATTTTTAAATCAATAATAAAAATCAATTCAAAATTTGTATTTATTTATTTATGCCGTATGTATTACAATATGCTGCATGATTCCAATTTTTATATATGAATATATGCGTTCTATCCATTATCAAGTTCGGGGGCATAACATTATGTTGTTATTATAACCGTACACCTTAGATTTACTTTAAAGCTTAACAGAGATTAAGAAACATATTATGTTACAAATTTTGAATTGATTTTTATTATTGATTTAAAAATATAAAAATCAAAAATAATTCTTATTTTTTGATCTAAAAAAATAAAAATCAAAAATAACTTTTATTTTTGATCTAAAAAAATTAAAATCAAAAATAACTTTTATTTTTGATCTAAAAAAATAAAAATCAAAAATCAAAAATAACTTTTATTTTTGATCTAAATATATAAAAATCAAAATTTAAAAATCATACAATATTTCGCATATAGTTCACCTAAAAATCATGATGGTGTAATCAAAACTTTTCTACGATGTTCCTTTATGTATGATTTTTTTGATTAAAAATTGTAAAATAACTCTTATTTCCGGTCCCTGATTTTAAATAATAATTAAGCACTAGCCTAGACTTTGTTTTGGTTTTATTGTTTTGTACTACCGTGCAATTTGTCTTGTTTTTCTTTCGTCTTTTGTTTTGCTCGCGTGTTTGGGGGTCGTGAGTGCGTCACTCAACAGGAAATTAAAACCCAAAAAACTGTAAACGAATGGCGTAATCTTGTCTTCTATCATTCTTGGGACTAACACAATCTCACTTTGGGATGCTCGTTTGATTGTGGTGGTGCCCATCCTTGTGTATGAGTGTTGAGAGCTACTGGCTAGGTAACCAAAAGTTGAAAATAGATTTTTGTGGTTTTTAAATTTTAACTAATTTTATTTGAACATTGAAACTATGGCAAGGCTTCCACACATATTTCAATAAATTGAAAAGTGAAATGTTGCTTTAGATAATTAATATCTTCAAGGTTCCCAAATTGCAGCTGGTAAAAGCTTTAAAGTTATGTATACATGGGAAGTGTGAGGAGTATTTTCCCAAACTATCATGTACATATATACGTATTATACAAAAGCAAGGCTTCTTTAAATCGTTTTATCAAATTTCAATTCATTTCTTCAGGAATAGCCTTTGTCAACTCTGACACCAACCAGTTGCCGGCAAGCTATTAAGCCTTTTTGCTCGTTTCATTTAAAATTGCTCATGCACATTGTTCTCAATTTTTTTTGATAAATCAAAGGGACTTTTTCTAAAATTTCACGGATTAGCTATGACACAATTACGCTTATTTGATTTGTGTTAATTTTTATGTTTTTTATTACTACTTTTTTATTGCTCTAGCCCAAACCAAGCGAGCATGCGTTTTTGCCTCGTCTTGTTCGGTGCGGGTTGACACATATGAAGCTATGGGCGGTAGTCGTATCAGACAAAAAAGACGTCATGACTAATTCGGTATTGGATGAGCTTTAGGAATTTTGTTTTCAAGTAAAATGTTGGAATTGCTTATGATATCTCCGAAGTTCAACTAAGACTTTAATATCAGTAGTCAATATTTTATCCTTAAATTATTTTACCACTTGGTTCTAACAAGTCAATAATTTATGCATTTTATACAACCTAATATGGGTATTTCTTGGGAAAGTTAATAAATATCGGAACTATGTAAATACACATTGCACATAAAAAATTATGTAGACTAGTGATTCGTAACAGTATTTAAATTAGTTTAAAAAACATTTAAAACCAAAATAACATTTTCGATAACAATATAAATTGCTTGCATCATCTAGTCACGCGTATGATCACGAATCCAGTCCAAGTATTGCGAAACCCTTGTATACACACCTGGATATCCAGGTCCGCCGCATTTATTGCCGAACGACACGATGCCGAGTTACACCCAACGCGACTCAAAGCGCATCATAAGTGGACCACAGTGGTCCATATAGTATAGTGATGAAATAAGTAGTAAATATATTATGTTACCTGGCATGCATCCACGCCACCATCCGAGTAGCCGGCGCATAAAAAGTTATCGTTTATCGGTAGAAAGTATGACCGATCACAGTCCTCGTTGCTCCAAATAGGCAGTTCAGCTTGACGCTGCGTGGTCGATTCCTTGTCGCCATAGTAGGTGGTACCCCATCCAATCACTGTCGCACGACGTCCCGGCAAACGCTCTTTGGGCGGAGTACGTCCGGCGCGCGGCAAACAAACCGGTATAACGTATTTGGATTTACGCACTGGCTTGTCTAGCACCAAAATGGCGATATCGTTATAAATGAAATATGTCCGCTATAAATATCAGCAAACATTCTAATAGCCTTCTATATACCGTTCATGTGCACGCACTTCCTTCACAGTAAATGTGACCGGTGCCGAGGGCTCAGCATCGGTGGACAAGTCAATATCGCCTAGTCGCACTGTGAATTGTCGCCCTGCGAAACTGTAAAGGAGTTGCTTGAAATATACGATAGCACATAAGGGTTTGTTACAATTCTTACAGTTTTTGTCGCGAGTCTCTTGTGCAATGCAGAGCGGTTAAAATGTATTTCGTGCCAATGAGTGCCACACCAAGACTCGATACGTTTTGGTCCATGCAAAAAGATTGCCGCCATCCACGGCCACTGACCGTTAGGGGCTTCAGCGCCGCCCACAATACGGCCTGATGAATATTCCTGCTGTCCACACTCTTCTGGGTCCACTATATTGTTACTGCCTATAAGTTCCAATACATTACCCAATTGATTTTGTGTTGTCGTTGAAGGTTTCAGTTGCGGGATTAAAACCAAGCTTGGTGCTGATTTTTGTTGTTGGGCGTTTCGTTGTGAGTGCCGTGGTAGGCGCTTTTGTTGTCAGCTTAAGTGGTCGCTGTGTCGTAAGCGCAGTAGAAGACTCCGCTAAGGGACAACACACACCCGGTACGAATAGGCTCTTAAAGCAGAGTGACTCGCGTAGACTACTCAATTCAATAGCAAAGCGGGACAGCTGCTCAAATCTTCACAGCGTCGGGGTCGTCCACTAAGTGTTTTACAAATGTTCTCCGCATCTTTCGCTGAAACATCTTCAGTGGTTGCGGCCACTTGATCAACGCGATCTATGGATTGTGTAACTGTCGGCACTGTCGTTGAGGTCGTCGGTCTTAGTGTGGTTGACACTTTATTTATCTGTTGTAATTGCCCGTTTATGCCATTGAGCGCCGAATCTGCAGTAGGTTTCTTTACCTTATTGCGATTCTTCTTCTTCTTCTGTTGGTTTCTTTAGTATCCACAAACATGGGCTTAGCTGCAGTGCCTGTTCCTCCGACACGTTCGTCCGCAGTCAATAATTCCGTAACTTTCTGTTCTGTTATTAGATTGCTCTCATGTGGCAGTTGTGAGATAATTTTCGCTGTCGGGCTGATTTCATTGAATTTTCTAGATGGAGTTGCTGTTGTTGTAATAGTAGTTGTTGCACGCGTAGTACTAAACGTTTTGGTAGTTGATGTAAGACCACTAGAACTTGAGTCATTCACTATTGGTTCTTCATGTATTTCCGGTTTAGCTTCGTGCCCACCACGTGTCATGTCCACCAACAGATGACAAACTGTATTGAGTGCACCCAAAGTTTCGGAAATGCGATTAAAGGGCGATTGTGACAACAAACGAGGCAATGTTTCACCACTACTTCTATCTGTGCTGCTCTCCTCACCACTATCCTCATAATACTCGTCTCCTCATCATCATCTTTATCATCCTCCGAACCGGCATCTCGACTTTCCGATTCCGAATCCGAATCGGAATACCTTGATTCGGTGTTGATTTGCAAGCGATTAAATTGCTTCACCCTATTGCTTTCCACATGTCCCACTCGTCGTATAGCATCATCATCCCTCGCGTAGCCGTGTGAGAATGGTGAGTCCGATTGCGACTGAAAAAAAGTGGCTGCCTTAAAAGTAGATATGAATCCATACATTATGTTTAACTAAATATAACGATACTTAAGCATCGTAACTTACATTGATCGTTGGTCAACTGACGCGGCTCATAGTCATCATCCGAATCGTCCTTGGTCGCATGACAGAATTGTTGGGCAAAAAAGGTAGCAGAAAGCGCTGTAATTGAAGAATACAAATAGAAATATCATTTATCATTCATTGACTATTAACTGAATAGAGTCGATAATTTGCAAATCTATAGTTATAGCAATGATATTAATATTTAGTTTGTCTGAATATTAATTTCGACTCTGTCAAGATGTAAAGCCACCATCCACTAATTACTCGTCATGTAATTTGCCGCCATTAGAAAAATAAGATTCAGAATATGTTTGAATGTATTCCATTGTAGTCCACAATGGTATTAAGTCCACTTTATCCGCTTTCACCTTAATCTAGATAGGTTGACTGGTGAGCTTGATTGAGATGATATTAAATTTTTATTTAAATCATATTGAACTGAAAGTGAGTCCTGTTCTAAGAATGATAGCATAACATAAGGAACACATATCAAAATATTAAAAAAATTAATAATGGATTAGTACTACCAACAACCGTAAATCGTCTAAATTTTTATGAAAATTGAAAAAGTTAAACCATTACTGCGAAAGTAAAAGTGTAATCCCGAAACAAAAAATTATATTACTTCACATTTGTAAAGGAATGAATAAAAGCAAAAAAAAAAAAACAAAAATAATGTCTTAAAACACTGAAAATAACTTTGGTCTTGTGTAAATGCCCAAAAAATTACGAAACTTTCTTAACAGCCAAGCCTCTTTAGTACATTGCGAAAGCATTTATATGCAGTTATTTAAGCTCGTGTGTCTACAGTTAATCTGTGCTTTTACTTTCGAGCGTTTTTAGTACACGATAAAATTAGCAAAAATATTTTTCAAAATTTTGCCAATTAAATCCTAAAAATATCGAAATTAAAAAAAATGAGAACGCAAAAGCCCTTGAAGAGCTTTTTACAAATAAATGATTCATTGATTACACACAACGATGGTGTAAAGTACTTCTGTGTAAATTTTAGTTTTTTTGGGACTGTAAGTGAAAGTGGCACAGTTTTAACGCAAACTAATTAAAAAAATATAAAAGTTGAAAATATTTGCGGAAATGAAATATAAATATCGGAATTATAAACAAACGAGTATAAATCCATTAAAACTTTTTTGAAACAAAAACCTCTCCTTTATTAAGAATGCAACTTAAGCGCTCTGACCATATTTACGGTAGATAAAATCCTGGCTCTGAACTCTTTTATATATTTAGTTATGTCATTAATCATTCCAAAACAAAGTCGTGCGCCCATCACAATATGGATGTGTACCTATAAATACTTATATCCATAGCCATTTATCCATATCATGCTGCCTTGCAAATATTCGATAACACAAATATTCAATTTTTGAGTTTATATACAAAACCGACGATTTCATGGCATTAAAGGTAAGCTAAGTGCCTTGTAAAAAACATCCGGCCTACCAATTGTTATAAAACAATGTAGTTTCTAACAAACCTTACCGCTGGTGGGGGGCAATGAAAGACTTGCATTGAGTGAGAATTTAATTCATTCTCAAATGTTAAAACTAGCTGTGTCAAATATTTCTTACCGCTGGTGGGGGAAAATAAGTGATAGTCTAGCCTTATTGAGAAATTATTTCATTCTAGTTTTATTTTCATTTTGTCATCGCTTAAATACAATTTTTAAATATATCTTAAGTAGCTAATTATATATGTATGTGTGTATGTCTATATGTATCTATACTAATATTATAAAGAGGAAATGTTTGTTTTTTTGTTTGTTTGTGTCGAATAGGCTCCGAAACTACTGAACCGATTTGAAAAATTCTTTCACCGTTGGAAAGCTATACTATCCCTGAGTGACATAGGCTATATTTAGTTTAAAAAAAAATAGGGTTCCTTACAAAAACTCCGATAATGTAAAAAAAATACCAAAAAACTTTCTTTAATCGCGAATGCTGCGAAAACGATTGAAGATATAACAAAGTGATGTACTACAATTTTGTAGAACTTATCATTATCTACAAAAAACGTCCTCATCCTCGTCCTCATCCTCGTCCGACATCATACCTCTAACTATTATAGTTTTGTCACAATAAGCGATTTTATATAAAAAAATTAATTAAAATACCACTACTTGAAAAGGCTCTTTATTCATACCTTAGTATTAATCCTTATCGAAATAAATTTAAATTTATTATTTAAGATCGCTTCAAAACCTTTATATAACTTTTTGAATTATTAGATTCTGACATACCATTCAAAAGATATCACGAGTTAAAAATTTTGAAATTTTTGAATGGTCCTGTGCGGAATTAAAAATAATTGTCGCTTGATAATAATATGATATAAAAATTAATTGCTGTTCGTTTGTGCCGCAAAAAAAAAAGGCCAGAAAAAGATTAGAAAGTGAGTTAATATGAAAAAATTTCGATGAATATAATAATAAGAGAATTTTATTCGAGTTGACAAGAAAAATATAAAAGAGAAAACAAAAAATTATAATTTGAAGGTTGTCATTGTTGCTTTGTTAAAATATTTTTGTTATTGTTCAATTGTATAAGTTTGTGTCGATAGCCCAAAACAATTTGTAACAAATAAGGAAAGGCTAAGATCGGGTCCAACCGAACATTTTATACTCTCACAAGTTATTGATGTAATTTTATTAAGATAACACACAGTTTTACCTATATATTCGACATAAAGTCCAATAGAAAATCATCATATATAGTATATGAGGGCTGATGTAATTCCAGAACCAATTTCACTCATTTTCACCACCAAGGTTAACGGGAATAGGGGCGACTTGGCACCTGTTAGTAGGCAAACATACGGCACATTCGCCCTTGAAATTACTCCTAAATTGCAAATGAACGAAACACCAGTCAGCAAAATCGTCAAAAATAGCGCTTTAACGAAAATTTTCCAAATCTTCAAGAAGTCGTTGGAGGTACTGCACAGGACTTTAAAAGATCTTGATTGTCGATGAACGTTTTTGGTGGAGCCAGGATTCTGTTAGCAGGTGATTTACGCCAGACTCTTCCAATTATTCCTGGATCAACTGTTACTGACGGGCTAATCGCATGCCTAAAATAATTTAATTTGTGGCGACACATAAAGTATCGCCAATTAACAACTAACATATGAGTGTTTTGCAACAATACCAAATTGCGATTGTAGAAATAGTTGGCAGTTGACACCTCGATGGATTAATAGCATTTCCAACAGATTTCTTTCACTTCATTGACTCGAAAGAGAAGTTTTCCTGACATGAAACCTCAATATGATAACCATAAATAACTGATTGAATGACCTATATTGGTGGTAAAAAAAATATCGATGATCTTAATGCGACAATTTAGAATTTCGGTCCAAGAGAGTTGACACAGCTACTAACCAGGATGACGTAGTCAATTAAAAGTAGTGTGAGTTGTAATCATGCTGCGTAACATAAATCAACCTCGAGTAATCAATATCGTCGCCGAAGCCAAGATTGGACCAACTTAATTTAATGTATACCTTAGCCACAAAAACGTGTGGCCGGGTCTGCTAGTATTTTATATGTTGCACGATAAGGGGTTATTTCAAATGCACACAAGCAATTGCCCAAATGTATTTTTATAACCAATAGGTTATCTTGTGCATACATATAAATATGTTTGTTTATTAATAGTTGAGTGCATGCGTGTTGCATATAGATGCATGCGTGCCTCATATAAATGTATGTGTGTTGCATGTATGCGTGCAACATATAATGTATGCTTGTTGCATATTAATGTATATATGTTTATGTTTTATATGTAGCTCCTCGGATTTGCTAAGGCATAAAAGAATGCATGTTCAATGATATTTGAACTTGCCTTATTCAGTATAAATATTAATACGATCTTGTCATGACAAAATTCTCAACCGGCTTATAAAGAAGGGACTTTACAAAAAAGAGATTAAAATTTCAAAGTTAGGCTTAATGAAGCATTGCGAAATTTCCAGTCCAACTGCTCAGCTTTAATTTATGTTTAAGCATGTTTATGTTATTCTTTTATTTTTAGTATGTATGTATATGCGCAATGAAATAATAAAATCTGTCAAAAAGTGTGAGTGGCGGAGTGACAAACTAAATAAATACTCGTAAAGTAAACAGCCGGAGATAACCTAGTCAATAGACAACGCATTGGACAAAGGCACAGGTGCGAAAGTACATGCCCAGCAGGGAAATTTTGCATGAATTCAGAAGGCCAAACTGTATGCATGAATAACTTGCATTGCTTGGTTTGAGCAAGTGTCTTATACGAAGTTTATAAATACAAAGCAGTGTGAAATATTAATCTTGCCTACACAGTTACACTGAAACTGCCAAAAAAAATTAAATAACATTTGAAAACAGAAATTTTTCCTGCTGGGTCGTATACACGAGACGTAGATACGAGTACATAGCGTAAATACTTCGTTGTGTTGGCGCATTCACGTATCTCAGCGTTACGCATCGTGCTATATCAAAATAGACAGGCGGGTGGGTGTGTTATGACATAATTTTCTGACGAGTGCGTATGTATGTATGTGATTGGCGTTGCAACCGTTTAGCCGGTTATAGCCGAATAGTCGATAGTGCGCCATCTCTCTCTCTCCTTCGCAGTTCGGCGCCAGTTGGAGATCCCAAGTGTAACCAGGTCGCTCTCCACCTGGTCCCTCCAACGGAGTGGAGGCCTTCCCCTTCCTCGGCTTCCTCCGGCGGGTACTGCATCGAACACTTTCAGGGCTGGAGTGTTTTCGTCCATTCGGACAACATGGCCTAGCCAGCGTAGCCGCTGTCTTTTTATTCGCTGAACTATGTCAATGTCGTCGTATAACTCGTACAGCTCATCGTTCCATCGTCTGCGGTATTCGCCGTTGCCAATGTTCTTAGGACCATAAATCTTGCGCAAAATTTTCCTCTCGAAAACTCCTAGTGTCGTCTCATCTGATGTTGACATCGTCCAAGCTTCTGCACCGTAGATCAGGACGGGGATGATAAGCGACTTGTAGAGCTTGATTTTGGTTCGTCGAGAGAGGACTTTACTGTTCAATTGCCTACTCAGTCCAAAGTAGCACCTGTTGGCAAGAGTTATTCTGCGCTGGATTTCGAGGCTGACATTGTTCGTGTTGTTGATGCTGGTTCCCAGGTAAACGAAATTATCTACGACCTCGAAGTTATGACTGTCAACAGTGACGTGGGAGCCAAGACGCGAATACGCCGACTGTTTGCCTGATGACAGGAGATATTTCGTCTTGTCCTCATTCACCTCCAGACCCATTCGCTTCGCCTCCTTATCCATGCGGGAAAAAGCAGAACAAACGGCGCGGTTGTTGCTTCCGATGATATCAATATCATCGGCGTACGCCAGGAGCTGTACACTCTTGTTAAAGATGGTACCCTCTCTGTTTAGCTCTGCAGCTCTTATAATTTTTTCCAGCATCAGGTTAAAGAAGTCGCACGATAGTGAGTCACCTTGTCTGAAACCTCGTTTGGTATCGAACGGCTCGGAGAGGTCCTTCCCAATCATGACGGAGCTTTTGGTGTTGCTCAACGTCAACTTACATAGCCGTATTAGTTTTGCGGGGATACCAAATTCAGACATCGCGGCATAAAGGCAGCTCCTTTTCGTGCTGTCGAAAGCTGCTTTAAAATCGACAAAAAGGTGGTGTGTGTTGATCCTCTTTTCACGGGTCTTCTCCAAGATTTGGCGCATGGTGAATATCTGGTCAGTTGTTGATTTTCCAGGTCTAAAGCCACACTGATAAGGTCCAATCAGTTTGTTGACGGTGGGCTTTTGTCTTTCACACAGTACGCTCGATAGAACCTTGTATGCGATATTTAGGAGGCTGATCCCACGGTAATTGGCGCAGATTGTGGGATCTCCCTTTTTATGGATTGGGCAGAGCACACTGAGATTCCAATCGTCAGGCATGCTTTCTTCCGACCATATTTTGCAAAGAAGCTGATGCATGCACCTTATCAGTTCTTCGCCGCCGTATTTAAATAGTTCTGCCGGTAATCTATCGGCGCCCGCTGCTTTGTTGTTCTTCAAGCGGGTAATTGCTATTCGAATTTCTTCATGGTCGGGTAATGGAACATCTGTTCCATCGTCATCGATTGGGGGATCGGGTTCGCCTTCTCCTGGTGTTGTACTCTCACTGCCATTCAGCAGGTCGGAGAAGTGTTCCCTCCATAATCCCAGTATGCCCTGGACATCGGTTACCAGATTACCACCTTGGTCTCTACATGAGGATGCTCCGGTCTTGAAACCTTCGTTAAGTCGCTTCATTTTTTCATAAAATTTTCGAGCATTCCCTCTGTCTGCCAGCTTCTCAAGCTCTTCGTACTCACGCATTTCGGCCTCTTTCTTTTTTTGTCTGCAGATGCGTCTCGCTTCCCTCTTCAGCTCTCGGTATCTATCCCATCCCGTACGTGTTGTGGTCGTTTGCAACGTTGCGAGGTAGGCAGTCGGTTTTCTCTCCGCTGCGAGACGGCACTCCTCATCGTACCAGCTTGTTTTTTGTCGTTGCCGAAAACCAATTGTTTCGGCTGCAGCGATACGCAGTGAGTTTGAGATGCCGTTCCACAGTTCCCTTATACCGAGATGCTGATGAGTGCTCTCAGAGAGTAGAGTCGAGTAGAGTATTTCGTGGCTGTCTGTTGCGATTGCAGCTTTTCGACGTCGAACCTTCCTTGTGTTTGTTGACGGGCGTTCTTTGCTGCACAGAGGCGGGTGCGTATTTTAGCTGCGACCAGATAATGGTCCGAGTCTATATTTGGTCCTCGGAGCGTACGCACGTCTAAAACACAGGAGACATGTCTTCCGTCTATCACAACGTGATCGATTTGGTTCCGCGTGTTTCGATCAGGAGACAGCCAAGTAGCTTGATGTATTTTCTTATGCTGGAATCTGGTACTACAGACGACCATATTTCGGGCCCCAGCAAAGTCGATCAGCCTCAGGCCGTTTGGCGATGTTTCGTCATGGAGGCTGAATTTTCAACTGTTGTGCCAAAGACACCTTCTTTACCCACCCTGGCGTTAAAATCGCCAAGCACGACTTTACATCGTGGCGGGGCAGCGCTCATAGGTGAGTTCTAGGCGCTCATAGAAAGCATCTTTGGTCACATCGTCCTTGTCTTCCGTTGGGGCGTGGGCGCAAATCAGCGATATGTTGAAGAACCTCGCTTTGATGCGGATGGTGGCTAGACGTTCATCCACCGGGATGAATGCCAGGTCGCGGCGACGGAGTGTCTCTCCCACCACAAATTCAACACCAAATTTGCGCTCCTATATATGGCCGCTGTAGTAGATGTCACAAGGGGCCACCTTCTTCCGTCCTTGTCCCGTCCATCGCACTTCTTGGATGGCGGTGATGTCAACCTTGAGTCGTATGAGGACATCAACCAGCTGGGCAGAGGCACCTTCCCAATTAAGGGTCCGGACATTCCAGGTGCATGCCCTTATATCATTATCCTTAAAACGTTTGCAGGGGTCGTCATCAAAAGGGGGGTGTCTCATCCGAGGCTTTCGTAGATTTTTCATTGGGGGGTGTTTTTATGTGGTGGGTCCCAAACCCAACGCACAACCGCATAAGCGGGCTTCGCCTTCTCACTTTAGCTCGCCTTCAAACGGATGTCTGTTGGCTACCCAGAGGATACTTGGTCTAAAACCGGAAGTCGTGAGCTGCTTGGACCATGTGGAGAAGAATCGTTTCTGGCCACTCCCAAGTGAATGACAATCAAAAACTTTCCTCACTTGCGTGAACTTCTATACATGGTCCCATCCTCCAAGGCTTAATGAAGCATTGCGAAATTTCCAGTCCAACTGCTCAGCTTTAATTTATGTTTAAGCATGTTTATGTTATTCTTTTATTTTTAGTATGTATGTATATGCGCAATGAAATAATAAAATCTGTCAAAAAGTGTGAGTGGCGGAGTGACAAACTAAATAAATACTCGTAAAGTAAACAGCCGGAGATAACCTAGTCAATAGACAACGCATTGGACAAAGGCACAGGTGCGAAAGTACATGCCCAACAGAAATTTTGCATTAATTCAGAAGGCCAAACTGTATGCATGAATAACTTGCATTGCTTGGTTTGAGCAAGTGTCTTATACGAAGTTTATAAATACAAAGCAGTGTGAAATATTAATCTTGCCTACACAGTTACACTGAAACTGCCAAAAAAAATTAAATAACATTTGAAAACAGAAATTTTTCCTGCTGGGTCGTATACACGAGACGTAAATACGAGTACATAGCGTAAATACTTCGTTGTGTTGGCGCATTCACGTATCTCAGCGTTACGCATCGTGCTATATCAAACTAGACAGGCGGGTGGGTGTGTTATGACATAATTTTCTGACGAGTGCGTATACAGTTATAAAAACAAAAACTAATGGAAAATCAGTAGAAAAAAGGGTGTTACCACAAACACAAACCTTGCGTTATCGGTTATTGTATTTCGTAAAGGAAATGCGTCATGCTTTGCTTATTTTTGAAACTTTGTAGAAAAATATAAGTTGTAATTTAAAACAACATCCAACACCATGTAACAACAAATCTTGTTGTGCTTAAAACTAGTTCACTCCACTAAGATTACGTAATATTGAGGAGCGCAAATAACTGGATACGAATACAAAAGTTCAAACTATACCAAACTATAGAAAAAAGGGTGTTACCACAAACACAAACCTTGCGTTATCGGTTATTGTATTTCGTAAAGGAAATGCGTCATGCTTTGCTTATTTTTGAAACTTTGTAGAAAAATATAAGTTGTAATTTAAAACAACATCCAACACCATGTAACAACAAATCTTGTTGTGCTTAAAACTAGTTCACTCCACTAAGATTACGTAATATTGAGGAGCGCAAATAACTGGATACGAATACAAAAGTTCAAACTATACCAAAATACATAGTAATTAAAGGTAAATATGGTGTACAAAGTTTTTTTTTAATAGTTCGCACTATTTGTTGTGATCGGCATGAAAGACATTGAATATATTGAAAATAAACAATATCTGTTTTAGTTAAAAAAAAATCTTTGTTTGTGTTAATACTTTTACTAATAAATTGGTTTTCTATTTTTAAGACTTGAATGTGGTGCAAAAATAAATATTTTATACTATGGAAAATCTTCCCTGAAACAGAAAATGTTCGCATTATAATATTTCAACGGATTGAAAGCGAAAAAATTTATATTTCTTCTTCTCCAGTTTAGATTCCAGTCGATAGCGTTCAGAGCGATTGTATCTGGATCTCGTCTTAGAACAAGCCCGGGTCAGCACCATTTTCTTTTGAGAACTTCGGTCCTCAGAAGTTCGTGTTAAAGACGGTGACGGACCAGAAAATTCTGGAAATGGGATGATCGGTTTGTGGAACCTTGCAGCTTCTGGAATATATAAATTTACCGTTAGTTTACTACACCCAGCCTAAGCACCTACTTGCCAATAAGATAGTTAATGTAGGTTAAAAGTGTATTGATCGAACTCAGTGTCATGACCCCAATTTCGAACTCTATCATTGTTTTTTTATGTTATTTGTGTTATGTTATTTGTGTTATTTGGTAATACAATGCACTTGCATATATGTACTTATGTATTTTATTATATTTTCTTTTATTTTTGCCATTAATTTTCCATAAACGAAAGTGGAAATAAAAACTGGGGCAAAAACCACGCATACATTGTGTAAAAAACCACTAATACTCGTATAGAGAGTGGTAATTATTGTGTACTCGAACATCCGCATGCCCATACACGTACAGTGCAGTCGTCATAATGCATATACTACTAAAATTGAATGCGTCATGGTACTGGCTGCTGGCCGCTGCGCTGGTGGGATGCTGCCGTGGTCGTGCTGTGCACTGAATACCCGAGTACCATACTTGTATATAGTATTATATAGTATTACCACACAATTTTTTTATTTTATTATTGCGGATGCTTGAGTGCACAGTTATTTTTTTTTTTTGTTTTTCACTTTTTAACAGTTACATAATATGAGGATTAACTTAGCGTTGCAGTAATAATCTGGGAAATTACATCTGCTGAGACAACGAAAGAGACAATCGGCAGTTGGTATTAAATAACAAAGCCAATCTAAAACAAGTAGGGAAAGGCTAAGTTCGGGTGTAACCGAACATTTAATACTCTCGCAATTGTAAGACTTTTTGTTTTAAAGAAAAATAGAGAAGATAGTATTTTTGACAAGCAATTGTGAATTTTATTTCTTATATCAATATTATTATATGTATGTACATATTAAACTTAAAAGTAATAAATATAATCAACTATAACAATTATGTACATTCTACTTACTTTTTACATACATTCTTATCTGTATAAATTTTACAACTTTCATCAATGAACATATTTTTATATTCTTTAATTCCGTGGTCATACTTTTACAAATTCTTATACATTACAAAATTACAATTGATTTAAAGTCTCCTATTTAAAATATTTATACATAATTATATTACATATATTTCTTAAAAACTATCATTAAAACTGTTTGGGTATTTTAATATCATTATGCCTTAAAATAAGATAAGAAATTGCTAAGTCTGGAATTCGTTTAAAACAGAGATGCAAATACTGTCATGATAGCTATGTACTGTTTCATAAGTACTAGCATTATCATGGGAAGGATCCATGTTAGAAAATGCCCAATCAATTTGTGTACCTGCTGGAGTAGTTGAGTATTCTATACCAAGCAGGGAACTAAAGTTTTTTTCTTCCAGGAAATTTCTTATTGTAGTCCTTGTGGACTTCAGACAAATATTAAAATCTCCAACGATTATTACATTTTCATTGCACAATTCAGTTGTGAGGACTTCATGAAGTTCTGCAATTAAATGTCTGACAGTAAAATGTGAATTTCTATAAAGTACCAAAAGATTAATGTTGAAACATTTAAAGAAAACTGCTGCCTGAATAAAGTTTCTTTATAATCTTTGGTTCTATAGAGCTATCAACAATATTCTTTACATATATTATAATTCCCCGTTTATTTCTGTTGTTCGTGTCGGTGTTATCTATCCTCAGCTCGTTTATTAAAGTAAATCCAGGTATTTCAAAATTTTCACTAGGATAACTCCAAGTTTCTACGAAACATAAAATATCCGAAGTTAGCATCAGGTCGTCCCCTTTGATATCATTAATGTGAGCATGAAGACTCTGAACATTATGAAATAAAATTTGAAGTGCTGATGTTCGAGAAAGCATAAAATTGAAATTTGTAATCAGGGCTTTAGATGTGTTCAATTCCATCAGTTTAGATTTCAAATTTATTAGGAGGAATAAAATTTCCAACTATAAAGAGACCTACTGCCGTAGTAGCTCGACTGCAAGCGACATGTATCGAAGCTCTAGGCATTCTGGGTCGAGTATGAATAAAAACTTTGTTATATGTGGCCCCCTGACTTTTGTGAATAGTTATTCCCTCAGCTGGAACAACCGGAAATTGATTTTTTCAATTATAATTTGCTCATTTCTTTTATATTGAAAAGATCTAGAAACTTTTTCAATTGGGGTCCAAGAACTTTCTAGAGCATGAGGCTTTTTTGTTCTTGCTATCAAACCAACAGAAGGTTGCAAGAACTTAATCCAAAGTAATGGATAATTAGAATGAAAATCAATTTGCATTAAATTTGCCAGTTCTGCCCACATTAACTAAGCCATCTACACGTGTTTATATTGCTGTAACCATGTACTTTGCAGTGGTTTTTAGTGTCCAACTCATAAGAATTTCCTACGTTTCAGATGTTTTGAAAAAGTTTAACTCTTTCCAAAATATGCTCTTGTTGATCACCTATGCACCCATTTCCTCTTTACAGAGCCTTTGGCAGTTGAAGAAATAGCTTCAGATTGGAATTCGACTCAGAGCTTACAAGGGCATTGAAATTATTTGTCTACCTTCATTTTGAAGCCAAAAATAAATGGAATCTTGTCATCATCGGGAACTTCTCCAGCATTAACTACTCGAGTTTAAATGTGAATGAGTATATCATCATTTGTCATAGTGCCAGATGACATACGGTTTAACGCAATAGCAAAAGCCTGATCCTCCTTTGCCTCATAATTTGCGTTAATTCAAAATATTTGAATAGCACTCCCACAAAGGGAACCAACTAAGAAGTACTTGCTTTTTTTTTGCCGCAACACGCACGGCGCGACTTGTGCCGCTAAGCATCATTAGGATTAGAAGAAAGAAAAGATAGATTGCAGATATCAATCGACTTTTTCCTACACCTGCTCCACCCCCGATGAACTCATAAAATGGGCGACTTGTTTTAATCTGATGCATCAAATAAGTCAGGTAGGTTCTTTGCTTAATATTTAAGCTCTGGACTAAAGAACATAATTCCTCAACCGGAATTAAAGGGGGTAGTTTAATAAGCCTAATATTGCATTCAGATTCAGTACCATTATTTGTTGAATCTTCGACATGCAAATCCAGCAAATTAATATTAGGGTTCATTTCTGGAAGTGCTAACACGCGAAACTCGTTTTCCACAATAGGTAGTACATTTTGTACAGCTTCTTCTAAGTCTGTCTCATTATAGAGACTTTCTAAGACACTTTCCAGTTCTCTTTGTTCAAAAACATCATATTTTTTTCGATTTGCCTCTATTAAAATACGATGTGTTATGCAAGTTCGCTCATTGTCATTTTCAGTGAGATCTTGCTGTTCATTCCGCCATGGATAGAAAAGCATTACTATTTCGCGGAAATACTCAACTCTGGCCACATCAGGACTAAATCTTCTGTACCGAATTATACACGGTTTGGTACGTTTTTTAACAAAACCGCTACGGTCTTTAAGTGGAATTGGAACTCCAATATCTGGTAAGTTATCGTCTTCCCTCTCTTCTTCTTCATTATCACTGTCTTGTACCCTTCTACTAAATTTAACAAACCTATACAGTGATGCAAAATCAGCTAATCAAACATTTTCTAACTGGTCGGGTCGCTGCACATAACGGTCTAAAATGCCAGCTACGAATATTTCAGTTGACTCTGAAGGAAGGTTTTGAAGCTCCGCTCTAGATTTTACCATTCGAACCCGCTCTTCAGGTCGGGAGGTATTAATAAATATTTCTGCATTACTTGCTTCCGAAAGATGTAGCCCAATGCAGCAATAGACTGCTTCTTGTGCAGATATTTCCGTACCTGATATAAATTTGTGACCTATATGCTGAAGTTTTTGCTTTACTGTGTAATTTCCGGCATTAACTTCAGATATAGCTTCATTTAAGAGCCTAGAAACACCTCTGTTAGATTTATTGATATAGTTAATTATGTATGAACAGCAGGCATATGCATCCAATATATATTGAATATCCATATTTGCCTTATGGAGTTCCAAAATAAGAGGATTGTAGGCATTTATAAAGCGATCCTATATTTTTCTTTTCAGAAATATTTTCGGTTTTGATAAGCTAGACCTCAAAGCCAGTAAATAATTATCAAAAGACATATTTATTCGACTATCAGACAAAAAATTATCAAAATCATTTAGATTTGAAATGTCTTCGGGAGTTAGGTTTGAATTCAAAATATTTTGAATTCTAGAAAAGTGTTCCTTATGAATGTCAACATTTTGGGCTGTTTCGGAAAGAGGTAGCAATATTTGTGTGCAAGACGGCTGTTGGAGGATATGCATTATTCCAAATCTGACAAAATAGTTGTGCTCTTACTTCCCTAATACATACGACCTACTGTGATTATGCTTTTGATAACCTATATATAATTTTTCCAAGTGGCTCACTGAACCATCTGCTTAGAAATATAATTGTCGATGAAATCAATAACTTCGGGGAATGTATCAGGATTTTGAAGGTTGATCCTGGGAGCATTATTTAGCCAGTACATTCCATGTACATGCGGGAAACCTCTCTGTTGAAACTCTACTCTAAAGTAATGATTTTTAACAAAATGTTCTCCAAAAATGCCGGTATTATCTTTAAACAGTTTAAGGATTTGACGGTAGCGGTAGTCAAAATATCTAGCTCAAATAACTGCATCTGAGCGGATTAAACGATATCTATCTTGCGTTGATAAAATGTTGGCTTCTTCTTCCGAAATGTCTTTAGAATCAACAATTTTTGATAGAATTACCAAAAGTTCCACCCACTGAGATTCAGCAGCGGAGAGGATCTCACACCTTTCAAAACTTTATAACCATCATCGTGTTGAATCAAATTTTTAACAAAGTTTTCGTTTAATATATTTCGGGCTGTAACGCGGTTACAACCTGAAAACTTACGAAGGCAAATTGATGTACTATTCTTAATTTGCAACAATTCCAATTTTTTATAATCGTAAAACAACTTTGGAATAGTACATGCTCTTCGATCAAATCGGCGAATTTCAGAGCATGTTTCTGAGCATGTACGTTTCTGCCCAGCGTATATAGTTCCAAATGACAATTCTTCTGAATTATTATCCTTAATTATGTCAATTGGCCTTAGTCTTTCACCTGGCGCTATAACTAAACTGTTATAGTCTAAATTATCTACAGGAATATTGTCCAAAAGAGTCTCTTGATCACCTGGATTATTCTCTGTAGGCACAGGTTCGATTTGGATACGATTATCTGAGAGGTTATTGTGGGAAAGATGTTCCTCAATAAGTCTAGCATTTTCAGCAGATGCAACAAAAGGAACTGCATCTTGGTTATTAAAACTTGAAATCCAGTTATTATTAACACGTATATTGTGTTCACGATATAAAGGCGTGTTTATTAGGAATTGCAAAGCTTCCATAACTTTCGCAGGCCGAATGGTATCAGTCATATAATCATGATTGTATTCCAAACGCCTTCTTAAGTGAATTTGAATCACATGAGTTTGATCAAAAGAACGAGGTAAAGATGTCACAATGTTGTTAACAGAAATGGGAATATTAACAACGGCACCTTTAAGCGAACTTTGTCCTTGATATCCCAAAGGACGGATTGTCATAAAAGGCAATCTAGGCATTATTAACCGTTCCTCAATTGGGGTTAAATCTTTCAAACAATCCGGTATTTCAGGAAAGTCGAGACCATTTGATAAGCATATTTTTGGAATGTTGTTTTTAACTATCGCATTTCTGCAAGTAGCACAAAAATTGCAATTTTGAGCAATAATTTCAAAATTTAACTTGCGAATTTGGTGTGAACACCATAATCCCCCACAGCAAATGCATACTTCGGTAGGACCCTTCTCTTGAATTACCACTATCAGATTCTACAACATTATTTTCTCTGTTTAATCTATTTCGCTGAGACTGCCTTTCGTTTTGACTTTGCCTATTTGCCAAGTTATCCCTATGATGACGAATTTGGCTTTGTCGACGCCGTCTCTGATTTAAAACTTCTTCCCTTGCACCCCTTCTGATAAGCAGTCGACGTTGTGTTTCCCTATAACGTTCCTCTCTCCTTATTTCAGAATTTCTTCTTGCAAATTGTCTTCGTACTCGACCATGCAGGCGTTCTAAATCCCGTACCTCGGAATTTTCTCGCCGAGATCTATGTTCTCGAGTATTTCTAACTTGCTCTTCGGAGCGAATTTGAGGATTTTGACTCCTAGTCCTAAGTTCTAGAGTATTTCTACTCTGATCTTCAAAGCGTAGCTCGGGATTTTCGCGCCGAGTTCTATGATCTCGAGCATCTCTAACTTGCTCTTCGGAGCGAATTTGAGGAATTTGCCTCCTAGTCCTACGTTCTAGAGTATTTCTACTTTGCTCTTCAGAACGTAGATCGGGATTTTCCCGCCGAGTTCTATGTCCTTGGGCATCTCTTACTTGCTCTTCGGAGCGAATTTGAGGATTTTGCCTCCAAGCCCTACGTTCTAGAGTATTTCTACTCTGCTCTTCAGAGCGTAGCTCGGGATTTTCACGCCGAGTTCTATGATCTCGAGCATCTCTAACTTGCTCTTCAGAGCGAATTTGAGGATTTTGCCTCCTTGTCCTACGTTCTAGAGTATTTCTACTCTGCTCTTCAGAGCGTAGCTCGGGACTTTCCCGCCGAGTTCTATGTTCTTGAGAATCTCTTTATTGCTCTTCGGAGCGAATTTAAGGAATTTGCCTCCTAGCCCTACGTTCTAGAGTATTCCTACTTTGCAGAGCGTACCTCGGGATTTTCGCGCCGGAAGCTATGTGCTTGAGTATCTCCACTTTGCTCGCTAATTCTATACGCATTGTTTGCCCGTAGAAGTTGCATGCGTCTTGTATTTTCAATACGATTTGTTATCAGAGATCTTTTACTTATTCTAGGCATAATTAATTAAAAATTAAACTGTCTTACCAAAATAGTTAACAATAAATAGTGAAGATAATAATACCATGGGTCCGTCCTTTCTAGATTTGAGTGTGATCTTGGCCTCTAGTCCACTATCAGCGTGTTTGAATCCTTTGCTGGTCTTTCTAGTTTTCAGCTTCTTTTTAGGAATTGACCGATGTATACATACATACACAATATATAATATAATTAAAATACGTAGTTTAAAAAAAAAAAACTATTATAAATTTTTTTAAACGAACTTTCTTCTTCACTGCACTGAACAAGTTATCTACTGGAAGTCTAAATACTGTATGAGTAAACTACTGATGGCATAAATTCGTTCTCACAAAACTTAGTAATTTATATATATTATTATATTTATTAAGAAATGTATTTCAAAACATTTACCCGTAAAAATCCTCCCCGGAATTTGTTACTTATACTAATATAAAGGATTTACCGAACGGCATTTGAAGGTCATGGACGTGTTAGGTAAAATAAATGACAACAACTACATAGTATTCTGTATGACTAAATATGTTACTTACTTCTTTAGTTCTTATGTAAGCCTGGGTAAAACCCGCTCTTTCCAAAAAAACATTATATAACTTATGCATCTGTAAGAAAGCTAAAGCCAGGAAAAGACAGGAAATGCCCATTAATTTCTTAACATGGCTTACAAATCATACGATATTTTCTGTATAAACTGAACTCAGTATGGAAACTGAGATTCTCGTATAAGGTATCTGGACCCTTAAAAACTTATGGTCCGATTCCGATGTCTTCATTGGTTCTAAATTTACAGTTGAACTTCCATAACTCGAACTGCTCTAACTCGAAGTTCTCCATAATTCGAACTATTGAATTGGCAATAGAAGTCAAAATTCATACAAATTACATTCTGTAACTCGGAAGTCTCTCTAACTCGAAGTTTTTTGTGGATTATGGTGATTCGAGTTATATAAGTTCCACTGTATACATATATTAAAAATTAAAAGTTCAATTTAAAATTCAGGTATATAGAAAGTAGGTCATTTAAATATTTTATAAATGTGATCTTAGGATATAAAAAATGCTGTAGCACCTGAGATATGGGATTCGACACAAAAGCGGGCGGTGTTCAATATTTATGCGGGGTCACATGTTTCCCTATCGTACTATATTCCAATAAAATTAATTTTTTCTGTAATTTTTCGTTAAAGAATATAGAAATAAATCACAACCTTTGAGGTCCTCATGCTCGATATCTAGGACCTTGCAAAGTTATAGTCCGATTTCGGCGATTTTTTTTCAAACTATAGCACTGGGAGGTCAAGGAAATGGTTCGAACTAAATTTGGTTGAAATTGGTCGAGTAGTTTCGGAGATATGGTTTTTGACCCATAAGTGAGCGGAACCACGCCTATTTCAAATTTTGTATACGAATTTGACTGTAATTCATCTGTACTATCTTTACTATGAAATTTAAAGTTTCTAGGGTTTTTCCTTACAGAATTAAAGCATTTTTAGTAGTTTTTAACATAACGTTTGTATGGAGGACTGTATAAGGATTTTTCATTTTGTAAAAAAATCTGAGTGCACCTTCCTTCAACTATTATTTCTGTGAAATTTAGTGTTTCTGTCGTTTTTCGTTAGTGAGTTAACCCACTTTTGGTGAAATTTTTCAACCCTAACACATTGTTGTATGGGTGGTGGGCGTGGTTATTATCCGATTTCAACTATTTTCATGGTGTGTGGTGGGGTACGTAAGAAAACCGACTGCAGAAAGTTTGGTTTATATAGCTTTATTGGTTTGCGAGTTATATATATATATAACCGATTTGTGGGCGGGGGCACGCCCACTTCCCCAAAAAAACTACACCCAAGTATGCCCCTTCCTAGTGCGATCCCTTATTCCAAATTTTACTTTTTTAACTTTATTTATGGGCGTGGCAATGGTCCGATTTCGCCCATTTTTGAAAGCAACCCTCTCACTGCCCCAAGGAACATGTGTTCCAAGTTTCACATTTCCAAGTTTTATATCTTAGTGTTTACTCAAATTACAGCTTGCACAGACGGACAGACATCCGGATTTTAAATATACTCGTCACCCTGATCACTTTGATATATATGACTCTATATCTAACTCGTTTAGTTTTGGGTGTTACAAACAACCGTTATGTGAACAAAACTATTATACTCTCTTAGCAACTTTGTTGCGAGAGTATAAAAAAATATATACAAAGCTTGGTACATGCGGAGTTAAACTCAAAGTGCCTATAAAATATCAAGTGGTAAAATAAATTACGAACGAACAAGCAGCTAACTGATTTATAAGCTACTAAGCCCATCGTATTTTTGAAAACCCTATAATTAGGTATATGAGAGCTAGGGGAATTTATGACCCGATTTTAACAATTTCTGGTAAAACTAGTTTTATTAAAAAAAAAACCTTCAATCAGCTCAAACTTAGTCTACTTATACGCTTGTTACATGCTTATTGTGAACACAGAACAGCGAACAGTTCCACACACACAGTTGGAGTGCCTCGTGTGCGACTGCAAGTTGGTTGCTTAAGTCTTTTGTTTAACGTGATGGGGTGCAGCGCATGCGTACAAAGTCTGTTTTCGAACTTATGACATTGAAACTGTCCGCTGAAATTAGGAAATATTTGCTGTGCTCATTTCATTTGCAATTTTGGTCAGCGAAGGTTACTGGCTGCTCTCAGCTGTCATTTATTTATTTACAATCGCCAGCGAATTTGTTAATAACTCTTTTTACATTTGGTCTGTCTGTTTAGTCTAATTTCAAATGCAAACTCGAATACAATTTTCAACTTCAAGCATATTTCAAAACATTTTCCGCAAAGTGCCATTTATGAGTCAACAATTAACGCTCGTAAGACGGACGCAGTACATTTTTATACTCTCGCAACAAATGTTGCTAAAGAGAGTATTATAGTTTTGTTCACATAACGGTTGTTTGTAACACCCAAAACTAAACGAGTTAGATATAGGGTTATATATACCAAAGTGATCAGGGTGAAGAGTGGAGTTCAAATCCGAATGTCTGTCTGTCCGTCCGTCCGTCCGTCCGTCCGTCTGTGCAAGCTGTAACTTGAGTAAAAATTAAGATATCTTGATGAAACTTGGCACACTTATTTCTTGGCACCATAGGGAGGTTGCTTTCGAAAATGAGCAAAATCGGACCACTGCCACGCCCACAAAATGGCGAAAACCGAAAACACATAAAGTGCCATAACTAAGCCATAAATAAAGCTATAGAAATAAAATTTGGTATGAAGGATCGTACTATTAAGGGGCATATCTGGATGTAATTTTTTTGGGGAAGTGGGCGTGGCCCCGCCTCCTACTAAGTTTTTTGTACATATCTCACAAACCAATAGAGCTATATAAACCAAACTTTCTGCAGTCTTTTTTTTTAGCCACATCCTAATACAGTCCAAAAATGAAAGAAATCGGATCATAACCACGCCCACCTCCCATACAAAAGTTAGGTTGAAAATTACTAAAAGTGGGTTAACTCACTAACGAAAAACGTCAGAAACACTAAATTTCACATAAGAATTGGCAGATGGAAGCTGCACTCAGATATTTTTACAAAATGGAAAATGGGCGTGGCGTCGCCCACTTATGGGTCAAAAACCATATCTCAGGAACTACTCGACCGATTTCAATGAAACTTGGTTTGTAATAGTTTCCTTACATCCCAACAATATGTTGTGAAAATAGGCTAAATCGCTTCACAGCCATATACCAGAACTTTGAAGACAATCTGAATCGTTTACTTTACAATATATAAAGTAAGCACTAGTGAAGATATCGGTGCAGAACTTTGCACAAATACTATGTTTATAGTGTGGCAGCCCCATTCTAAAAATCGCCGAAATCGGACCATAGGTTTTTAAGGCCCCATATATCGAACACGAGGACCACGGTGCTTCTAACCTAATATTATGGTTTCCAACTTTCAATGGACTTTATACAATATATATGACGAATATGTGGGTCAAATTGTGTATTATATAATATTAATTAAGTTAAATAAATAAATTGCGAGAGTATAAAATGTTCGGTTACACCCGAACTTAGCCCTTCCTTACTTGTTTCTTTTTCATTTTTTCACCTTACCTACAATTTATTATTATTATACTCTCGCAACAACAAAGTTGCTAGAGAGTATTATAGTTTTGTTCACCTAACGGTTGTTTGTAACACCTAAAACTAAATGAGTTAGATATAGAGTCATATATACCAAAGTGATCAGGGTGACGAGTAGATTTGAAATCCGGATGTCTGTCCGTCTGTCCGTCTGTGCAAGCTGTAACTTGAGTAAAAATTAAGATATCTTGACGAAACTTGGCACAAATATTCCTTGGCACCATAAGAAGATCAAGTTCGAAAATGGGCGGAATCGGACCAGTGCCACGCCCACAAAATGGCGAAAACCAAAAACACATGAAGTGTCATAACTAAGCCGTAAATGAAGATATAAAAGTAAAATTAGGAATAAAGGATCCCACTAGGAGGGGGCATATTTGGATGTAATTTTTTTTTTTTACAAAATGGAAAATGGGCGTGGCATCGCCCACTTATGGGTCAAAAACCATATCTCAGGAACTACTCAACCGATTGGAATGAAATTCGGTATATAATATTTTCTTGACACCCTGATGACACGTGTGGAAAATAGATGAAATCGGTTCACAACAACGACAACTTCCCATGTAACTCAATTTTGAAATCCATCTTATTCCTTCACTTTATAATGTAAACATAAGGAACCAATGAAGATAACGGAATAAAACTTTACACAATTAGTGCATATCATCTCTGGCTTCACTTGTGAAAAAATTGTCGAAAACGGACCATAACTTTTCAAGGCCCCAGATATCGAACATGTTGAACTCAGCGCCTAAGGATAAATTTTAACCGAAAATATGGGTAAATCTCTCAGATATCTCAATTTAATTCAGAGGAAATTGTTTTCTTCTAATAGTGTGTCCCTGTTCCAAAAATTATTAAAATCGGGTCATAACATTTCCATATACCTAATTATAGGTTTTTCAAAAATACGGTGAGCTTTATTTCGCATATTGGTTAAATTTCTTCAATAAATTGCGAGAGTATAAAATGTTCGGTTGCACCCGAACTTAGCCTTTCCTTACTTGTTATTTTTTATTTTTGTAATATATACAACTTACCACCACACAGAAGCAGATAGGTTGTGGCGAAACGCATTTTGTCTTATGTGGTTAGCGTTTGGACGCCGTTTTGTTCGATTTGCTGCTGCCTTTTGCACGAAAATAATTTATAATGTTATAACCAGGGACCGTAATCATTATAAGTTTTATTATAAAAATCACAAAATAATGATTATATATTGAATTTTTAGAATGACATGGAAATATTGGAATGACATCAAAATATCATGGACCAAATTTCATTGAAATTGGTCCAGTAGTTCCTGAGATATGGTTTTTGACTCACTTAGGCTGTGACAAAAACCAATCTTAAATTTGATCCTTCAGCTATGTTCTAAAAGGACATGAAAAAATAGTACCAAAAAACTTAATAACAAACATGTAATCCAAAAGTGAGTTTTATTTCGAGCAAAAAATATAAAAATCAAATATAATGATTATTTATGATTTTTATTTTTTTGCTCAAAAATAATGATTATTTATGATTTTTATACTCTCGCAACAAATGTTGCTAAAGAGAGTGTTATAGTTTTGTTCACATAACGGTTGTTTGTAACACCCAAAACTAAACGAGTTAGATATAGGGTTATATATACCAAAGTGATCAGGGTGAAGAGTGGAGTTCAAATCCGAATGTCTGTCTGTCCGTCCGTCCGTCCGTACGTCCGTCTGTGCAAGCTGTAACTTGAGTAAAAATTAAGATATCTTGATGAAACCTGCCACACTTATTTCTTGGCACCATAGGAAGGTTGCTTTCGAAAATGAGCAAAATCGGACCACTGCCACGCCCACAAAATGGCGAAAACCGAAAACACATAAAGTGGAAATAAAATTTGGTATGAAGGATCGCACTATGAAGGGGCATATTTGGATGTCATTTTTTTGGGGAAGTGGACGTGGCCCCGCCCCCTACTAAGTTTTTTGTACATATCTCGCAAACCAATAGAGCTATATAAACCAAACTTTCTGCAGTCAGTTTTTTTAGCTACTTCCTAATACAGTCCAAAAATTAAAGAAATCGGATCATAACCACGCCCACCTCCCATACAAAAGTTAGGTTGAAAATTACTAAAAGTGGGTTAACTCACTAACGAAAAATGTCAGAAACACTAAATTTCACATAAGAAATGGCAGATGGAAGCTGCACTCAGATTTTTTTACAAAATGGAAAATGGGCGTGGCGTCGCCCACTTATGGGTCAAAAACCATATCTCAGGAACTACTCCGACCGATTTCAATGAAACTTGGTTTGTAATAGTTTCCTTACATCCCAATGATATGTTGTGAAAATAGGCCAAATCGCTTCACAACCACGCCTACTTCCTATATACCAGAACTTTGAAAACAATCTGAATCGTTTACTTTACAATATATAAAGTAAGTACTAGTGAAGATATCGGTGCCTAACCTAATATTATGGTTTCCAACTTTCAATGGACTTTTACAATATATATGACGAATATGTGGGTCAAATTGTGTATTATATAATATAAATAAAGTTAAATAAATAAATTGCGAGAGTATAAAATGTTCGGTTGCACCCGAACTTAGCGCTTCCTTACTTGTTATTTTTATCATTGTGGAAATGGAGAGATCGTCCAAAAAGGATTACAATGACGTTATCCTTTTGTTTGTGTGGCGATTCTAAGTGATTGATTTTTTTTACTTAAAAATCAGAACGATAATCATTATTACGGTCCCTGGTTATAACTGCGTTTGTTGTTGCGTTATTATTTTTTTTTTTGGTTTTTTTTTTGTTAGCAAATGGTGTAGCGTGTCTAACGAGATAAGTAATTGGAATTTGTGTGCCGGAAGTGTTGAGTGAGATTTTTGCACTTTATCGCCGAGGAAATCCTGCTACTGGCTGCTGGGTAGTTCCAAACGACAATTTCAGTTTCGAAACCGGCCAAACCGTAAGCAAGCAACACTTATAAATGTTGCAATTTCAGGCAGTGGCGCGACGTCGTCGTTGTCGGTTGACTTGTTAATTGGCCATGAATGCCTGACACTTGGCAACTACCGTATGATGAAAGAGCACTTCAGTGGCCTTCAAATGATGCGTTTGAAACCTTTTGCTGGGAACGAAAATGAAAGTGATTCGCACACAAAATTTAACATCTGTCTGTTATAGTTTTGCTGTTTTAATTTTTGATTTTATGCACTTAACGGTTGATTGTTGCATTTTTAGCTATATTGATTAACTTTGTTGATTTATTTGCCACAATTGTGTTTAATTTTCTTCGAAGTGAATGTGTAAATTGTTATTGGTTTCAGCAGAAAGCAATCCAACAATTAAGACAGATCAAAACACGCTACAAATTGCAGAACTTAAACAGCGCTTATATTAGTTTCACTTTCGTTTTGCAGTAAACTTTTGAAAAAATAAAAATTATTATATTTTTTTTTCTTCTGTAAATTAACACCACTTCTTCACTCGCTTTCAATATGTATTTGTATTCAAGTGTGTTTTTTATGTCGCAATCCGTTATATTGAATATACAAAAATTTTATTTCCACAACGAAACTTCAACACAGACACGGCACAACTTTGATATTTTTTTTTGCTTTTCAACGCATTCACCATACATATGTACATGTATGTAAATGTAGATTTTATTTAAATACAATACGATTTTCGCTTGAATTTCTTGGTACACATCAAAGATCCTCGCTTGGATCGTCGTTTAGAGCTTTAGCGCGCAGCTCGAACACCTTCCGTTGCCGCTTGTTGCACATCACCAACTGAATTGTACTCAAGAATGATGTGCTGAACACATAGAAGACGACAAGCGACGAGCGACATCTGTCAAATATTAAAATACACGCGTTCTTATGGGCACAGATTTTCACGACAAAAGGGTTGAAGTCTTCGCTGTCGCCAAATTAGAAATGTTTCTAATTTTGCCGACGACAATGGGCGCTGTAGAGCTGCCACTAATATGTGAAATGTAAAATTATTCAAAGTTCTAACAAGTATGACGTTATTTTGCCAGCAGAAGCGTAAAATAGCTTTGTTATATCATTTATAATAACAATGGATTATTTAAAGCAAATAAATCGATATATTTTTACATTTTTTGCACAAAAAATTTAACTTTAATCTAAATATGTAAATTTTATTGAAGTGAAAAATTTTCGTACGGTAACAATGAAATTCCTATTTGATATGTCGCTGCCGTCTTCAAAATGTTCACGACGCTGGCTTCAAAGCGACATTTGTGATCAGTCGTCGCTACGTCGTGTCGTGTCGTCGTCTTTGTGTTCAGCACTTGATAGAAGACAAGATTACGACAGGCGTTTACAGTTAGCTTTTTTGGGTTTTGAGTTCCTGTTGAGTGACAACTTTCACGACCCCGAACACGCGAGCAAAACAAAATTGCACGGTGGTACAAAACAATAAAACCAAACCAAAGAGCTGAAGTTAAGGCTAGTGCTTAATTATTATTTAAAATTCTAAAGAAGTCCGCAATGGCGGAATTAAACAACAATAGTACAAAAAAGTCGTCTATAAAGAATTTTTTTCACTTTTCCAACCAACAAAAAAGTTGGCAAAATGGCGAACTTTTTGTAACAAAACATATAATTTTAATTATAAATATGCATTATTATATTTGATCATTTTATAAATGAAGATTTTAAGAATTACGTTCATTGTGATATTTTATCTGCACATTATTCAATTTGGTTCACTATGTTTCACATTTCCGTTTTCCATTTGACAATTCTTCTGTTGCCTATTCCCATTCGTGTGTCGTGAACGCAGAGAATGTAAAATATAGAGAAGGTTCACCAAAGAATGTATAATAATAAGAAGGAGCAAATGTTAGATGTGCTAAAATGTTATTTGACATTAGGGAACATCGAAAAAATTTCGAACACTATGAAGGAACACATCATTCAAAAGGGGAAGCAAGCCAATGTTTACCACTTTATAAGGGAACTGATCAATTGCGTGCACCACGATATAAAGGAACATGAGAACAGAAAATGTATGCATCAGAGAGACTACACCACACTATAAGGGACTACTCTATAGAAATTGCCCACGCAGATGTTCTTCGATATGCGCATAAGGGAAAATTTGAATAATGTGTATTGTAAAGAAATAATTATTAATCGCACAAGATTTACGTATTTGCCTCCTCATCAACCACAAATTCGCACACAATTCTGTGATTTCTATTTGGATATTTTTCATATTCTCTATTAATGAGGTGTAGTTTGTCGTGTTCCCTCATAAGTGGTGGAAAAATTGCGTTGAGGAGTATATTTCGCTTGTGTTGTAACTACATATATAACAATAAATGCGTTGGTTTCAGAGTTGACTTTGGTGCTGTGTGCTTAGCAGCTCAACATTTTGCAACTCCAAAAATTTTGTTCGAGTTCAAATCCTACATGAAATATTAATGTATTTTTGACTTTTTTGTTTTTTTATTATATTTTATTTTATTTCCAATTAATTATTATTTATTTGATTATTGGTGATTTCGTTATATAATTATTTTTTTGCAAATTTTTTCTATTTAAAATTTGATAATTATTTACATAAATTTGTTTATTTTAATTTTTATATTTTCTCTATTTATATTTATATTTTTTTATTCCTATGATAAATAAATTAGAAATTTAATAATAAATAAATAAATTAAAAATAATAAAAAACAAGTAAGAAAGGGCTAAGTTCGGGTGGAACCGAACATTTTATACTCTCGCAATTTATTGATGTAATTTTATAAAGATAACACAATTCGACCCATATATTGGGTATAATGTTCAATAGAATAACGAAAATCATCATAAATAGTATATGGGGACTGAGGTAATTCCTAAACCGATTTCACTCGTTTTCACCACCAAGATACAATGTATCGAAGACTATACGCTCACTTAATTTAATATTACTTATAATTAGGTATATGGGATCTGGAGGAAGTTATGACCGGATTTTTACCATTTCAGGTACAGAGAGAAACTGTTATAAGAAAAAAATTCAGAGGGAATGAATTACATTAAAATATCTGAGGGATTTACCTAAGTATATTTTCGGGGAAAAATTACCCTTAGGCACTGAGTTCTTCATGTTCGATATCAGGGGCCTTGAAAAGTCATGGTTCGATTTTGACAATTTTTTCACAAGTGATGCAACAGATCATATACAGTGTTTGTGTAAAGTTTTATTTCGCTATCTTCATTGGTTCCTAATGTATATATTATAAAGTGAAGGAATAAGATGAAATTCGAAAATGAGTTATATGGGAAGTTGTCGTTGTTGTGAAACAATTTCGTCCATTTTTCACACGTGTCATCAGGGTATCAAGAAAATATTATATACCGAATTTCATTGAAATCTGTCTAGTAGTTCCTGAGATATGGTTTTTGACCCATAAGTGGGCGACGCCACGCCCATTTTCCATTTTGTAAAAAAATCTCAGTGCAGCTTCCTTCTGCCATTTCTTATGTAAAATTTGGTGTTTCTGACGTTTTTCGTTAGTGAGTTAACGCACTTTTAGTAATTTTCAACCTAACCTTTGTATGGGAGGTGGGCGTGGTTATTATCCGATTTCTTTCATTTTTGGAATGTATAAGGAAATAGCTAAAATAAACGACTGCAGAAAGTTTGGTATATATATCTTTTTTGGTTTGCGAGTTATATACAAAAAACCTATTTGGGGGTGGGGTCACGCCCACTTTTCCAAAAAAATTACATCCAAATGTGCCCCTCCCTAATGGGATCCTATGTTCCAAATTTCATTTTCATAACTTTATTTATGGCTTAGTTATGACACTGTATAGGTTTTCGGTTTCCGCCATTTTGTGGGCGTGGCAGTGGACCGATTTTGCCCATTTTCGAAAGCAACCTCCTCAGGGTGCCAAGGAACATATGTTCCAAGTTTCATTAAGATATCTTAATTTTTACTCAAGTTATCGCTTGCACGGACAGACGGACAGACGGACGGACAGACATCCGGATTTCAAATCCACTCGTCATCCTGATCATTTATGTATATATAACCCCATATCTAACTCTTATATTTCTTGGTGACACAAACAACCGTTAGGTGAACAAAACTATTATACTCTGTGCAACAGGTTGCGAGAGTATAATAAAACCGTCCATATTCAGCATATTTGAAGTTATAAAAGTATGGCTTTTTTTTCTTTTTTCCACCGCATTTTGATTACACGTAGCAGCGAAAAATAAAAATACAAACATATACACATATACCAAAAGCTCAGTCGGTATATGTTTATATCAGTGTTGTCCAACGTGACTGTGTGCACGTTGTGCTTGTGTTGGTTATTAGCGTACATTCGGAAAGCTACGAGCAGACAACACGAATACGGAACAGTGCGTACAAATAAGTAAACGTACTTTTTAAAAATTACGGTCAACTAAATTATCTATATTTATTTCTTTATTATATTGCTTAATTCTAATGAGATCAGAAATGTGATTGTTTGATAGTATAGCTGAGAATTTAATTGTAAATAAAATTTTCTTTTGTAATTATCAAGAAGACTTTTTCGGGCGTCTCCCTCGATATTTACAAGATTTTTGTGACAATGTTCATAATGTATTTTTATATCATGTTTGCTACAACGCTTTATTATTTTATAACAAATTAAGCATTCTGCATGCTTTTCATTGTTCTCAATAAAAAATAACATATTTCCCAAATTTGTTGGAACATTTTTAGTGCGTTCTGTTTTCTAGCGTCAACTGATCGCAAAATTCTGCTTTGCTTGCTTGCTTACGAAGTTGAATACAGTAGCACAATCGTGCTCTCACAGACACTTGTCGCGACATGTTGGTGTGAGGTGTCTGGCTTGTCCGTGCGCTATTGTGCGCATAGGCCGTGGACAACGCTGGTTTATATGTATCAATCGTACGTATGTAGCATCATACACGTATATATTCATTCATTCATAAGTATATTTGTATATAAGCATAACAAGGGAATCCCTTCATATGCGCAATCACAAACGCACAATATGCGCAAGTGACTGACAAACTTACAAGTGTACGTACATATGTAAAATATTACAAATTGCCAAGAGTCATAGGAACAACAACAACCTTCCTTCATATGCGCAAAAGCACCAATTAGAGTATGTGAATGTGAATGACCGTCAAAAAACACACCAACGCAAATACAAAGTACAAAAAACCCTGAACATCAAGAAGCAGAAACAACTCTTCCTCGCTGCCGCCGTCGGTGTCCACAAACTGCTTCCTCGCGACGATGGCAAAATCTAAAATCATATTTCGATGTTGATGCTGAAGTCAAAGCGAAAAGTGACAACAGTGCAAGCAGCTTGACAAAAATCATAAAAGAATCAATTTTCATATTTGCCATCAATTGTGCCAGAAATATAAAATATGCGAAAAAATAAGACTTCGTCCAGGATTTGAACCTGAGCACTGTCTAGAAAGCGAATGCGTGCGTGCCATCCGCGCTATGATAGCTGTTGAGAATCAATCAGCTTAATTGATATTTCATAATCCATAGGACAATATGCTAGCTCTAATAGAAATATGAATATGATTCTCGGCCACTGCCAGTTTTCTCTTCTGAAGGAAATATCAGAAATTATTTGAATTTGTGATTTTTAGCATCCCAGACAAGCCGCTTTTAGGAAAGGCATGCGCGGAGATGTACGCGACGCTTGCGCTTATGAATGAAGTCCACTTGCTTTGTTGTTGATACGCATGCGTTTCAACATGGAAATGTTGTTGTAATTTTTTGTTGTAGGCGAGTTGCTTTTTCCGAAGATGTGTCGAAGTGACAAGTGTGAGGAATGTAGATTTGTATGTTCATATTTATACGTATGCATGTACATATATGTATATGTCTGCACGCGTATGGTAGCAAGAATATTTGAACATACGCATTGTTATGAAATTTGCCGACGGCAAATCAATGATTGCTCGAGACCATAATGATTTTATAGATTATCATATATGTAGTTTATTTATATAATTAATGAATAAGTCAGAATTTTTAATTAGATATGAATAAAAAGTAACTTAAAAAATTAAAAATAATATAAAATAAAAATGAAATGAAAAATAGATAGAAAATTAAATTAAAAAAAATATTTATGAATAATATATATGTAAATATAATAAAACATGACTATCAGAATTGCCTACCATCAATCGGCGAATTCTCGCACAATCTATTCAGTGAACTATCATTCATACATCCACACGCACGTATTTTCCTACTTTGCATATCCCTCAAATTCCCTAGGTTCGACGCTCATCATAAAAATATATATTTTTTTTATTAATTTATTAATTTGAGTCAAAATGTATTTTTAATTATTAATTATATTAATTTAAAAATTTCTATAAAATATCTTGAAATATAAAATAAATTGCAAATGTAAATCTTAATAAGCAAGCATATGGAGAATTGACGTGAGAACACCCATTTCCCCTTTGTGTCTAATTGATCTCAGTTCGCTCATTCTGTGGTGTATTATTTTTCTTTCGAAGTGGCGTTTGCTCCTTCTTATTATTATACATTCTTTGCTTGTTGTTTTGGTGGTGCTGTTGCGCAACAATTATCGCAACTGTTCCGAACTCGTATAAGAAGTATAACTTCAAAAAAAACATTTCAAAACTATGTACACTCGAACTGCTCTAACTCGAAGTGCTCTATAATTCGAACCAGAGAACTACAATTATTCCTGGTACTTTATATGTAGTAGAAATTGTATTAAATTTGGGTAATATTACAATGAAATAATTGTTTTTATTTCATACATAAAATATATAGCTCCGCTACATCAACCTACTCAGTCAACTGCTGATTGCAGACTGACTTCATCGTCGTTTATTTATCGTATTGTCCCATCGTAGATGCTCGTTTTACGCTCTTTGCTTGTTCGTGTTAGTGACAATCGGTGTGTGTACGTATACGATCACTTACGCTCTTTTAGCACTTGCTAAGACTTTGCCCATGCCTGCTCATGAGTTAGTGCACTAATTTCATTAGTACTCAATGCAGATCTCTAATTCGAACTATTGAAGTGGCAATAGAAGTCAAAATTCATACAAATTACCTTCTGTAACTTAATGTGGGGCACTTAAGGGGTTAGGGGTAGTCCGAAACACGAAAAAATTAGAATTTACAGTATTTTTTTTTGCTATTAAATCATGTTATATTACAAAAGTAATAATATGGCATTATTATACAATGTTTTGACTTGAAGTCACGAAAATTTATAATTTCCACAGTTATAGCTGTCTGTGTTGACCCAGTTTCAAAAAAAGATCCTTGCGGTGACAATCATAAGTCCTTGGAGATTCATCTAAAATCAATCGGATAAAAAAATTTGTTTTATAAATAGATAACCCTGGGCCTGAACCAAACTTTTTTTCTCAAAAATTAACAAAATTGCGGTCTCAGGATTTTTTTTTCTAGATTTTCGGAAAAAATCAATAATTGGTCTTAAAAAATCGAAATTTTTGAAAAAAAATCTTTGGTCCAGGCCCAGGATTATTATGCATTCTAAAAGCTGTAGAAAGTTCATTAAAATCTACCTAGCGGTTTTCGAGTTACAGTTGTCACCAGTTCAAAAAAGTTGGAGTGCCCGAGCGCTCGTTGTTATTTGTCGAATAACTCTAAAAGCAATTATCGGAAAAACTTCAAAATTTCAGAGTATATTTTTAATTACCATTAATTAGTATTTTATATTACACTTAACGAAAATGCCAAAAAAACAATTGATTTTTTTTAAATCCTGACTACCCCTAACCCCTTAAGCGGGCATACCTGTATTATTAGGAACCAATGAAAATGGCGGAATAAAACAAATACTGTATTTGAGCTGTGACATCATTGTGGAAAAATTATCAAAATGGGACGATAACTTTTCAAGACCCCGGATATCGACCATGAAGAACTAAGTGCCTAAGGGTAATTTTTCACCGAAAATATCAGAGATTTCTCTTATATATTTCAATGCAATTCAGAGGGAATATTTTTTTATAATAGTGTGCTCCTGTACCAAAAATTATTAAAATCTGGTCATAAATTTCTCTTGCTTCCATATAACTAATTATAGTTTTTATACTCTCGCAACAAAAGTTGCTAAGAGAGTATTATAGTTTTGTCCACATAACGGTTGTTTGTAAGTCCTCAAACTAAACGAGTTAGATACAGGGTTATATATACCAAAGTGATCAGGGTGACGAGTATAGTTCAAATCCGGATGTCTGTCTGTCCGTACGTCCGTCTGTCCGTCCGTGCATGCTGTAACTTGAGTAAAAATTTAGATATCTTAATGAAACTTGGAACACGTGTTTCTTGGCACCATAAGAAGGTTAAGTTCGAAGATGGGCGGAATCGGACTGCCACCACTGCCACGCCCACAAAATGGCGATAACCAAAAAAAACATAAAGAGCTATAACTAAGCCATAAATAAAGTTATGAAAATAAAATTTGGAACATAGGATCGCATTAGAGAGGGGCACATTTGAATGTAATTTTTTTGGAAAAGTAGGCGTGACCCCGCCTCCAAATAGGTTTTTTGTACATATCTCACAAACCAATAGAGCTATATAAACCAAAATTTCTGCAGTCGTTTTTTTAGCCACTTCTTAATACAGCCCAAAAATGAAAGAAATCGGATAATAACCACGCCCACCTCCCATACAAAGGTTAGGTTGAAAATGACTAAAAGTGCGTTAACTCACCAACGTCAGAAACACTAAATTTTACATAAGAAATGGAAGAAGAAGCTGCACTCAGATTTTTTTACAAAATGGAAAATGCGCGTGGCGTCGCCCACTTATGGGTCAAAAACCATATCTCAAGAACTACTCAACATATTTCAATGAAATTCGGTATATAATATTTTCTTGCCACCCTGATGACACTGGTGGAATATGGGCGAAATCGGTTCACTACTACGCCTACTTCCCATATAACTCAATTTTGAATCCTTCTGATTCGTTCACTTTATAATGTATGTATACATAAGGAACCGATAAAGATAGCGAAATAAAACTTTACACAAATACTGTAATTGAGCTGTGACATCACTTGTGGAAAAAATGTCAAAATCGAACCATGACTTTTCAAGGCCCCTGATATCAAACATGAAGAACTCAGTGCCTAAGGGTAATTTTTCACCGAAAATATAGGTAGATCTCTAAATAAATTGCGAGAGTATAAAATGTTCGGTTGCACCCGAACTTAGCCTTTCCTTACTTGTTTTATAAATATGTTGTGCTTTTTACCTTATAAATCGGTTAATGTGGTACAAATGACTAGAAGCCAATTTAAGTGAGCGTATATTCTTAGAAATAGTGCACCTTGGTTGTGAAATTGAGTGAAATCGGTTCAGGAATTACCTCAATTTCCTTTTTGTGTGTGATAATTTTGGTATTTCCCCATTGTAGGGATGTATGCTATGCACTTGATCAATTTATTCTACTCTTGCAACAAAGTTGCTAAAGAGAGTATTATAGTTTTTTTCACAAAGCTGTTGTTTGTGTCACCAAGAAATAAAAGAGTTAGATATGGGGTTATATACATATATATAAATGATCAGGATGTGGAGTTGAATGTCTGTCCGTCCGTCTGTCCGTGCAAGCGATAACTTGAGTAAACATTGAGATATCTTAATGAAACTTGGTAGACTAAGGCCAAATCCGACCACTGTCACGCCACTAAAAATGACGAAAACCTAAAACATATAAAGTATCATAACTAAGCTATAAATAAAGCTATGAAAGTAAGATTTGGTACAAAGGATCACACTAGGAAGTGGCATATTTGGATGTAATTTTTTTTGGAGAAGTGGGCGTGGTGCCGCCCCTACAAAGTTTTTTGTACATATATCGTAAACTACTAAAGCTATATCAACGAAACTCTCAGGAGTTGTTTTCTTCAGGCAAACCATATCTCCGAAACTTGAACAATTTCAATGAAATTCGGTTCATAACATTTTCCTGGCATCCCAAAGATATGTTATGAAAATATTCCAAATCGGTTGACAACCACGCCTACTTTCCATATACCACAACTTTGAAGTCCATCTGAATCGTTTACTTTACAATATATAAGTTAAGCGCTAAGGAAGATATGGGAACAGAAATTTATATAAATATGTATGCATTTATAGTAAGGGATTGCCTTTCTAAAATTCGTCGAAATCGGATAGACCCCATATAGCGACCATGAAGACCTGAGTATGTATGTATGTGATTGGCGTTTAACCGTTTAGCCGGTTATAGCCGAATCGATGAGAGCGCGCCACTTCTCTTTTTCCTTCGCAGTGCGGCGCCAGTTGGAGATTCCAAGTGTAACCAGGTCGCTCTCCACCTGGCCCCTCCAACGGAGTGGAGGCCTTCCCCTTCCTCGGCTTCCTCCGGCGGGTACTGCATCGAACACTTTCAGAGCTGGAGTGTTTTCGTCCACTCGGACAACCTGACCTAGCCAGCGTAGCTGCTGTCTTTTTATTCGCTGAACTATGTCAATGTCGTCGTATAACTCGGACAGCTCATTGTTCCATCGTCTGCGGTATTCGCCGTTGCCAATGTTCTGAGGACCATAAATCTTTCCTCTCGAATCTTTCCTCTCGAAAACTCCTAGTGTCGTCTCATCTGATGTTGACATCGTCCAAGCTTCTGCACCATAAAGCAGGACGGGAATGATAAGTGACTTGTAGGGTTTGATTTTGGTTCGTCGAAGGAGGACTTTACTGTTCAATTGCCTACTCAGTCCAAAGTAGCACCTGTTGGCAAGAGTGATTCTGCGCTGGATTTCGAGGCTGACATTGTTGGTGTTGTTGATACTGGTTCCCAGGTATACGAAATTATCTACGACTTCGAAGTTATGACTGTCAACAGTGACGTTGGAGCCAAGACGGGAGTGCGCCGACTGTTTGCTTGATGACAGCAGATATTTCGATACGATACCTTATCCATACGGGAAAAAGCAGAACAAACGGCGCGGTTGTTGCTTCCGATGATATTAATATTATCGGCGTACGCCAGCAGCTGTACACTCTTGTAGAAGATTGTACCTTCTCTATTTAGCTCTGCAGCTCGTATTATTTTTTCCAACATCAAGTTAAAGAAGTCGCACGATAGTGAGTCACCTTGTCTGAAACCTCGTTTGGTATCGAACGGCTCGGAGAGGTCCTTCCCAATCATGACGGAGCTTTTGGTGTTGCTCAACGTCAACTTACACAGCCGAATTAGTTTTGCGGGGATACCAAATTCAGACATCGCGGCATAAACGCAGTTCCTTTTCGTGCTGTCGAAAGCAGCTTTAAAAACGACAAAAAGGTGGTGTGTATCGATCCTCTTTTCACTGGTCTTCTCCAAGATTTGGCGCATGGTGAATATCTGGTCCATGGTGGACTTTCCAGGTCTAAAGCCACACTGATAAGGTCCAATCAGCTTGTTGACGGTGGGCTTAATTCTTTCACACAGTATGCTCGATAGAACTTTATAGGCGATATTTAGGAGGCTTATCCCACGGTAATTGGCACAGTTTATGGGATCTCCCTTTTTATGGATTGGGCAGAGTACACTGAGAGTCCAATCGTCAGGCATGCTTTCTTCCGACCATATTTTGCAAAGAACCTGATGCATGCACCTTATCAGTTCTTCGCCGCCGTATTTGAATAGCTCAGCCGGTAATCTATCGGCCCCCGCTGCTTTGTTGTTCTTCAGGCGGGTAATTGCTATTCGAATTTCTTCATGGTCGGGTAATGGAACATCGTCCATCGTCATCGATTGGAGAATCGGGTTCGGCAACTCCTGGTTTTATACTTTCACTGCCATTCAGCAGGTCGGAGAAGTGTTCCCTCCATAATCCCAGTATGCCCTGGACATCGGTTACCAGATTACCATCTTGGTCTCTACATGAGGATGCTCCGGTCTTGAAACCTTCGTTAAGTCGCTTCATTTTTAAATAAAATTTTCGAGCATTCCCTCTGTCTGCCAGCTTTGAAAGCTCCTCGTACTCACGCATTTCGGCCTCTTTCTTTCCCGCACGTGTTGTGGACAAAGTTCTGGTATATAGGAAGTAGGCGTGGTTGTGAAGCGATTTGGCCTATTTTCACAACATATCATTGGGATGTAAGGAAACTATTACAAACCAAGTTTCATTGAAATCGGTCGAGTAGTTCCTGAGATATGGTTTTTGACCCATAAGTGGGCGACGCCATGCCCATTTTCCATTTTGTAAAAAAATCTGAGTGCAGCTTTCATCTGCCATTTCTTATGTGAAATTTAGTGTTTCTGGCGTTTTTCGTTAATGAGTTAACCCACTTTAAGTAATTTTCAACCTAACTTTTGTATGGGAGGTGGGCGTGGTTATTATCCGATTTCTTTCATTTTTGGACTGCATTAGGAAGTGGCTAAAAAAAACGACTGCAGAAAGTTTGGTTTATATAGCTTTATTGGTTTGCGAGATATGTACAAAAAACTTAGTAGGGGGCGGGGCCACGCCCACTTCCCCAAAAAAATTACATCCAAATATGCCCCTTCATAGTGCGATCCTTCATACCAAATTTTATTTCCATAGCTTTATTTATGGCTTAGTTATGGCACTTTATGTGTTTTCGGTTTTCTCCATTTTGTGGGCGTGGGAGTGGTCCGATTTTGCTCATTTTCGAAAGCAACCTTCCTATGGTGCCAAGAAATAAGTGTGCCAAGTTTCATCAAGATATATTAATTTTTACTCAAGTTACAGCTTGCACAGACGGACGGACGGACGGACAGACAGACATTCGGATTTGAACTCCACTCTTCACCCTGATCACTTTGGTATATATAACCCTATATCTAACTCGTATAGTTTTGGGTGTTACAAACAACCGTTATGTGAACAAAACTATAATACTCTATTTAGCAACATTTGTTGCGAGAGTATAAAAATGTTGCAAGTCTTAACCAACAAAAATCAATATATTCATCACCAATAACAATTATTTTGACAACCGAACTATATCTAATCGAAATGTTTTCGTTAAATTTTATAGTGGTATATTATGCTAATATCTATACAAATTCAATTAAAGAGGCAAAATGCAATATATTGCGTATGCGAGATACCATCCAAGCCCATAGGAGAAGTAGTAACTCAATATTATACATTTTGGAACAGAGACACGTTATTACAAGAAAAAAATTAGCTTGCATATATTTAGGATATTTTCAGGAAAAAAATAGCCATGGGCACTAAAGTCCTCATTCGATATCTGGGGTCTTGAAACGTTAGATACTGATTTCAGTGTTACAAACAACCGCTAGGTGGACACAACTATTATATTATGTGCAACTTGTTGCTAGAGTATACAAATGATGCAAAGGAAATCAATAATCGTGATTCGGCGAAACCGAGAATGGATACAATTATATTTGGTAGCATAAATTCAATAAATTCATAAATTCAATGTATTCTAAGGTAAAAGAAATAAGATGGGAGAAAACCTATTAATATTTGATGAAAAATGTGCCCTTTTCATTTCAATGAGATATCTTGGTTATTTATGGATATTACCGTACTGAGATCCTCATGTTCGGTACCTGCAAAGTTATAATCCGATTAATGTCAATGCTATATACGGGTATAGTTTATACGTATATAGTTTATAAAATTTTGTTCCGATATCTCCATTTACATTATCTAAGGTGAAAGAATCAGTTCGATTATAAAATTGTTATATGGGAAGTGGGCGTAGTTGTAATACGATTTGGCCAATTTTCAAGCTGTACCATCAGGATGCCAAAACATTGTTACAAACTGAATTTTGTTGAAATTAGTCGAGTAGTTTCGGAGATATGGGTTTTGAGCCATAAAGGGGCGGAGCCACGCCCATTTAAAAATTTTTATACCAATTTGAGTGTAGCCCTTCTGTGCCATCTTTACCATGAAATCTAACATTTCTGGTGTTTTTCCTTACTGAATTAAAGCTGTTTTAGTAGTTTACAATATAACCTTTGTATGGGAGGTAGGCGTGGTTATGATCCGATTTCGCCCATTTTTGGAATGTATAAGGCCTAAAAGTAAAAAAAATGTATAAGTACCTAAAAGAAACGATTCCAGAAAGTTTGGTTGATGTAGCTCAAGCAGTTTACGAGATATGTACAAAAAACTTAGTAGGGGGCGGGGCCACGCCCACTTATCCAATGAAAGTACATCCAAATATACCCCTTCATAGTGCGATCCTTTGTACCAAATTTTGTTTTCATAGCTTTATTTATGGCTTAGTTATGGCACTTTATGTGTTTTCGGTTTTCGCCATTTTGTGGGCGTGGCAGTGGTCCGATTTAACTCATTTTCGAAAGCAACCTTCCTTTGGTGCCAAGGAACACGTGTTCCAAATTTCATCAAGATATCTCAATTTTTACTCAAGTTACAGCTTGCACAGACGGACGGACGGACGGACAGACAGACATTCGGATTTGAACTCCACTCGTCACCCTGATCACTTTGGTATATATGACTCTATATCTAACTCGTTTAGTTAGAAGTATAATATTCACTATTCGATGAAACCGTTAAAGAATTACAATAATATTTGGTATCTTATTAACTTATACTTGGGTCATATACTCACTTTGTTTCATGCAAAGGGATAAAATTTAATATTTAGGTATGTATATGAAGTAAGTACGGAAATCTTTACATTAGATGTGTTCAATAAAAATCCGTCAACGGGAAAGAGTCGTTCTTGGCCGCCCCCCGATGGGTGTCAACCTTACCGTTTCTTTATTGTGTTTGTCCTTTAGGTTGCAGGGAACATCTAGTATAAAACATTTCAATTGCGAACCAGCATATGACTTATCAAAAACTAATTATAAACGATGAGCGTGATTCACCATTGCCGCCCCGAAATGTGGCGTCCTCGTCAATAGGTTAGATGCATCCGTACTTACAATAGTATTCAGCTTAGAACTTTTATTTTGGTATAAATTAAATAAAATTTGATATGCAAAAGCCATAGTTATTCAATAATATTTTAGGGATAATGTTAAAAAAAATAGACGCACTGAAATTAATTAATTTTTGGAAGTAAAATAGCTTATTTTAAACTTTTATTGTATTCAGTGTATAAGTGTACATATTAGATTTATTTTGATGAAATGAAAAAAATTTCAGTAAAATGTACCGCTTACTTTGTTTACAATAATTTCATATATCCGTCCTTGAATGATAGAGGGAGACTTTGTAATTTTGTTTTGAGTCATGTTTATTTTTCAATTACGTTAAGATCCGGAGAATATGTTGTTTTGAAGCGCTCACCGTTCATTTTCTGATAAATAAAAATTAAATCAATTGTTCTGTAAATGTGATGGCACCCGTACCATTACCCACTTATGATATCGAAGTGTGTTTCACGTTTTCTTTGCATAAATCATGCAAATAGTATTGAATGCCATTGTGTCCCTCTAAATTTAAACGTTTTTCATTAGTAACCAGTAAAGAAATGCTAAGTTCGGGTAGCGAACATTTTATACTCTCGCAATTTATTGATGTAATTTTATAAAGATAACACAATTCGAACCATCTATTCGACATAAAGTCCAATAGAATAACGAAAATAATCATAAATAGTATATGGGGACTGAGGTAATTCCTGGACCAATTTCAATCATTTTCACCACCATATTGAAGACTATACGCTCACTTAATTTTATATTACCTATAATTAGGTATATGGGATCTAGGGGAAGTTATGACACGATTTTAACCATTTTGGGTACAGAGACCAACTGTTATAAACAAAAAAATATAAGGAAATGGATAAATGCCATCACCTCCGGTCACTTGAAAAGGTCCTTTTTGCAAATAGATATTATACAATGTGACGACGAATAGTTACACAAGTTTACAAATTCAGGTCAACTTTTGGATCTGAGCAGATAAGAACGATTCTTAACTATATTTGATATGCTGAATTCGAATATGCATTTAGTTTTTTAAGATTGATTCTAGTTTCCGAGTTCTCGCATGATAGCACCATTGTGCTGTTACAAGCACAGTTTGCAAGCACGGTAATTAAATACCGATTGAGGAAAATTCTCCCAATCTTACAGGCAATGCTTGATAAGTCATTTCAACTGTAGCAGTAAAATAAAATAAGTGATTAGAGCAAATAAAAATGCAGAGACAGTGTTGCAAAGTTGATTCAAAGTGTTTTTGTCATATGCAAAAATCAAAGAAGGAATATTTGTCGGACCTGATATTAGAAAATTAATAGCTGATAAAAAATTTACAAAATGTTTATCGCCCGATGAAGCAGCCGCTTGGGCATCTTTTCAAAATATCGTTCACTACTTTCTTGGTAATCACAAATCCCCTAATTTTAAGGAAATTATTGACGATATGTTGCAAAATTATCGAAAGATTGGAGCTAGAATGTCTCTAAAGATCCATTTTCTGCATTCCCATCTCGATTTTTTTCCCGAAAACTTGGGTGATACGAGCGACGAACAAGGAGAGCGGCTACACCAAGATCTAGCCAACATTGAAAGAAGATACCAAGGATTTTGGGATGAAGGCATGATGAGCGACTACTGTTGGACTCTAATACGTGAAACAGATACTAAACAATACAAAAGGCAAAGTTCCACCAATCTTCATTTCTGATATGTTACTTTTAAGTTAATAAAATTAATATTATTTGACAAAAATCATAAAAAATTAAATTCTGGATTATTTCAAAAACTAGAATCAATCTTAAAAAACGAACTGAAGATTCGGATTCAGTGTCATCAATTGTCATAGAAAGCACTTTTGGTTGCCCAGATCCAAAACCGTGTATACTTGTGTTATTATACAATAATAAATTTCTTTAATATTTTGTCGTTTTTCGCGAGTTTAACTACTAGATTTTCACGTTAAAGCATTTGTGAGACTTTTCCCTTAATTTCCCGATATCCAGAAGTAATTTTCAATGCATTCTGAGCTGGGAACTTGTAGGGTTTCTTCAACTGAGCAGTATGACCGGCGATCCGTCAAGTATGTCCAAACAATTAGTAAAACAATCCGGAATGATGGTGAATCTATTCTCTATTAACTAAATAATGTTAAATATACAACAAAACATTTGTATCATAATTTATTTTTCGATAGTAAATGTCTCATCAAAAGTGTACCTATTATTTTGAGCAGGCTGATTTCGACTATGTAGCGATTTTGGATCCTTATTTCTTTGTTTTGATTTATTTAAACATGAAGTTTTTTTTTTAATTTTACTTGTAGATATCTAATGAAAATAATTTTGCGTTTCCACTTTTCTCTAAAAGCTAAATAAAAATTATTTTTTATGTGTTTTGCTTGAAAAATTTTGGTTTTACCTATTATTTTTAGCAGGTGTGTACGTTCGAAGCTTAAAATATAATTCATCAAGGTTGTTATGGAATCTGATAGTTGCCGGGATCAGAATTGAAATCGATAAAAATTTTGGTATTTAATTATGTTTTATTGTCAAAATTTTATATACAAAAGTGTTAGTAGTCAACAATAATACTTTATATACATATAAGATGTGAGAAAAACAATTATCTTTTCTGCTTTATTATAACAACGTTTTTTATAATCTAAATTTTTTTTATTTATTGCTAATATACAGGGTGGCTGATGGAAGCCGCTACAAAAAATATTAAATAACGTTTTTTCTATTTAATGAATCTGGTTAATTTTTTTTTTATTTTGCAGATTGACTTTTACATTTAACAAAAATTGATAACTGGGGCACTGAAACAAGAATTTGGATTGTCCGCCGCTATCACGCACTGGAGTCCGTAGTTTCGGTTCAAAGAGAGTATAGGCAATCCTCCGAGCAGATGGACCATAATGAGACTTGCAAACAATTAAACAATTTTGCCAAAAACATATAGTTTTAAAAATAACAGCATGTCATGGAATTAATGCAATAATAGCAGGCTTTTGTAGCTTATTTGTTTGTTCGCGTGGCTGAGCAAAAAACAACAAAAACAAGTAAGGAAGGGCTAAGTTCGGGTGTAACCGAACATTTTATACTCTCGCAATTTAATGATGTAATTTTATAAAGATAACATAAGTCGACCCATATATTGGTATAAAGTTCAATAGAATAACGAAAATCAACATAAATAGTATATGGGGACTGAGGTAATTCCTAAACCGATTTTACACGTTTTCACCACCAAGATACAATGTATCGAAGACTATACACTCACTTAATTTAATATTACTTATAATTAGGTATATGGGATCTGGGGGAAGTTATGACCCGATTATTACCATTTCAGGTACAGAGAGAAACTGTTATAAGAAAAAAATTCAGAGGGAATGAATTACATTAAAATATCTGAGGGATTTACCCATATTTTCGGTAAAAAATTAACCTTAGGCACTGAGTTCTTCATGTTCGATATCAGGGGCCTTGAAAAGTCATGGTCCGATTTTGACAATTTTTCCACAAGTGATGTCACAGCTCAAATACAGTATTTGTGTAAAGTTTTATTCCGCTAGCTTCATTGGTTCCTTATGAATACATTATAAAGTGAACGAATCAGATGGAATTCAAAATTGAGTTATATGGGAAGTAGACGTAGTTGTGAACCGATTTCGCCCATATTCCACCCGTGTCATCAGGGTGTCAAGAAAGTGTTATATACCGAATTTCATTGAAATCGGTCGAATAGTTCTTGAGATATGGTTTTTGACCCATAAGTGGGCGACGCCACGCCCATTTTCCATTTTGTAAAAAAATCTCAGTGCAGCTTCCTTCTGCCATTTCTTATGTAAAGTTTGGTGTTTCTGACGTTTTTCGTTAGGGAGTTAACCCACTTTTAGTAATTTTCAGCCTAACCTTTGTATGGGAGGTGGGTGTGGTTATTATCCGATTTCTTTCATTTTTGGACTGTATAAGGAAATGGCTAAAAGAAACGACTGCAGAAAGGCTGCTTTGGCTTATATAGCTTTATTGGTTTGTGAGTTATATACAAAAAACCTATTTGGGGGCGGGGTCACGCCCACTTTTCCTAAAAAATTACATCCAAATGTGCCCCTCCCTATTGGGATCCTATGTTCCAAATTTCATTTTCATAACTTTATTTATGGCTTAGTTATGACACTGTATAGGTTTTCGGTTTCCACCATTTTGTGGGCGTGGCAGTGGACCGATTTTGCCCATTTTCGAAAGCAACCTCCTCAGCAACCTCATGCCAAGGAACATGTGTTCCAAGTTTCATTAAGATATCTTAATTTTTACTCAAGTTATCGCCTGCACGAACAGAGGGACGGACAGACATCCGGATTTCAAATCTACTCGTCCTGTCCTGATCATTTATGTATATATAACCCCATGGTGATGGGGATATTGATATCATCGGAAGCAACAACCGCGCCGTTTGTTCTGCTTTTTCCCGCATGGATAAGGAGGCGAAGCGAATGGGTCTGGAGGTGAATGAGTACAAGACGAAATATCTCCTGTCATCAAGCAAACAGTCGGCGCATTCGCGTCTTGGCTCCCACGTCACTGTTTACAGTCATAACTTCGAGGTCGTAGATAATTTCGTATACCTGGGAACCAGCATCAACAACACGAACAATGTCAGCCTCGAAATCCAGCGCAGAATAACTCTTGCCAACAGGTGCTACTTTGGACTGAGTAGGCAATTGAACAGTAAAGTCCTCTCTCGACGAACCAAAATCAAGCTCTACAAGTCGCTTATCATTCCCGTCCTGCTCTACGGTGCAGAAGCTTGGACGATGTCAACATCAGATGAGACGACACTAGGAGTTTTCGAGAGGAAAGATTCGAGAGGAGAGATTTATGGTCCTAAGAACATTGGCAACGGCGAATACCGCAGACGATGGAACGATGAGCTGTACGAGTTATACGACGACATTGACATAGTTCAGCGAATAAAAAGACAGCGGCTACGCTGGCTAGGTCATGTTGTCCGAATGGACGAAAACACTCCAGCCCTGAAAGTGTTCGATGCAGTACCCGCCGGAAGAAGCCGAGGAAGGGGAAGGCCTCCACTCCGTTGGAGGGACCAGGTGGAGAGCGACCTGGTTACACTTGGGATCTCCAACTGGCGCCGAACTGCGAAGGAGAGAGAGAGGTGGCGCACTATCGTCGATTCGGCTATAACCGGCTAAACGGTTGCAACGCCAATCACAACCCCATATATAACTCTTATATTTCTTGGTAACACAAACAACCGTTATGTGAACAAAACTATTATACTCTGTGCAACAGGTTGCGAGAGTATAAAAAGCAATCGTACGGTACTCTTACCACACAAGTGGTCTGCGTTGAATAAACAATAGTGTGTTCTAAATAATTTTTTTCAAGTTTTGAATAGTTTTCGATTAATAAATTATAATGGAAACGTCTACAATGTCAGATAAAATTTCATTGAACTCCGGGTGTTGTGTTCTTCGCAGTCTGAATATTGGCTTGCCAAGAGATTTAAGTGATCTAAATCTACCAAGTAATCGTGACGTATTGAATTACTATTTATTTTTACGCGTGGCTGAGTAAAAAATAACAAAAAAAGGAATCGTACGGTAATCTTAACACACAAGTGGCAAAAAAAAATTGGAATAAACTAAACTTTCCGTTAATCAATGAAAAAACTGCCTCGAAAAAACTGAAAACATTGCTAAATAAATATCATAATGAAATAAAATTTAAAAGTAGACCAAGTAAGCCTTCAACGTTTCTGGAAACAATTGATCAAGTGTTTTATATTGGAAAATGCCAATGGACAAATCTAAAGTTTCACGTAAAAGAAAGAAATGTAGGGATGTAGGTATGGCGCTAAACAGAGTCGGAGCTGACAGGAAAATTTTTTGGTTAAGTTTTCCTTACTTCAGTTTTGGAGATTTGGTACTAAGTTAGGGGTACTAAATCAATCCGGATATACAATAACCAAAACAAATGGCCATGTCATTGTACTGGTCAGTCGGCCTTTTCCAACTATTGACAGTATTTTACAACTCAATAATGCTCCATATCATGAAATATCGTTACCTAAAAAACTTTTAACTTTAAAGTTGAAAAGAAATAAAAACAAGTAAGGAAAGACTAAGTTCGGGTGTAACCGAACATTTTATACTCTCGCAATTTATTGAAGAAATTTTATTAAGATAACGCACAAATTTACCCATAAATTCGGCATAAAGTTTAATAGAATAATCGTCATATATAGATATGAGGGCTGAGGTAATTCCTGAACCGATTTCATTAAATTTCACCAGCAAGGTACACTATATCCAATACTATACGCTCACTTAATTTTGCTAAGATATATCACATATTAACCAATACATATGTATATGCATAATATGCTTCTGCGGTTGTGCGTAGGGCTTGGGACCCACCACATAAAAAAATCTCCCCAATGAAAACAAACACAGAGATTATGGAGGGAACACTTCTCCGACCTGCTCAATGGCAGCGAAAGTACAACACCAGGAGATGGCGAACCCGATTCCCCAATCGATGACGATGGAATAGATGTTCCATTATCCGACCATGAAGAAATTCGAATAGCAATTACCCGCTTGAAGAACAACAAAGCGGCGGGGGCCGATGTATTACCGGCCGAGCTATTCAAATACGGCGGCGAAGAACTGATAAGGTGCATGCATCAGCTTCTTTGTAGAATATGGTCGGAAGAAAGCATGCCTGTCGATTGGAATCTTAGTGTACTCTGCCCAATCCATAAGAAGGGAGACCCCACAATCTGCGCCAACTACCGTGGTATAAGTCTCCTCAATATCGCATATAAGGTTTTGCCGAGCGTATTGTGTGAAAGACTAAAGCCCACCGTCAACGAACTGATTGGACCTTATCAGTGTGACTTTAGACCTGGAAAATCTACAATAGACCAGATATTCACCATGCGCCAAATCTTGGAAAAGACCCGAGAGAGAAGAATCGGTACTCACCATCTTTTTATCGATAGCACGAAAAGGAGCTGCCTTTATGCCGCGATGTCTGAATTTGGTATCCCTGCAAAACTAATACAGCTATGTAAGCTGACGGTGAGCAACACCAAAAGCTCCGTCAGGATCGGGAAGGACCTCTCCGAGCCGTTCGATACCAAACGAGGCTTCAGACAGGGTGACTCACTATCCTGCGACTTATTCAATCTATTACTGGAAAAAATAATACGAGCTGCAGAACTAAATAGAGAAGGTACAATCTTCTTCAAGAGTGTACAGCTGCTGGCGTATGCCGATGATATTGATATCATCGGAAGCAACAACCGCGCCGTTTGTTCTGCGTTTTCCATACTAGATAAAGAAGCGAAGCGTATGGGTCTGGTGGTGAATGAGGACAAGACGAAATATCTTCTGTCATCAAACAAACAGTCAGGGCACTCGCGTCTTGGCTCCCACGTCACTGTTGACAGTCATAACTTTGAAGTTGTGGATAATTTCGTCTATCTGGTCTAACAACACCAACAATGTCAGCCTTGAAATCCAACGCAGAATCACTCTTGCCAACAGGTGCTACTTTGGACTGAGTAGGCAATTGAAAAGTAAAGTCCTCTCTCGACGAACCAAAATAAAACTCTATAAGTCGCTCATTATTCCCGTCCTGATGTATGGCGCTGAAGCGTGGACGATGACAACATCCGATGAGACGACTCTTGGGGTTTTCGAGAGAAAGGTTTTGCGCAAGATTTATGGTCCTCTAAACATTGGCAACGGCGAATACCGCAGACGATGGAACGATGAGCTGTACGATTTATAAGACGACATTGCCATCGTTCAGCGAATAAAAAGACACCGGCTACGCTGGCTAGGTCATGTTGTACGGATGGAAGAAAACACTCCAGCTCTGAAAGTGTTCGATGCAGCACCCGCTGGAGAAAGCCGCGAAAGAGGATGACCTCCACTTCGGTGGAAAGACCAAGTGCAAAGTGACCTGGCTTCACTTGGTGTTTCCAGTTGGCGCCAAAAAGCATAAAGGAGGAATGAGTGGCGCGCTCTGGCGGATTCGGCTGTAATCGCTTAAAGCGGTTCCTACGCCAAATATATATATATGCGAAATAAAGCCCAACGAATTTTTGAAAAACTTATAATCTATACTAATATTATAAAGAGGAAATGTTTGTTTTTTTGTTTGTTTGTGTCGAATAGGCTCCGAAACTACTGAACCGATTTGAAAAATTCTTTCACCGTTGGAAAGCTATACTATCCCTGAGTGACATAAGCTAAAAAAATAGGGTTCCTTACCAAAACTCCGATAATGTAAAAAAAATACCAAACAACTTTCTTTAATCGCGAATGCTGCGAAAACAATTGAAGATATTACAAAGTGATGTACTACTTTGTAGAATTTATCATTATCTACAAAAAACGTCCGGACAACATACCTCTAACTATTATAGTTTTGTCACAATAAGCGATTTTATATAAAAAAATTAATTAAAATACCACTACCTGAAAAGGCTCTTTATTTATACCTTAGTATTAATCATTATCGAAATAAATGATTTATTATTTATCAAAAGATATCACGAAATCACAATTTGAAATTTTTGAATGGTCCTGTGCGGAATTAAAAATAATTGTCGCTTGATAATAATATGATATAAAAATGATTTGATGTTCGTTTGTGCCGCAAAAAAACGAGAACGGCCAAACCGATCTGGCTAATTTTAGTCTTGAAATATTCGTGGAAGGCCAGAAAAAGATTAGAAAGTGAGTAAATATGAAAAAATTGCGAGGAAGATAATAATAAGAGAATTATATTCGAGTTAAGAAGAAAAATACAAAAAGAGAAAACAAAAAAATAATATTTTGAAGGTTATCATTGTTGCTTTGTTAAAATATTTTTGTTATTGTTCAATTGTATAAGATTGTGTCGATAGCCCAAAACAATTTGTAACAAATAAGGAAAGGCTAAGTTCGGGTCCAACCGAACATTTTATACTCTCGCAATTTATTGATGTAATTTTATTAAGATAACACAATTCGACCCATATATTCGGTATAAAGTTCAATAGAAAATCGTATATAACATATGAGGGCTGATGTAATTCCAGAACCAATTTCACTCATTTTCACCATCAAGGTTAACGGGTATAGGGGCAACTTGGCACCTGTTAGTAGGCAAACAAACGGCACTTTCGGCCTTGAAATTACTCCTAAATTGCAAATGAGCGAAACACCAGTCGGCAAAATCGCCAAAAATAGCGCTTTAACGAAGATTTTCCAAATATTCAAGAAGTCGCTGGAGGTACTGCACAGGACTTTAAAAGATCTTGATTGTCGATGAACATTTTGGTGGAGCCAGGATTCTGTTAGTAGGTGATTTACGCCAGACTCTTCCAATTATTCCTGGATCAACTGTTACTGACGGGCTAATCGCATGCCTAAAATCATTTAATTTGTGGCGACACATAAAGAATCGCCAATTAACAACTTACATATGAGTGTTTTTGCAACAATACCAAATTGCGATTGTAGAAATAGTTGGCAGTTGACACCTCGATGGATTAATAGCATTTCCAACAGATTTCTTTAACTTCATTGACTCGAAAGAGAAGTTTTCCTGACATGAAACCTCAATATAATAACCATAAATGACTGATTGAATGACCTATATTGGTGGTAAAAAAAAATATCGATGATCTTAATGCGACAATTTAGAATTTCGGTCCAAGAGAGTTGACACAGCTACTAACCAGGATGACGTAGTCAATTATCCCAAACTATTTAAAATTGCCTGTACTTTGCAATTAAAAGTAGTGTGAGTTGTAATCATGCTGCGTAATATAAATCAACCTCGAGTAATCAATATCGTCGCCGAAGCCAAGATTGGACCAACTTAATTTAATGTATACCTTAGCCACAAAAACGTGTGGCCGGGTCTGCTAGTTAGGTATATGGGAGCTAGGGGATGATATTTTTGAAAAACCTATAATTATGTATATGGGAGCTAGGAGATGTTGTGACCCGATTTTAATAATTTTTGGAACAGAGACACACTATTGAAAGAAAACAATTTCCTCTGAATTACATTAAATTATCTGAGAGATTTACCCATATTTTCGGTTAAAATTTAACCTTAGGCGCTGAGTTCAACATGTTCGATATCTGGGGTCTTGAAAAGTTATAGTCCGTTTTCGACAATTTTTTCACAAGTGATGCCACAGATCATATACAGTATTTGTGTAAAGTTTTATTTCGCTATCATCATTGGTTCCTAACGTATATAGTATAAAGTGAAGGATTCAGATGGAATTCAAAGTTGAGTTATAAGGAAAGTAGTCGTGGTTGTGAATCGATTTCGCTCATTTTTTAACCGTGTTGTCAGGGTGTCAAGAAAATATTATATACCGAATTTCATTCGAATCGGTCGAGTAGTTCCTGAGATATGGGTTTTGACCCACAAGTGGGCGACGCCACGCCCATTTTCCATTTTGTAAAAAAATCTCAGTGCAGCTTCCTTCTGCCATTTCTTATGTAAAATTTGGTGTTTCTGACGTTTTTCGTTAGGGAGTTAACCCACTTTTAGTCATTTTCAACCTAACCTTTGTATGGGAGGTGGGCGTGGTTATTGTCCGATTTCTTTCATTTTTGGACTGTATAACGAAACGGCAAAAAGAAATAACTGCAGATAGTTTGGTTTATATAGCTTTATTGTTTTGCATCGAACTTAACCTTCTTGTGGTGCCAAGGAACACGTGTTCCAAGTTTCATTAAGATATCTCAATTTTTACTCAAGTTACAGCTTGCACGGACGGACAGACAGACAGACAGACATCCGGATTTGAACTTTACTCGTCACCCTGATCACTTTGATATATATAACCCTATATCTAACTCGTTTAGTTTTAGGACTTACAAACAACCGTTATGTGAACAAGACTATAATACTCTCTTTAGCAACTTTTGTTGCGAGCGTGTAAAAACAAGTAAGGAAGGGCTAAGTTCGGGTGTAACCGAACATTTTATACTCTCGCAATTTATTTATTTAACTTTATTTATATTATATAATACACAATTTGACCCACATATTCGTCATATATATTGTATAAAGTCCATTGAAAGTTGCAAACCATAATATTAGGTTAGAAGCCCCGAGGTCCTCGTGTTCGATATATGGGGCCTTGAAAACCTATGGTCCGATTTCTTCGATTTTTAGAATGGGCTGACACACTATAAACATAGTATTTGCGCAAAGTTCTACACCGATATCTTCACTAGTGCTTACTTACTTACTTACTTACTCTCGCAACCTGTTGCACAGTGTATTATAGTTTTGTTCACATAACGGTTGTTTGTGTCACCAAGAAATAAAAGAGTTAGATATGGTGTTATATATATATAAATGATCAGGATGACGAGTGGAGTTGAAATCCGGATGTCTGTCCGTCCGTGCAAGCGATAACTCGAGTAAAAATTGAGATATCTTAATGAAACTTGGAACACATGTTCCTTGGGACCATGAGAGGGTTGCTTTCGGAAATGAGCAAAATCGGCCACTGCCACGCCCACAAAATGGCGAAAACCGAAAACACATAAAGTGCCATAACTAAGACATAAATAAAGCGATGGAAATAAAATTTGCTATGAAGGATCGCACTATGAAGAGGCATATGTGGATGTAATTTTTTTGAGGAAGTGGACGGTGCCCCTCCCCCAAATAGGTTTTTTGTACATATCTCGGAAACCAATAGAGCTATATAAACCAAACTTTCTGCATTGGTTTTTTTTAGCCACTTCTTAATACATTCCAAAAATGAAAGAAATCGGATCATAACCACGCCCACCTCCCATACAAAGGTTAGGTTGAAAATTACTGAAAATGGTTTAACTCAATAACGAAAAACGTCAGAAACACTAAATTTCATATAAGAAATGGCAGATGAAAGCTGCAATCAGATTTTTTACAAAATGGAAAATGGGCGTGGCGTCGCCCACTTATGGGTCAAAAACCATATCTCAGGAACTACTCGACCGATTTCAATGAAACTTGGTTTGTAATAGTTTCCTTACATTCCAATGATATGTTGTGAAAATAGGCAAAATCGCTTCACAACCACGCCTGCTTCTTATATACCAGAACTTTGAAGACGATCTGAATCGTTTACATTACAATATATAAAGTAAGCACTAGTGAAGATATCGGTGTTGAACTTTGCGCAAATACTATGTTTATAGTGTGTGTCAGCCCCATTCTAAAAATCGAAGAAATCGGACCATGGGTTTTCAAGGCCCCATATATCGAACACGAGGACCTCGGGGCTTCTAACCTAATATTATGGTTTGCAACTTTGAATGGACTTTATACAATATATATGACGAATATGTGGGTCAAATTGTGTATTATATAATATCTATACTAATATTATAAAGAGGAAATGTTTGTTTTTTTGTTTGTTTGTGTCGAATAGGCTCCGAAACTACTGAACCGATTTGAAAAATTCTTTCACCGTTGGAAAGCTATATAAGGATTCTGTTAGTAGGTGATTTACGCCACACTCTTCCAATTATTCCTGGATCAACTGTTACTGACGGGCTAATCGCATGCCTAAAATCATTTAATTTGTGGCGACACATAAAGAATCGCCAATTAACAACTTACATATGAGTGTTTTTGCAACAATACCAAATTGCGATTGTAGAAATAGTTGGCAGTTGACACTTCGATGGATTAATAGCATTTCCAACAGATTTCTTTAACTTCATTGACTCGAAAGAGAAGTTTTCCTGACATGAAACCTCAATATAATAACCATAAATGACTGATTGAATGACCTATATTGGTGGTAAAAAAAATATATCGATGATCTTAAGGCGACAATTTAGAATTTCGGTCCAAGAGAGTTGACACAGCTACTAACCAGGATGACTTAGTCAATTATCCCAAACTATTTAAAATTGCCTGTACTTTGCAATTAAAAGTAGTGTGAGTTGTAATCATGCTGCGTAATATAAATCAACCTCGAGTAATCAATATCGTCGCCGAAGCCAAGATTGGACCAACTTAATTTAATGTATACCTTAGCCACAAAAACGTGTGGCCGGGTCTGCTAGTTAGGTATATGGGAGCTAGGGGATGATATTTTTGAAAAACCTATAATTATGTATATGGGAGCTAGGAGATGTTGTGACCCGATTTTAATAATTTTTGGAACAGAGACACACTATTGAAAGAAAACAATTTCCTCTGAATTACATTAAATTATCTGAGAGATTTACCCATATTTTCGGTTAAAATTTAACCTTAGGCGCTGAGTTCAACATGTTCGATATCTGGGGTCTTGAAAAGTTATAGTCCGTTTTCGACAATTTTTTCACAAGTGATGCCACAGATCATATACAGTATTTGTGTAAAGTTTTATTTCGCTATCATCATTGGTTCCTAACGTATATAGTATAAAGTGAAGGATTCAGATGGAATTCAAAGTTGAGTTATAAGGAAAGTAGTCGTGGTTGTGAATCGATTTCGCTCATTTTTTAACCGTGTTGTCAGGGTGTCAAGAAAATATTATATACCGAATTTCATTCGAATCGGTCGAGTAGTTCCTGAGATATGGGTTTTGACCCACAAGTGGGCGACGCCACGCCCATTTTCCATTTTGTAAAAAAATCTCAGTGCAGCTTCCTTCTGCCATTTCTTATGTAAAATTTGGTGTTTCTGACGTTTTTCGTTAGGGAGTTAACCCACTTTTAGTCATTTTCAACCTAACCTTTGTATGGGAGGTGGGCGTGGTTATTGTCCGATTTCTTTCATTTTTGGACTGTATAAGGAAACGGCAAAAAGAAATGACTGCAGATAGTTTGGTTTATATAGCTTTATTGTTTTGCATCGAACTTAACCTTCTTGTGGTGCCAAGGAACACGTGTTCCAAGTTTCATTAAGATATCTCAATTTTTACTCAAGTTACAGCTTGCACGGACGGACAGACAGACAGACAGACATCCGGATTTGAACTTTACTCGTCACCCTGATCACTTTGGTATATATAACCCTATATCTAACTCGTTTAGTTTTAGGACTTACAAACAACCGTTATGTGAACAAGACTATAATACTCTCTTTAGCAACTTTTGTTGCGAGCGTGTAAAAACAAGTAAGGAAGGGCTAAGTTCGGGTGTAACCGAACATTTTATACTCTCGCAATTTATTTATTTAACTTTATTTATATTATATAATACACAATTTGACCCACATATTCGTCATATATATTGTATAAAGTCCATTGAAAGTTGCAAACCATAATATTAGGTTAGAAGCCCCGAGGTCCTCGTGTTCGATATATGGGGCCTTGAAAACCTATGGTCCGATTTCTTCGATTTTTAGAATGGGCTGACACACTATAAACATAGTATTTGCGCAAAGTTCTACACCGATATCTTCACTAGTGCTTACTTACTTACTTACTTACTCTCGCAACCTGTTGCACAGTGTATTATAGTTTTGTTCACATAACGGTTGTTTGTGTCACCAAGAAATAAAAGAGTTAGATATGGTGTTATATATATATAAATGATCAGGATGACGAGTGGAGTTGAAATCCGGATGTCTGTCCGTCCGTCCGTCCGTCCGTGCAAGCGATAACTCGAGTAAAAATTGAGATATCTTAATGAAACTTGGAACACATGTTCCTTGGGACCATGAGAGGGTTGCTTTCGGAAATGAGCAAAATCGGCCACTGCCACGCCCACAAAATGGCGAAAACCGAAAACACATAAAGTGCCATAACTAAGACATAAATAAAGCGATGGAAATAAAATTTGCTATGAAGGATCGCACTATGAAGAGGCATATATGGATGTAATTTTTTTGAGGAAGTGGGCGGGGCCCCTCCCCCAAATAGGTTTTTTGTACATATCTCGGAAACCAATAGAGCTATATAAACCAAACTTTCTGCATTGGTTTTTTTTAGCCACTTCTTAATACATTCCAAAAATGAAAGAAATCGGATCATAACCACGCCCACCTCCCATACAAAGGTTAGGTTGAAAATTACTGAAAATGGTTTAACTCAATAACGAAAAACGTCAGAAACACCAAATTTTACATAAGAAATGGCAGAAGGAAGCTGCACTGAGATTTTTTTACAAAATGGAAAATGGGGTTAGGGAGTTAACCCACTTTTAGTCATTTTCAACCTAACCTTTGTATGGGAGGTGGGCGTGGTTATTGTCCGATTTCTTTCATTTTTGGACTGTATAAGGAAACGGCAAAAAGAAATGACTGCAGATAGTTTGGTTTATATAGCTTTATTGTTTTGCATCGAACTTAACCTTCTTGTGGTGCCAAGGAACACGTGTTCCAAGTTTCATTAAGATATCTCAATTTTTACTCAAGTTACAGCTTGCACGGACGGACAGACAGACAGACAGACATCCGGATTTGAACTTTACTCGTCACCCTGATCACTTTGATATATGTAACCCTATATCTAACTCGTTTAGTTTTAGGACTTACAAACAACCGTTATGTGAACAAGACTATAATACTCTCTTTAGCAACTTTTGTTGCGAGCGTGTAAAAACAAGTAAGGAAGGGCTAAGTTCGGGTGTAACCGAACATTTTATACTCTCGCAATTTATTTATTTAACTTTATTTATATTATATAATACACAATTTGACCCACATATTCGTCAAATATATTGTATAAAGTCCATTGAAAGTTGCAAACCATAATATTAGGTTAGAAGCCCCGAGGTCCTCGTGTTCGATATATGGGGCCTTGAAAACCTATGGTCCGATTTCTTCGATTTTTAGAATGGGCTGACACACTATAAACATAGTATTTGCGCAAAGTTCTACACCGATATCTTCACTAGTGCTTACTTACTTACTTACTTCATTTTCGCAACCTGTTGCACAGTGTATTATATTTTTGTTCACATAACGGTTGTTTGTGTCACCAAGAAATAAAAGAGTTAGATATGGTGTTATATATATATAAATGATCAGGATGACGAGTGGAGTTGAAATCCGGATGTCTGTCCGTCCGTCCGTCCGTCCGTGCAAGCGATAACTCGAGTAAAAATTGAGATATCTTAATGAAACTTGGAACACATGTTCCTTGGGACCATGAGAGGGTTGCTTTCGGAAATGAGCAAAATCGGCCACTGCCACGCCCACAAAATGGCGAAAACCGAAAACACATAAAGTGCCATAACTAAGACATAAATAAAGCGATGGAAATAAAATTTGCTATGAAGGATCGCACTATGAAGAGGCATATGTGGATGTAATTTTTTTGAGGAAGTGGGCGGGGCCCCTCCCCCAAATAGGTTTTTTGTACATATCTCGGAAACCAATAGAGCTATATAAACCAAACTTTCTGCATTGGTTTTTTTTAGCCACTTCTTAATACATTCCAAAAATGAAAGAAATCGGATCATAACCACGCCCACCTCCCATACAAAGGTTAGGTTGAAAATTACTAAAAATGGTTTAACTCAATAACGAAAAACGTCAGAAACACTAAATTTCATATAAGAAATGGCAGATGAAAGCTGCAATCAGATTTTTTACAAAATGGAAAATGGGCGTGGCGTCGCCCACTTATGGGTCAAAAACCATATCTCAGGAACTACTCGACCGATTTCAATGAAACTTGGTTTGTAATAGTTTCCTTACATTCCAATGATATGTTGTGAAAATAGGCAAAATCGCTTCACAACCACGCCTGCTTCTTATATACCAGAACTTTGAAGACGATCTGAATCGTTTACATTACAATATATAAAGTAAGCACTAGTGAAGATATCGGTGTAGAACTTTGCGCAAATACTATGTTTATAGTGTGTCAGCCCCATTCTAAAAATCGAAGAAATCGGACCATAGGTTTTCAAGGCCCCATATATCGAACACGAGGACCTCGGGGCTTCTAACCTAATATTATGGTTTGCAACTTTGAATGGACTTTATACAATATATATGACGAATATGTGGGTCAAATTGTGTATTATATAATATCTATACTAATATTATAAAGAGGAAATGTTTGTTTTTTGTTTGTTTGTCTCGAATAGGCTCCAAAACTACTGAACCGATTTGAAAAATTCTTTCACCGTTGGAAAGCTATATAAGGATTCTGTTAGTAGGTGATTTACGCCAGACTCTTCCAATTATTCCTGGATCAACTGTTACTGACGGGCTAATCGCATGCCTAAAATCATTTAATTTGTGGCGACACATAAAGAATCGCCAATTAACAACTTACATATGAGTGTTTTTGCAACAATACCAAATTGCGATTGTAGAAATAGTTGGCAGTTGACACCTCGATGGATTAATAGCATTTCCAACAGATTTCTTTAACTTCATTGACTCGAAAGAGAAGTTTTCCTGACATGAAACCTCAATATAATAACCATAAATGACTGATTGAATGACCTATATTGGTGGTAAAAAATAAATATAGTTGCTCTTAATGCGACAATTTAGAATTTCGGTCCAAGAGAGTTGACACAGCTACTAACCAGGATGACTTAGTCAATTATCCCAAACTATTTAAAATTGCCTGTACTTTGCAATTAAAAGTAGTGTGAGTTGTAATCATGCTGCGTAATATAAATCAACCTCGAGTAATCAATATCGTCGCCGAAGCCAAGATTGGACCAACTTAATTTAATGTATACCTTAGCCTATGACTTAGTCAATTATCCCAAACTATTTAAAATTGCCTGTACTTTGCAATTAAAAGTAGTGTGAGTTGTAATCATGCTGCGTAATATAAATCAACCTCGAGTAATCAATATCGTCGCCGAAGCCAAGATTGGACCAACTTAATTTAATGTATACCTTAGCCACAAAAACGTGTGGCCGGGTCTGCTAGTTAGGTATATGGGAGCTAGGGGATGATATTTTTGAAAAACCTATAATTATGTATATGGGAGCTAGGAGATGTTGTGACCCGATTTTAATAATTTTTGGAACAGAGACACACTATTGGAAGAAAACAATTTCCTCTGAATTACATTAAATTATCTGAGAGATTTACCCATATTTTCGGTTAAAATTTAACCTTAGGCGCTGAGTTCAACATGTTCGATATCTGGGGCCTTGAAAAGTTATAGTCCGTTTTCGACAATTTTTTCACAAGTGATGCCACAGATCATATACAGTATTTGTGTAAAGTTTTATTTCGCTATCATCATTGGTTCCTAATGTATATATTATAAAGTGAAGGATTCAGATGGAATTCAAAATTGAGTTATAAGGAAAGTAGTCGTGGTTGTGAACCGATTTCGCTCATTTTTTAACCGTGTTGTCAGGGTGTCAAGAAAATATTATATACCGAATTTCATTCGAATCGGTCGAGTAGTTCCTGAGATATGGGTTTTGACCCACAAGTGGGCGACGCCACGCCCAATTTCCATTTTGCTAAAAGATCTCAGTGCAGCTTCCTTCTGCCATTTCTTATGTAAAATTTGGTGTTTCTGACGTTTTTCGTTAGGGAGTTAACCCACTTTTAGTCATTTTCAACCTAACCTTTGTATGGGAGGTGGGCGTGGTTATTGTCCGATTTCTTTCATTTTTGGACTGTATAAGGAAACGGCAAAAAGAAATGACTGCAGATAGTTTGGTTTATATAGCTTTATTGTTTTGCATCGAACTTAACCTTCTTGTGGTGCCAAGGAACACGTGTTCCAAGTTTCATTAAGATATCTCAATTTTTACTCAAGTTACAGCTTGCACGGACGGACAGACAGACAGACAGACATCCGGATTTGAACTTTACTCGTCACCCTGATCACTTTGATATATATAACCCTATATCTAACTCGTTTAGTTTTAGGACTTACAAACAACCGTTATGTGAACAAGACTATAATACTCTCTTTAGCAACTTTTGTTGCGAGCGTGTAAAAACAAGTAAGGAAGGGCTAAGTTCGGGTGTAACCGAACATTTTATACTCTCGCAATTTATTTATTTAACTTTATTTATATTATATAATACACAATTTGACCCACATATTCGTCATATATATTGTATAAAGTCCATTGAAAGTTGCAAACCATAATATTAGGTTAGAAGCCCCGAGGTCCTCGTGTTCGATATATGGGGCCTTGAAAACCTATGGTCCGATTTCTTCGATTTTTAGAATGGGCTGACACACTATAAACATAGTATTTGCGCAAAGTTCTACACCGATATCTTCACTAGTGCTTACTTACTTACTTACTTACTCTCGCAACCTGTAGCACAGTGTATTATAGTTTTGTTCACATAACGGTTGTTTGTGTCACCAAGAAATAAAAAGAGTTAGATATGGTGTTATATATATATAAATGATCAGGATGACGAGTGGAGTTGAAATCCGGATGTCTGTCCGTCCGTCCGTCCGTCCGTGCAAGCTGATAACTCGAGTAAAAATTGAGATATCTTAATGAAACTTGGAACACATGTTCCTTGGGACCATGAGAGGGTTGCTTTCGGAAATGAGCAAAATCGGCCACTGCCACGCCCACAAAATGGCGAAAACCGAAAACACATAAAGTGCCATAACTAAGACATAAATAAAGCGATGGAAATAAAATTTGCTATGAAGGATCGCACTATGAAGAGGCATATGTGGATGTAATTTTTTGAGGAAGTGGGCGGGGCCCCTCCCCAAATAGGTTTTTTGTACATATCTCGAAACCAATAGAGCTATATAAACCAAACTTTCTGCATTGGTTTTTTTTAGCCACTTCTTAATACATTCCAAAAATGAAAGAAATCGGATCATAACCACGCCCACCTCCCATACAAAGGTTAGGTTGAAAATTACTAAAAATGGTTTAACTCAATAACGAAAAACGTCAGAAACACTAAATTTCATATAAGAAATGGCAGATGAAAGCTGCAATCAGATTTTTACAAAATGGAAAATGGGCGTGGCGTCGCCCACTTATGGGTCAAAACCATATCTCAGGAACTACTCGACCGATTTCAATGAAACTTGGTTTGTAATAGTTTCCTTACATTCCAATGATATGTTGTGAAAATAGGCAAAATCGCTTCACAACCACGCCTGCTTCTTATATACCAGAACTTTGAAGACGATCTGAATCGTTTACATTACAATATATAAAGTAAGCACTAGTGAAGATATCGGTGTAGAACTTTGCGCAAATACTATGTTTATAGTGTGTCAGCCCCATTCTAAAAATCGAAGAAATCGGACCATAGGTTTTCAAGGCCCCATATATCGAACACGAGGACCTCGGGGCTTCTAACCTAATATTATGGTTTGCAACTTTGAATGGACTTTATACAATATATATGACGAATATGTGGGTCAAATTGTGTATTATATAATATCTATACTAATATTATAAAGAGGAAATGTTTGTTTTTTTGTTTGTTTGTGTCGAATAGGCTCCGAAACTACTGAACCGATTTGAAAAATTCTTTCACCGTTGGAAAGCTATATAAGGATTCTGTTAGTAGGTGATTTACGCCAGACTCTTCCAATTATTCCTGGATCAACTGTTACTGACGGGCTAATCGCATGCCTAAAATCATTTAATTTGTGGCGACACATAAAGAATCGCCAATTAACAACTTACATATGAGTGTTTTTGCAACAATACCAAATTGCGATTGTAGAAATAGTTGGCAGTTGACACCTCGATGGATTAATAGCATTTCCAACAGATTTCTTTAACTTCATTGACTCGAAAGAGAAGTTTTCCTGACATGAAACCTCAATATAATAACCATAAATGACTGATTGAATGACCTATATTGGTGGTAAAAAAAAAATATCGATGATCTTAATGCGACAATTTAGAATTTCGGTCCAAGAGAGTTGACACAGCTACTAACCAGGATGACTTAGTCAATTATCCCAAACTATTTAAAATTGCCTGTACTTTGCAATTAAAAGTAGTGTGAGTTGTAATCATGCTGCGTAATATAAATCAACCTCGAGTAATCAATATCGTCGCCGAAGCCAAGATTGGACCAACTTAATTTAATGTATACCTTAGCCTATGACTTAGTCAATTATCCCAAACTATTTAAAATTGCCTGTACTTTGCAATTAAAAGTAGTGTGAGTTGTAATCATGCTGCGTAATATAAATCAACCTCGAGTAATCAATATCGTCGCCGAAGCCAAGATTGGACCAACTTAATTTAATGTATACCTTAGCCACAAAAACGTGTGGCCGGGTCTGCTAGTTAGGTATATGGGAGCTAGGGGATGATATTTTTGAAAAACCTATAATTATGTATATGGGAGCTAGGAGATGTTGTGACCCGATTTTAATAATTTTTGGAACAGAGACACACTATTGAAAGAAAACAATTTCCTCTGAATTACATTAAATTATCTGAGAGATTTACCCATATTTTCGGTTAAAATTTAACCTTAGGCGCTGAGTTCAACATGTTCGATATCTGGGGCCTTGAAAAGTTATAGTCCGTTTTCGACAATTTTTTCACAAGTGATGCCACAGATCATATACAGTATTTGTGTAAAGTTTTATTTCGCTATCATCATTGGTTCCTAACGTATATATTATAAAGTGAAGGATTCAGATGGAATTCAAAGTTGAGTTATAAGGAAAGTAGTCGTGGTTGTGAATCGATTTCGCTCATTTTTTAACCGTGTTGTCAGGGTGTCAAGAAAATATTATATACCGAATTTCATTCGAATCGGTCGAGTAGTTCCTGAGATATGGGTTTTGACCCACAAGTGGGCGACGCCACGCCCAATTTCCATTTTGTAAAAAAATCTCAGTGCAGCTTCCTTCTGCCATTTCTTATGTAAAATTTGGTGTTTCTGACGTTTTTCGTTAGGGAGTTAACCCACTTTTAGTCATTTTCAACCTAACCTTTGTATGGGAGGTGGGCGTGGTTATTGTCCGATTTCTTTCATTTTTGGACTGTATAAGGAAACGGCAAAAAGAAATGACTGCAGATAGTTTGGTTTATATAGCTTTATTGTTTTGCATCGAACTTAACCTTCTTGTGGTGCCAAGGAACACGTGTTCCAAGTTTCATTAAGATATCTCAATTTTTACTCAAGTTACAGCTTGCACGGACGGACAGACAGACAGACAGACATCCGGATTTGAACTTTACTCGTCACCCTGATCACTTTGATATATATAACCCTATATCTAACTCGTTTAGTTTTAGGACTTACAAACAACCGTTATGTGAACAAGACTATAATACTCTCTTTAGCAACTTTTGTTGCGAGCGTGTAAAAACAAGTAAGGAAGGGCTAAGTTCGGGTGTAACCGAACATTTTATACTCTCGCAATTTATTTATTTAACTTTATTTATATTATATAATACACAATTTGACCCACATATTCGTCATATATATTGTATAAAGTCCATTGAAAGTTGCAAACCATAATATTAGGTTAGAAGCCCCGAGGTCCTCGTGTTCGATATATGGGGCCTTGAAAACCTATGGTCCGATTTCTTCGATTTTTAGAATGGGCTGACACACTATAAACATAGTATTTGCGCAAAGTTCTACACCGATATCTTCACTAGTGCTTACTTACTTACTTACTTACTCTCGCAACCTGTTGCACAGTGTATTATAGTTTTGTTCACATAACGGTTGTTTGTGTCACCAAGAAATAAAAGAGTTAGATATGGTGTTATATATATATAAATGATCAGGATGACGAGTGGAGTTGAAATCCGGATGTCTGTCCGTCCGTCCGTCCGTCCGTGCAAGCGATAACTCGAGTAAAAATTGAGATATCTTAATGAAACTTGGAACACATGTTCCTTGGGACCATGAGAGGGTTGCTTTCGGAAATGAGCAAAATCGGCCACTGCCACGCCCACAAAATGGCGAAAACCGAAAACACATAAAGTGCCATAACTAAGACATAAATAAAGCGATGGAAATAAAATTTGCTATGAAGGATCGCACTATGAAGAGGCATATGTGGATGTAATTTTTTTGAGGAAGTGGGCGGGGCCCCTCCCCCAAATAGGTTTTTTGTACATATCTCGGAAACCAATAGAGCTATATAAACCAAACTTTCTGCATTGGTTTTTTTTAGCCACTTCTTAATACATTCCAAAAATGAAAGAAATCGGATCATAACCACGCCCACCTCCCATACAAAGGTTAGGTTGAAAATTACTAAAAATGGTTTAACTCAATAACGAAAAACGTCAGAAACACTAAATTTCATATAAGAAATGGCAGATGAAAGCTGCAATCAGATTTTTACAAAATGGAAAATGGGCGTGGCGTCGCCCACTTATGGGTCAAAAACCATATCTCAGGAACTACTCGACCGATTTCAATGAAACTTGGTTTGTAATAGTTTCCTTACATTCCAATGATATGTTGTGAAAATAGGCAAAATCGCTTCACAACCACGCCTGCTTCTTATATACCAGAACTTTGAAGACGATCTGAATCGTTTACATTACAATATATAAAGTAAGCACTAGTGAAGATATCGGTGTAGAACTTTGCGCAAATACTATGTTTATAGTGTGTCAGCCCCATTCTAAAAATCGAAGAAATCGGACCATAGGTTTTCAAGGCCCCATATATCGAACACGAGGACCTCGGGGCTTCTAACCTAATATTATGGTTTGCAACTTTGAATGGACTTTATACAATATATATGACGAATATGTGGGTCAAATTGTGTATTATATAATATCTATACTAATATTATAAAGAGGAAATGTTTGTTTTTTTGTTTGTTTGTGTCGAATAGGCTCCGAAACTACTGAACCGATTTGAAAAATTCTTTCACCGTTGGAAAGCTATACTATCCCTGAGTGACATAAGCTAAAAAAATAGGGTTCCTTACCAAAACTCCGATAATGTAAAAAAAATACCAAACAACTTTCTTTAATCGCGAATGCTGCGAAAACGATTGAAGATATTACAAAGTGATGTACTACAATTTTGTAGAACTTATCATTATCTACAAAAAACGTCCCGACTTCATACCTCTAACTATTATAGTTTTGTCACAATAAGCGATTTTATATAAAAAAATTAATTAAAATACCACTACCTGAAAAGGCTCTTTATTTATACCTTAGTATTAATCCTTATCGAAATAAATGATTTATTATTTAAGATCGCTTCAAAACCTTTATATAACTTTTTGAATTATTAGATTCTGACATACCATTCAAAAGATATCACGAAATCACAATTTGAAATTTTTGAATGGTCCTGTGCGGAATTAAAAATAATTGTCGCTTGATAATAATCTATATATATAAAAAGAAGTTACATTTCCTTGGTAATCTTATAACTCAAGAACGGGCTCACCTATCCAAACCAAATTTTTAGGCTTTGTTTGGACTATTCAGTAGATGGTTTGTGTTTTGAAATTTTAAGAATCGGATACCAGGGTCTCGAGAAATAGGCCAAAACGTGGACCCGGGTAACCCTAGGATGTGTTTGTACAATATGGGTAGCAAATGGAAGCTGTTGACGATATCTATAGGATAGAGTATTTTTGATGACGCTCCGTGACTAGGGTCTCGAGATATCGGCCAAAATGTTTCAAAAATTTCACCACACATGTAGGTATTTATGTAGCAGGCAATCAATCGGATACCAGGCAATCAATCGACAATCAATCGGATACCAGGGTCTCGAGAAATAGGCGAAAACGTGGACCCGGGTAACCCTAGGATGTGTTTGTACAATATGGGTAGCAAATGGAAGCTGTTGATGATTTCTATAGTGTAGAGTATTTTTGATGCCGCTCCGTGACTAGGGTCTCGAGATATCGGCCAAAATGTTTCGGCCACACATGTAGGTACGTATGTAGCAGGCAATCAATCGGATACCAGGGTCTCGAGAAATAGGCCAAAACTTGGACCCGGGTAACCCTAGGATGTGTTTGTACAATATGGGTAGCAAATGGAAGCTGTTGATGATTTCTATAGTATAGAGTATTTTTGATGCCGCTCCGTGACTAGGGTCTCGAGATATCGGCCAAAATGTTTCAAAAATTTCCAAAATGTTTCAAAAAATTCACCACACATACTTATGTTACATTTTTGTTTATTTAACTCGTACCTACTTGGAAAGCTGAAAAGCGCTCATATTAGCATACATACATCAATAATAGTTTAATCATTTACTAAAAGATTTGTTACCTACTTAGCTACGCTCTTTCGCTCTCAAAATTTATGAACTTTCGTCTTAACTACCATACTTATTATTCCCACCTACAAACTTACTGCATTATATTTATATCAACATGTAGGTATGTATGTAGCAGGCAGATCGACAAACAAAGTAGGCTTTGAAAAGACATCGAACTATATTACGGTGCATTTATTTTGCATAAAGAAATACATGAATATTTTGTTTTTTGTAGGTATATAGAACTTTGACTCTTAGCATTAAGAAAATTCAAATTAGGAGAATATATGACATTGGAGTGTAAACATCGCCGGAGCGTTTTCTTTTTCCCCATACGTTCAGTAGTGTCCAAAATTACCGCGGTGCAAAATTATTAGTTATTATATTTTTTTTTTAATAATTATTGAAGTTTGTGTGAATTTGTGAAAAAAATAAATATAGCGCAAAGCGAATTTCCAACTAGGCCAAAACATGGCAATGAGGCAATGAATTATCCAACTGAATTTTTAAATTCATTAGAACCGGCTGGTATGCCACCGCATTGCTTGAATCTGAAAGTGGAATTATTGCGAAATATTAATCCACCAAAACTATGTAATGGCACCAGATTGGCAGTGAAAAATTTATTGCCAAATTTGATTGGAACTACGATCTTAACTGGTAAATCAAAAGGAGAAGTTTGTTTAATACCGCGTATCCCTATGATTCCAACTGATATGCCATTTGAATTCAAACGATTACAATATCCTGTGCATTTATCATTTGCGATGTCTATCAACAAAGCTCAAGGGCAAACACTTAACGTTTGTGGTGTGAATTTGGAGGAATCATGTTTTTCACATGGACAACTTTATGTTGCCTGTTCCAGAGTCGGTACCCCCAGCCGTTTGTTTATTCATGATCAAAATGGAAAAACAAAAAATATTGTTTATCCAAATGTTTTGGATAGCTAGCAAATAATTAAATATATTTTTTTTTATAAATTAGTTATATTTTATATTTCACTTTATACGTAGCGAAGCACGTACCGGGCCGCTATAAATATTATATGTATTCATTGTATTGCTTTCAAAAAATCATAAAGTTCTGCTTATCTGTAACACCACATTCATTGACTGTTAGGCGGTACAAAGTTCGCCGGGTCAGCTAGTATGATATAAAAATGATTTGATGTTCGTTTGTGCCGCAAAAAAACGAGAACGGCCAAACCGATCTGGCTAATTTTAGTCTTGAAATATTCGTGGAAGGCCAGAAAAAGATTAGAAAGTGAGTAAATATGAAAAAATTGCGAGGAAGATAATAATAAGAGAATTATATTCGAGTTAAGAAGAAAAATACGAAAAGAGAAAACAAAAAAAATAATATTTTGAAGGTTATCATTGTTGCTTTGTTAAAATATTTTTGTTATTGTTCAATTGTATAAGATTGTGTCGATAGCCCAAAACAATTTGTAACAAATAAGGAAAGGCTAAGTTCGGGTCCAACCGAACATTTTATACTCTCGCAATTTATTGATGTAATTTTATTAAGATAACACAATTCGACCCATATATTCGGTATAAAGTTCAATAGAAAATCGTATATAACATATGAGGGCTGATGTAATTCCAGAACCAATTTCACTCATTTTCACCATCAAGGTTAACGGGTATAGGGGCAACTTGGCACCTGTTAGTAGGCAAACAAACGGCACTTTCGGCCTTGAAATTACTCCTAAATTGCAAATGAGCGAAACACCAGTCGGCAAAATCGCCAAAAATAGCGCTTTAACGAAGATTTTCCAAATATTCAAGAAGTCGCTGGAGGTACTGCACAGGACTTTAAAAGATCTTGATTGTCGATGGACGTTTTTGGTGGAGCCAGGATTCTGTTAGTAGGTGATTTACGCCAGACTCTTCCAATTATTCCTGGATCAACTGTTACTGACGGGCTAATCGCATGCCTAAAATCATTTAATTTGTGGCGACACATAAAGAATCGCCAATTAACAACTTACATATGAGTGTTTTTGCAACAATACCAAATTGCGATTGTAGAAATAGTTGGCAGTTGACACCTCGATGGATTAATAGCATTTCCAACAGATTTCTTTAACTTCATTGACTCGAAAGAGAAGTTTTCCTGACATGAAACCTCAATATAATAACCATAAATGACTGATTGAATGACCTATATTGGTGGTAAAAAAAATATATCGATGATCTTAATGCGACAATTTAGAATTTCGGTCCAAGAGAGTTGACACAGCTACTAACCAGGATGACTTAGTCAATTATCCCAAACTATTTAAAATTGCCTGTACTTTGCAATTAAAAGTAGTGTGAGTTGTAATCATGCTGCGTAATATAAATCAACCTCGAGTAATCAATATCGTCGCCGAAGCCAAGATTGGACCAACTTAATTTAATGTATACCTTAGCCACAAAAACGTGTGGCCGGGTCTGCTAGTTAGGTATATGGGAGCTAGGGATGATATTTTTGAAAAACCTATAATTATGTATATGGGAGCTAGGAGATGTTGTGACCCGATTTTAATAATTTTTGGAACAGAGACACACTATTGAAAGAAAACAATTTCCTCTGAATTACATTAAATTATCTGAGAGATTTACCCATATTTTCGGTTAAAATTTAACCTTAGGCGCTGAGTTCAACATGTTCGATATCTGGAGTCTTGAAAAGTTATAGTCCGTTTTCGACAATTTTTTCACAAGTGATGCCACAGATCATATACAGTATTTGTGTAAAGTTTTATTTCGCTATCATCATTGGTTCCTAACGTATATATTATAAAGTGAAGGATTCAGATGGAATTCAAAGTTGAGTTATAAGGAAAGTAGTCGTGGTTGTGAATCGATTTCGCTCTTTTTTTAACCGTGTTGTCAGGGTGAAAATATTATATACCGAATTTCATTCGAATCGGTCGAGTAGTTCCTGAGATATGGGTTTTGACCCACAAGTGGGCGACGCCACGCCCATTTTCCATTTTGTAAAAAAATCTCAGTGCAGCTTCCTTCTGCCATTTCTTATGTAAAATTTGGTGTTTCTGACGTTTTTCGTTAGGGAGTTAACCCACTTTTAGTCATTTTCAACCTAACCTTTGTATGGGAGGTGGGCGTGGTTATTGTCCGATTTCTTTCATTTTTGGACTGTATAAGGAAACGGCAAAAAGAAATGACTGCAGATAGTTTGGTTTATATAGCTTTATTGTTTTGCATCGAACTTAACCTTCTTGTGGTGCCAAGGAACACGTGTTCAAAGTTTCATTAAGATATCTCAATTTTTACTCTAGTTACAGCTTGCACGGACGGACAGACAGACAGACAGACATCCGGATTTGAACTTTACTCGTCACCCTGATCACTTTGATATATATAACCCTATATCTAACTCGTTTAGTTTTAGGACTTACAAACAACCGTTATGTGAACAAGACTATAATACTCTCTTTAGCAACTTTTGTTGCGAGCGTGTAAAAACAAGTAAGGAAGGGCTAAGTTCGGGTGTAACCGAACATTTTATACTCTCGCAATTTATTTATTTAACTTTATTTATATTATATAATACACAATTTGACCCACATATTCGTCATATATATTGTATAAAGTCCATTGAAAGTTGCAAACCATAATATTAGGTTAGAAGCCCCGAGGTCCTCGTGTTCGATATATGGGGCCTTGAAAACCTATGGTCCGATTTCTTCGATTTTTAGAATGGGGCTGACACACTATAAACATAGTATTTGCGCAAAGTACTACACCGATATCTTCACTAGTGCTTACTTTATATATTGTAATGTAAACGATTCAGATCGTCTTCAAAGTTCTGGTATATAAGAAGCAGGCGTGGTTGTGAAGCGATTTTGCCTATTTTCACAACATATCATTGGAATGTAAGGAAACTATTACAAACCAAGTTTCATTGAAATCGGTCGAGTAGTTCCTGAGATATGGTTTTTGACCCATAAGTGGGCGACGCCACGCCCGTTTTCCATTTTGTAAAAAATCTTATTGCAGCTTTCATCTGCCATTTCTTATATGAAATTTAGTGTTTCTGACGTTTTTCGTTATTGAGTTAAACCATTTTTGGAATGTATTAAGAAGTGGCTAAAAAAAACCAATGCAGAAAGTTTGGTTTATATAGCTCTATTGGTTTCCGAGATATGTACAAAAAACCTATTTGGGGGAGGGGCCCCGCCCACTTCCTCAAAAAAATTACATCCACATATGCCTCTTCATAGTGCGATCCTTCATAGCAAATTTTATTTCCATCGCTTTATTTATGTCTTAGTTATGGCACTTTATGTGTTTTCGGTTTTCGCCATTTTGTGGGCGTGGCAGTGGCCGATTTTGCTCATTTCCGAAAGCAACCCTCTCGAGTTATCGCTTGCACGGACGGACGGACGGACGGACAGACATCCGGATTTCAACTCCACTCGTCATCCTGATCATTTATATATATATAGCACCATATCTAACTCTTTTATTTCTTGGTGACACAAACAACCGTTATGTGAACAAAACTATAATACACTGTGCAACAGGTTGCGAGAGTTTAAAAATGAATCAGTTTATAAAGGCTTAGAAGGAATTAAAGAAGATTGCATTGTTCGGTAGTACAAACCAATAAAACAAAGCCAATAGGTGGAAGTGAGCGATAGTGCTTTACTATTATTTAATATTCCAAGTAAAAAATATATATACTTGAAAAAGAAGTGCACAATGACGGAATTTAATAATAATAGTACTAAACAAGTAAGGAGGGGCTAAGTTCGGGTGTCACCGAACATTTTATACTCTCGCAATTTATTTAATTTTATTAATATAACAAACAATTTGATCCACAATATTTTCGAAACCCCTAATATTAGGTATATGGGTGCTAGGGGAAGTTATGACCCGATTTCACTCATTTTTGGCACGGAGACATATTATTAGAAGAAACATATTCCCTCTGAATTTCTTCTAAATATCTGAGAGACTTACCGATATTTTCTGTAAAAAGTTTGTTAGAAGCTCTAAGGTCCTCACATTCGATATATAGGGTCTTGAAAACTTATTGACAAATTTCGACGATTTTTAGAAGGGCGATACCACTTTTTAAATGCAGTATTTTTGCAAAGTTCTGTTCCGATATCTTCACTAGTGCTTTCTTTATATGTATATTGTAAAAAAAACTATTCAGACCGACTGTTGTGAACCGATTTGGACTACTTTCACAACATATCATTGGGAAGCTAGGAATATATTATATATATAACCGTATTTCATTGAAATTGGTCGAGTAGTTTCGGAGATATGGATTTTGACCCATATGTGGGCGGAGCCATGCTCATTTAAAATTTTGTATACCATTTTGAGTGCAGCACTTCTGTACCATCTTTATAATACAATTTAAGGCTTCTGGTGGTTTTCCTCACTGAATTAAAGCATTTTTAGTAGTGTTCAACTTAACCTTTGTATGAGAGGTAAGCGTAGTTATAATACGATTTCCTCCATTTTTCGACGGTATAAGGATGGAGGATGGGATCATATGTAGGAGTTCACGTAAGTGATAAAGTTTTTGATTCTCATTCACTTGGGAGTGGCCAGAAACGATTCTTCTCCACATGATTCAAGCAGCTCACGACTTCAGGTTTTAGACCAAGTATCCTCTGGGTAGCTAACAAACAATGTGACCAAAGATATTTTCTATGAGCGTCTAGAACGCACCTACGAACGCTGCCCCTGCCACGATGTTAAAATAAGCTTGGCGATTTCAACGCTAGGGTGGGTAAAGAAGGTGTCTTTGGCACAACAGTCGGAAAATTCTATGACGGAACATCGCCAAACGGCTTGAGGCTGATCGACTTCGCTGGGGCCCGAAATATGGTTGTCTGTAGTACCAGATTCCATCATAAGAAAATACATCAAGCTACTTGGCTGTCTCCTGATCGAAACACGCGTAACCATATCGATCACGTTGTGATAGACGGAAGACATGTCACAAGGAAGGTTCGACGTCGAAAAGCTGCAATCACAACAGACAGCCACGAAATACTCTACTCGACTTGCACTCCTGCTCTCTGAGAGCACTCATCAGCATATCGGTATAAGGGAACTATGGAACGGCATCTCAAACTCCATGCGTACCGCTGCAGCCGAAGCAATTGGATTTCGCAACGACAAAAAAAAGCTGATACGATGAGGATTGCCGTCTCGCAGCGGAGAGACAGCAGACTGCCTACCTCGCAACGTTGCAAACGACCACAACACGTTCGGGATGGGATAGAAACCGAGTGCTGAAGAGGGAAGCGAGACGCATCTGCAGACAAACAAAGAAAGAGGCCGAAATGCGTGAGTATGAAGAGCTTGAAAAGCTGGCAGACACAGGTAATGCTCGAAAATTTTATGAAAAAATGAAGCGACTTAACGAAGGTTTCAAGACCGGAGCATCCACATGTAGAGACCAAGGTGGTAATCTGGTAACCGATGTCCTGGGCATACTGGGATTATGGAGGGAACACTTCTCCGACCTGCTGAATGGCCGTGAAAGTACAACACCAGGAGATGCCGAACCCGATTCCCCAATCAATGACGATGGAACTGATGTTCCATTACCCGACTATGAAGAAATTCGAATAGCAATCACCCGCCTGAAGAACTACAAAGCGGCGGAGGCCGATAGATTACCGGCCGAGCTATTCAAATACGGTGCGAAGAACTGATAAGGTGCATGCATCAGCTTCTTTGAGCTTCTTTGCAGAATCTGGTCGGAAGAAAGCATTCCTGACGATTGGAATCTCAGTGTGCTCTGCCCAATCCATAAAAAGAGAGATCCCACAATCTGTGCCAATTACCGTGGGATAAGCACAACTGACCGGATATTCACCAGGCGCCAAATCTTGGAGAAGACCCGTGAAAAAAGAATCGACACACACCATATTTTTGTCGATTTTAAAGTTGCTTTCGACAGCACGAAAAGGAGCTGCGTTTACGCCGCGGTGTAAATTTGGTATCCCCGTAAAACTAATACGGCTGTGTATGATGACGTTGAGCAACACCAAAAGCTCCGTCATGATTGGGACCTTTCCGAGCCGTTCGATACCAAACGAGGTTTTAGAAAAGGTGACTCACTATCGTATGAGTTCTTTAACTTGATGCTGGAAAAAATTATACGAGCTGCAGAGCTAAATAGAGAAGGTACAATCTTCTATAAGAGTGTACAGCTGCTGGCGTACGCCGATGATATCGATATCATCGGAAGCAACAACCGCGCAGTTTGTTCTGTTTTTTCCCGCATGGATAAGGAAGCGAAGCGAATGACGAAAGACGAAATATCTCCTGTCATCAAGCATACAGTCGTCGCATTCGCGTCTTGGCTTCCACGTCACTTGACAGTCATAACTTCGAAGTCGTATGTCAGCCTCGAAATCCAGCGCAGAATCACTCTTGCCAACAGGTGCTACTTTGGACTGACAGGTGCTACGCTGGCTAGGTCATGTTCATGTCCAAATTGACGAAAACGCTCCAGCTCTGAAAGTGTTCGATGTAGTACCCGCCGGAGGAAGCCGAGGAAGGGGAAGGCCTCCACTCCGTTGGAGGGACTAGGTGGAGAGCGACCTGGTTACACTTGGAATCCCAACTGGCGCCGAACTGCAAGGGAAAGAGAGGAGTGGCGCGTTTTGAGTGACACACAAATTTTTGAGTTGTGAACATAAAATATTTTTTTTGTTAACTACTCAATTTCTTTGGTTTTTATGGTTAAATCACAAGTTCAAATTTTAAACCAATTACTATAAATTCTATTTAACTTTTGAAAGTTTAAATACACTTCTATGTATCATTATACTCTCGCAACAAATGTTGCTAAAGAGAGTATTATAGTTTTGTTCACATAACGGTTGTTTGTAACACCCAAAACTAAACGAGTTAGATATAGGGTTATATATACCAAAGTGATCAGGGTGAAGAGTGGAGTTCAAATCCGAATGTCTGTCTGTCCGTCCGTCCGTCTGTGCAAGCTGTAACTTGAGTAAAAATTAATATATCTTGATGAAACTTGGCACACTTATTTCTTGGCACTATAGGAAGATTGCTTTCGAAAATGAGCAAAATCGGACCACTGTCACGCCCACAAAATGGCGAAAACCGAAAACACATAAAGTGCCATAACTAAGCCATAAATAAAGCTATGGAAATAAAATTTGGTATGAAGGATCGCACTATGAAGGGGCATATTGGGATGTAATTTTTTTGGGGAAGTGGGCGTGGCCCCGCCCCCTACTAAGTTTTTTGTACATATCTCGCAAACCAATGGAGCTATATAAACTAAACTTTCTGCAGTCGTTTTTTTTAGCCACTTCCTAATACAGTCCAAATAATACAGACCAAAAATGAAAAAAATCGAATAATAACCACGCCTACTTCCTATATACCAGAACTTTGAAGACGATCTGAATCGTTTACTTTACAATATATAAAGTAAACACTAGTGAAGATATCGGTGCAGAATAGTGTGGCAGCCCCATTCTAAAAATCGCCGAAATCGGACCATTGGTGTTTAAGACCCCATATATCGAACACGAGGACCTCGGTGCTTCTAACCTAATATTATGGTTTCCAACTTTCAATGGACTTTATACAATATATATGACGAATATGTGGGTCAAATTGTGTATTATATAATAAAACTAGTTGACCCGGCGAACTTTGTACCGCCTAACAGTCAATGAATGTGGTGTTACAGATAAGCAGAACTTTATGATTTTTTGAAAGCAATACAATGAATACATATAATATTTATAGCGGCCCGGTACGTGCATCGCTACGTATAAAGTGAAATATAAAATATTACTAATTTATAAAAAAAAATATATTTAATTATTTGCTAGCTATCCAAAACATTTGGATAAACAATATTTTTTGTTTTTCCATTTTGATCATGAATAAACAAACGGCTGGGGGTACCGACTCTGGAACAGGCAACATAAAGTTGTCCATGTGAAAAACATGATTCCTCCAAATTCACACCACAAACGTTAAGTGTTTGCCCTTGAGCTTTGTTGATAGACATCGCAAATGATAAACGCACAGGATATTGTAATCGTTTGAATTCAAATGGCATATCAGTTGGAATCATAAGGATACGCGGTATTAAACAAACTTCTCCTTTTGATTTACCAGTTAAGATCGTAGCTCCAATCAAATTTGGCAATAAATTTTTCACTGCCAATCTGGTGCCATTACACAGTTTTGGTGGATTAATATTTCGCAATAATTCCACTTTCAGATTCAAGCAATGCGGTGGCATACCAGCCGGTTCTAATGAATTTAAAAATTCAGTTGGATAATTCATTGCCTCATTGCCATGTTTTGGCCTAGTTGGAAATTCGCTTTGCGCTATATTTATTTTTTTCACAAATTCACACAAACTTCAATAATTATTAAAAAAAAAAAATATAATAACTAATAATTTTGCACCGCGGTAATTTCGGACACTACTGAACGTATGGGGCCAAAGAAAACGCTCCAGCGATGTTTACACTCCAATGTCATATATTCTCCTAATTTGAATTTTCTTAATGCTAAGAGTCAAAGTTCTATATACCTACAAAAAACAAAATATTCATGTATTTCTTTATGCAAAATAAATGCACCGTAATATAGTTCGATGTCTTTTCAAAGCCTACTTTGTTTGTCGATCTGCCTGCTACATACATACCTACATGTTGATATAAATATAATGCAGTAAGTTTGTAGGTGGGAATAATAAGTATGGTAGTTAAGACGAAAGTTCATAAATTTTGAGAGCGAAAGAGCGTAGCTAAGTAGGTACCAAATCGTTTAGTAAATGATTAAACTATTATTGATGTATGTATGCTAATATGAGCGCTTTTCAGCTTTCCAAGTAGGTACGAGTTAAATAAACAAAAATGTAACATATGTGTGGTGAATTTTTGAAACATTTTGGCCGATATCTCGAGACCCTAGTCACGGAGCAGCATCAAAAATACTCTATACTATAGAAATCATCAACAGCTTCCATTTGCTACCCATATTGTACAAACACATCCTAGGGTTACCCGGGTCCACGTTTTGGCCTATTTCTCGAGACCCTGGTATCCGATTGATTGCCTGCTACATACGTACCTACATGTGTGGTGAAATTTTTGAAACATTTTGGCCGATATCTCGAGACCCTAGTCACGGAGCGGCATCAAAAATACTCTACACTATAGAAATCATCAACAGCTTCCATTTGCTACCCATATTGTACAAACACATCCTAGGGTTACCCGGGTCCACGTTTTCGCCTATTTCTCGAGACCCTGGTATCCGATTGATTGCCGATTGATCGCCTGGTATCCGATCGATTGCCTGCTACATACATACCTACATGTGTGGTGAAATTTTTGAAACATTTTGGCCGATATCTCGAGACCCTAGTCACGGAGCGTCATCAAAAATACTCTATCCTATAGATATCATCAACAACTTCCATTTGCTACCCATATTGTACAAACACATCCTAGGGTTACCCGGGTCCACGTTTTGGCCTATTTCTCGAGACCCTGGTATCCGATTCTTAAAATTTCAAAACACAAACCATCTACTGAATAGTCCAAACAAAGCCTAAAAATTTGGTTTGGATAGGTGAGCCCGTTCTTGAGTTATAAGATTACCAAGGAAATGTAACTTCTTTTTATATACAGTAGTTTTCCGAAATAACGAATATTCGTTTTAACGAAAACCGCTTATAACGAACAAGCAAATTTGTTACATTGAGTACCGTAATTAACGAACATCGAGAATTTGTAAGTACTCAGTTTAACGAACAACATTAAGAAGATATATGAAGAAAGAGGAAAAAATCAAATAACATCGAACCAGAATTAAAAATAAAACTGGAAAAAATTCAAAAGAAATTTGCAAATTGAAAAAATGTTGAATTTTATAAAAAAGCTTAAAATTATTGATCAGCACCAGCATTGATGAGTGTCAGAATTGGTCCATTTTGGAAGAATTTATTGGATTTGAATTGATTTGTTATGGTTTTTCATTAATTAATAAAACAATTTATTAAACTGCAATTTACGGATATATAACCCATTTTTATTGATAAAAATACCTCTAAGTGAGTACTCGAATTAACGAAAAATTCGATATAGCGAACAGGCCTGACAATTAATGTGTTCGTTATTTCGGAAAACTACTGTATATAGATAGATAAAGTTAAATAAATAAATTGCGAGAGTATAAAATGTTCGGTTACACCCGAACTTAGTCCTTCTTTACTTGTTTTATAAATATTTTTGATGTGTAAGATTTTAAGTGTTTAATAATTCAATTCAATTAATAACATTTTACATATATGTAGCGTAGCAAAATTCATCAGCCACCCTGTATATATATACATATATACAGTGGAACTTCTCTAACTCGAATCACAATAATCCACAAAAAAACTTCGAGTTAGAGTTTTCATGAAAAGCTTTAAAATATAGATTTATAAACAGTATTCTATAATTTTGTTTGTTTATATAACAAGTATTCTGTAATTTTATTTGTTGTAGTTTTCGGTTGTTTGGCTCTTGAAGTCTGCTTCCCAAGTCTTTGTTACAAGATTTACGCAATTCATAAGTGTAATATCATATTATTGCGATATAGTTATACATATATAAAATTCTGCCTTGATATTTTAAATTTTGGTAAAATTGGTAAAATTTTAAATTTTGTATAATTGTCCTGGTTGAAAAGTTCGATTTGTGGAAGGAAATTTGTATGAAATTTGAATTCTATTGATAATTCAAGAGTTCAAGTTATGGAAAACTTCGAGTCAAAGAAGTTCGATTTGCAGAAGGAATTTTTTATGAAATTTGAATTCTATTGCCAATTCAAGAGTGTGTGGAGAGAGAGAGTGGAGATCTTCGAGTTATAGAAGTTCGAATTATGGAAGTTCCACCGTATATAAAACTTGTACATTAATTTAATTAATTTGTATTTAAATTTTTTTTCTTCCTCTTAGGAGGAACTGACACTGCATTTTATTTTTCGTTATACAAAATCACTTACATATAACATTAGTGTATGCACAACTTGCTGGTGCTGCAACTTTAATTCCATGGCGAATCGAAACCTTTTGCGACAGTCAGCCCCTTTAAAGATAAGTGTTTAAAATATAATTAGATATGCTCAATTTTGAATTTTCATAACCAGACTCTCCGACAATAGCTCACACATCTCGCCAAGCCAGGTCTTTTTTGTTCTTTTCTCGGTAACACAACTGACTTTTATCCCAAATGCATTTATGTTTTTCAATTTCACTAATTAGCATTTCGAATATTTTTAATAAAAACAAGTTAGGAAGGGCTAAGTTCGGGTGTAACCGAACATTTTATACTCTCGCAATTTATTTATTTAACTTTATTTATATTATATAATACACAATTTGACCCACATATTCGTCATATATATTGTATAAAGTCCATTGAAAGTTGGAAACCATAATATTAGGTTAGAAGCACCGAGGTCCTCGTGTTCGATATATGGGGCCTTAAAAACCTATGGTCCGATTTCGGCGATTTTTAGAATGGGGCTGCCACACTATTAACATAGTATTTGTGCAAAGTTCTGCACCGATATCTTCACTAGCGCTTAACTTACATATTGTAAAGTAAACGATTCAGACCGACTTCAAAGTTCTGGTATATAGGAAGTAGGCGTGGTTGTGAAGCGATTTGGCCTATTTTCACAACATATCATTGGGATGTAAGGAAACTATTACAAACCAAGTTTCATTGAAATCGGTCGAGTAGTTCCTGAAATATGGTTTTTGACCCAAAAGTGGGCGACGCCACGCCCATTTTTCATTTTGTAAAAAAATCTGAGTGCAGCTTCCATCTGCCATTTCTTATGTGAAATTTAGTGTTTCTGACGTTTTTCGTTAGTGAGTTAACCCACTTTTAGTAATTTTCAACTTAACTTTTGTATGGGAGGTGGGCGTGGTTATGATCCGATTTCTTTCATTTTTGGAATGTATTAGGAGGTGGCTAAAAAAAACGACTGCAGAAAGTTTGGTTTCTATAGCTCTATTGGTTTGCGAGATATGTACAAAAAACTTAGTAGGAGGCGGGGCCACGCCCACTTCCTCAAAAAAATATATATAATAGTACGATCCTTCATACCAAATTTTATTTCCATAGCTTAATTTATGGCTTAGTTATGGCACTTTATGTGTTTTCGGTTTTCGCCATTTTGTGGGCGTGGCAGTGGTCCGATTTTGCTCATTTTCGAAAGCAACCTTCCTATGGTGCCAAGAAATAAGTGTGCCAAGTTTCATCAAGATATCTTAATTTTTACTCAAGTTACAGCTTGCACAGACGGACGGACAGACAGACATTCGGATTTGAACTCCACTCTGATCACTTTGGTATATATAACCCTATATCTAACTCGTTTAGTTTTGGGTGTTACAAACAACCGTTATGTGAACAAAACTATAATACTCTCTTTAGCAACATTTGTTGCGAGAGTATAAAGATCGGTTAAAATACAAAACACTTTTAAACTCACGCAATTTTCATCTAAACAAACCAAAAGACAGAAATGTCACAATTACGATTGTCACTTACTTAATATCTTGTGGACCAAAACGTCAAACAAAACATTAGATATATTTTAAGATTTTTCTCAATTTAATTTGAACAAATTTTTTGTCAAGCATTTTATTATATTATATACATATCGCTCATTTACATGAATAGTGTCATAACTCGAAAAACACGATTTTTGAGTTGAGTATGCAGAAATGTGCGCAACTTCATCGTCCATATTGCATAAAATTTAATTCTGATTCGTAAAAAATAAACCGTGAAATAAGAATGTGCCGTTATTAAACTAGTTATGTTGCATGTTACAAGGAAAGAGAGGAGTGGCGCGCTCTCATCGATTGGGCTATAACCGGCTAAACGGTTGCACGCCAATCACATACATACATGTTGCATTATTTTTTAACCACAACAACGACACATCTCAGTTGTGCCAGAATTAGTCACGTTTATGAAAAGGAAATACAATTTTTATACTCTCGCAACAAAGTTGCTACGAGAGTAGTGTAGTTTTGTTCACATAACGGTTGGTGTAAGTCCTAAAACTAAACGAGTTAGATATAGGGTTATATATATCAAAATTATCGGGATGACGAGTAAAGTTCAAATTCGGATGTCTGTCTGTCCGTCAGTGCAAGCTATAACTTGACTAAAAATTGAGATATCTTGATGAAACATGGAAGACGTATTTCTTGGCACCATAAGAAGGTTAAGTTCGATGAACGTAATCGGACCACCACCACGCCCACAAAATGGCAATAACAGAAAACATATAAAACAATTAAGAAGGGCTAAGTTCGGGTATCACCGAACATTTTATACTCTCGCAATTTATTTATTTAATTTTATTAATAAAACAAACAATTTGATTCGGCATATATATGGTATAATGTCCATTGAAAGTTTGAAAACCCTAATATTAAATAGACGGGAGATAGGGGAAGTTATGACCCGATTTCACAAATTTTTCTCACGGAGACATATTATTAGAATAAACATATTCATTCTGAATTTTTGACCCATAAGTGGGCGGAACCACGCCCATTTAAAATTTTGTATACCATTTTGAGTGCAACTCTTCTATACCATCTTTACAATGAAATTTAAGATTTCTGGTGGTTTTCCTTACTGAATTAAAGCAGAGTAAGTCCAGCTTGTTAACCATATAGAAACCTTAGGAATACAAATTGGGACCTATATGGTAGAAAACTTCGTTCCGCTCTTCTGATGGCGCCATCACGAGACTCTGTGCTCTCCGCTGGTGCCATAGATGAGTCGAGGTATTCAGCTCGTTGTGCAGGGCCATCCTTGTTCTCTGAGAACTCGGCCATTAATCCCAGTAAGACTGAACTGGTTAATACCAGGAGGTATAAAATTCCATAGGCTACTCCTCCCTCATTGGGAAACTTCAGTCTGCATCCCGTGGACAAGGTGAAATACCTGGGGCTTATCCTAGACAGGAAGCTCCCGTGGAAGCCAAACATTGAGGAGAGAGTGAGAAAGGTTTCAGTAGCCCTTTACTGCTGTAGAGGGGCTATTGGAAAAAGATGGGGGCTCTCACCAAAATGGCACATCTAGTGCTAATTGAGCTTATAAAATTATATGGCTGCACTCCTATCTACCTACCTACAGAATTCGAACATAAATGCTCGTAATGGCATTTCGGTAACTCCTTCATGCTAACCACTTGAGCTATGGGGAAAATGGGAATGCGCGGTCAGCCTGTGTTTTATTCTGATCATTTGCGTATGTTTGTAACATTGTTCCCAGTTCCCTGATGCTGTGGTGTATTTTTTCCTTTTGAAGTGGCGAGTTTTCCATGTTCCCTTATACATAATTACGCACTCAAAAAGTTGCGAGTTAACATTTGCTCCTTCTTATTACATATACATATGTATGTACGTTCTTTGCATTTGTCTCAACATGCTTCCCTAGAGAACACCCGCTCTATCGGTTACAAGTTTGAATATGTAGCCTCTTGTTTAAAGCGGAATGCGGACGTTTAACACGCCGAACAAAGGTTCTTTTTCTTGCAACATTACACACTCTGGCGGTGCAAGCTACGAGTATAACTTGAGTAAAACTTGAGATATCTAAATGAAACTTAATATTCCTTGGCATTACAAAATGGCGTTAAAGGAAAGGTTAAAAAGAAAAAAGAGCAATAAATAAAGCAAAGAAAATCAATTTCAGAGGACACGAGCATAACCCTTGCTTTCTTTTTACTCATTGTATTTTCAACGAAATTAACAATTTGGTGAACATGGTTAATTATTGAATGGTGTTCACGAAAGCAAAAATTATGTGTTTAATTTTTTTTTCGACCCATTATTGGTTTGAAACTATTTATGAGTACATGCTTTAGGATAAAGCTGATAACATCCATATTGGCTTATGTGATATGATCGTGTATTAACCGGCCTAAGTATCATAATTACTTCAGTAATTTTCCAATGCGATGAAACATATCTTAGGCAAAATGTTAGACACTCTTCATAAGTTTGTTTATACAATTCTTTGTTAAATTGCGTAATTTCTGTTTATTAAATCGAACTCAGGTGCTTTTTTGAGTCTTGTGTTCCCGATAAGATTTTTTATTTCTTTACTAGTAACAGGAGAAATGCTGACGTGTGGATCCTACCAACTATTTTTACAGCTCATCTCATGTCCATCGTTACGTATAAATGTATTTCATAATTGTTTTGCAAATAATTATGTTATAAATAATAATGTTATGTTCATTCGTTTTGACCCATCTAGTTTCATTTCATTTTAATTGTGCGACATGTTTTATTTGGTTTTTAATATTTCTTGTAGATTTCCAAAGCGAGACAGTTATCGAATTTGAGACAAAAAGCCCACCGGAAGTTTGAAAATCCGTATAAGAGGTATAGGGAGGTAGAAGAAGAATTTACCTAAAATTTCCTTATTTTTGGAGGCACACTATTAGAAGCAAAATCTATCTTTTAATTTTTTTACAATATCTGAAAGATTTACCGATATTTTCGATAAAAAATTAACCACAATCATCACAATTTAAAATGAGAATTTCCGGTTACTTATTTGACGGATTGTATAATAAGAGTGCAACTTTTCAATATCACCTTTGCTATAAAATTTAGGAAGTCTGGCGGTTTTCTTTAATGAATTAAATAAGTTTTTGTATTTTCCAAAATAACCTTTGTAGGGGAGGTTGGCGTGGTTGTAATTCGATTTCATGCATTTTCATGCTGCATAATGAAATGTTTTAGTAGTTTAAGCGTAGTAGTTTTAGTAGCGGGGTAACGCCCACTTTCCCAACAAAATTTTATCCAAGTATCCCCCTCCCTAGTGTAATCCTTTATGGCATATTATAATTTCATACCTGTATTTATCGCTTTATTATACCTCATTATAGGTTTCCGGTTATAGTCAGTTTGCGTATGGGGCAGTAGTCCGATTTTGCCCCTTACAATACCAACATTCTTATGGTGCCAAGGAACACGTGCACCAAGTTTCATAAAGATATCTCATGACAGACAGATATCCGAATTTTAACAAAATAATTATACTCTGTGCCACATGTTGAGTATAAAAATTGTAGCATAAGAATTGTCAAAGAGATGTGTATATGAAAATACTATAGTGGATGCTATAATCCAAAAAACATAATTTTTAATACCGAATTACATAAAAATAAAATCTCTGTTGTATTTTATCGTACTGACGCGGACAAGACCATCGCTGCCAGGATTTGGTGTGCGTGATACGACCCATGCGCCAACAGGCCGGTGGCAAATTCTCATTTCGAATAAGTACGACATCTCTTCACCTCATCCACTTGCTACGAGTATGAAAAGAATTGATATATGCATTTTGCTAACGTTTTCAAAAGTGTTCGAACATTTCTTGCAAGCGTTGACAGTAATGAAGACGGTTGTGCGGTATACCTGGTAGAGGTGGCTCAGGACGACAATTGATTGGTAGGCCAATTATGAAATCGCCTGGCGTTAAGGCTAGTCCTCCTTCGGGGTCATCATGTAAGGCTACAATTGCCCGTGAGTTAAGACAAGCTTCAATCCTTGTCAATAGCGCAAATAGCATCCGATGTAACATTTGCTGGATGCTACCATGAAGACATCGTCTATAGGAATCAACGATTAATAAGTTAGCAAATGATCCTTTGGGAAGAATCATTTTCTGTTATTGATTTCTCCGGATCGGTGCTTTGGCGCAGTTCGAATTCCATTTGCCAAGAATTAACTCACGTTGTCGAAGGATCGCATCAACATCGTGTTGTGATCGATCGCAACGTTGCGAGATAGGCAGTATGTTTTCTCTCCGCTGCGAGACGACAATTTTTTTTTCCGATAGCCAATGTCATGAGGGTTGTCAGATTTGCTGTAGCACTCTTCGATTGCTGTAGGTTTTACTGCACACATTTAAGACATTTGTGCTCTCTTTGATGTCCACATTCCTTAGTAACTGGCTGGCATCGTCAAACTCCGGAAATGGACCCGCTTGTTGTACTGTTCCGCTTGCTTTCACTCTGAATGCGTTTTTCTGCAGAGTTCTTAGCGGTTCATTAAGGGAGCGATTCCTTTTATGAGAACTGCTCGGCTTTGTACTCTCTACTTAAGTCTCGGTTCGTTTCCTTTTCAGGAAGCTTTCGTAATTTCCCACTGTTTTTGTTGTTAGTTCATTGATGTTTTGGTTCCACAAGTAAGCCAGAAAGGGTTGGTCACTCGTCCGCAGAGCCGGTATGCGTAAATAAGGCATTTTAAGGAAACCGTTCGCGATGAGATATTCGTTACCACCCGCTTATCCATCAGCACGGGTACCTCATCACCTTGGCTTTGGGTGGTGTTGGAGTTAACGACATATCCTCGCTCTGGGACACACACACACACTCACATACATCTTATCTGTTAATATACATCCTAAACAAAGACGAACTATGTAAACCGATTGAACTTGTTTTGACATGCACTATCAGTCGAACAATAGAAATGAACTATTATTCCAATAACAACCAAACATGCATTATCTAGAAATGCATTCTCAACATGTAAACAACAAACATCTGGCAATGGAATAATTCACTGCGATAACCACCTCCGCATCTCAACAATAACAAACAAGTTATAGCAAGATAACATATATCGAATTACAACAAAGAAGTTGCAGGCAGATAACAGCAACTGCATTTCACTAGTATAAATAGCTGTAAGATCTTATATTAAATTCTTAAGAATACCAATAAAGGCACGCATTTCGGCGGAGAAATAAAATTGTTTTCTTAAACTCATATCGTGTAAACGATATTAACTTTGGTGCGGGTGTCCTCAAACATCTATACTAGGAGCGGGGCGTAAAACAGAGAGTTTATTCATCCATATCACTATTGTGGGAATTATGAGGTGAGGATGCGTCCATTACTAGAAGTTTGCATAAATTTTTTTAAAGTTTAATTGAATTGATATGTAATAAATGACATTTATCTAGCAAAACAAATGCATAGAATCATAATTGAAATGCGATACATACATATGCACTAAATTTATCGCACAAAAGCGCCCTCACACCAACTTTTGTATGAAGAATTCAACAAAAGCGCTCAATGTCGCAAGAAGCACATACACTCCATCTTCAACCCATTACGTTTGAATGTATATTGTATACAGTAATCCCCGTTTAATTTCCCCTTCTTCAATGCAAGACTTTTCTGACACTTAAGCGGGAAAAGCACTTAAATGAATCCACCTTAAGTGCCTTCTCAAATATTTCGATTTAATATATTTTTCTTTTGTAGCGTTTTTGGTTCGGTTCGGTTGATATAATATCGGAAAATCTCTCAGATATTCTAAACAAATTCTAAGCAAAAGTGTTTGTTCTAACAATGCGTGTCAGTGCCAAAAATGGGCAAAATCAAGCCAATATTGTATTTAGCCCCAATATACCTCTTATTCGGATTTTCAAGCTTCCAGCGGTCTGTATATATCGGCTGCTATGTCAGGTGGGGATGGGGTCATATGTAGAAGTCTACGTAAGTGAGGAAAGTTTCATTCAATTGTCCAGGCATTCTTTTGCATATGACTCAAGCAGCTCACGACTTCCGGTTTTAGACCAAGTATCCTCTGGGTAGCCAACAGACGTCCGCTTGATATACACTTATATCATATTCAGTTGTATATATCTGGCTAACCAATAAAGCTATATAAACCAGGAGTCGTTTCCTTTAAGTACCCCATTACACACCATGAAAATAGTTGAAATCGGATAGTAACCACGCACACCTCCCATACAAAGGTTAGGTTGAACATTGCTGAAAGCTGCACTCAGATTAAAAAAAATGGAAAATGGGCGTGGCATCGCCCACATATGGATCAAAAACCGTTTCTCAGGAACTACTCGACATGGATGGAAATGGAAATGGGCGAAATCGGTTCACAACCACGACTACTTTCCATATAACTGAATTTTGAATTCCAAGTGAAGGCACTTTATGATGTATACATAAGTAACCGATGAAGAAAGCGGAATAAAACTTTATACAAATACTGTATATAATCTGTGGCTTCACTTGAGAAAAAATTGTCGAAATCGGACTATAACTTTTCAAGGCCCCGGATATCGAACATGAAGAACACAGAGCTTAAAGTAATTTTTCACCGAAAGTATCGGTAAATCTCTCAGATATTTTAATGTAATTCAGCGGAATTTTTCTTCTTCTAATAATGTGTCTCTGTTCCAAGAATTACTGAAATCGGATCATAACTTCCCCAAGTCCGCCTAATTATAGTTTTTTGAGAAATTCGGTGGGCTTTATTCCGTTTATATCGGTTAATAAGTGAAATATCTTAGCATAATTAAGTGAGCGTATAGTATGGATATAGTGTACCATGATGGTGCAAATGAGTGAAATTGGTTCAGGAATTACTTCAGCCCTCGTATAGTATATACATATGATGGTTTTCGTCATTCTATTGGAGTTTATGCCGAAAACGACAGACACGTCAAATCTTTCATGCGCCTAGAAAAGCACTTCCTGTTTCATGATCATAATTTTTGTATTCTGGTGCCAGCGATTGTATCCTTCGTCGCGTGTTTAGTTTATACGATGTATTTTATGCTGTACATTTAAATGTACGATATGAAGGATTTCGTTCTGTTTTTTGAGGCTCTCCGCGAAATGGATTACTTGAAGGCCTTGTATTAGCACTTAAGCGGGGATCACTGTAAATGCAAACGCTGAATTTAAAAATGGTTTAACCCTCTAACCGGCCAATTTTTTTTTTTCGATTAAAAAAAATTATTTTTTCATAGTTTTTGGCTAAATAAAACATACGTTAATGTTAAAAAGTAAAAAAAAATCTAAACTTACCTTCCAGGTGAGAAAATATGTTGACCGCCAAAAGGCGGACCTGCCTGGTAACGTAATAAAAAACTTTTATTAGAGGATGATTTTACTTTAAATTTTATTCAGTTCTTTTTATTGTTTTGATGATAAATTTGAAAACATTTGTTATTGTTTGAGAGGCACAGATTTAATTTACACTTAGTACAATACATTTGTGTTTCGGACTTACATCCCGGAAGTTTGCATACTTTTTTGCCACTGCGGCTCAAAACGTCAGGCATATGTCCAACTCCATCAAAACGAATGTCATCGGGTGGATCATACGATTTTTTCAATTTTTGTACTTGTGGACTTTGGCTATGAGGTCTACCGACAGCACTTTTGGCGTTAATCTCCTCATAACGACAAAGTACATCAGCCACTTCAATACGAAAATTTGGTAATTTTTTATGATAAATATTTTTACAGTTAATTCCGTGAATACGCTGAAAGAGGAGGTATGAATTTACTATCGACATATCAATTAAGTTATAAAATAAACGCAAAGTCCATTTTTTTGGTCTTAACTTTGATGTGATAGCGACCAAGTAAACTGTCCATCAAATCAACACCACCCATATGGCGGTTATATTCTTAAATTATATTAGGACAGTCTACATCGACGTAGGATTTATTTTTCCGATCATAACGTCATATTTTTAAGGGTTGTGAATTGCTGTTTAGTGTTTTAAGCCATTTATTAATTCCAGCATACGTGGATACCAGTCGTACATATTTTGTATCCTTCCATTGAACACAAGATATGTCTACTCCAAAAGCACGGCCAACAAACTCCTCTGAGTATCCACGTTCTTTATCTTTTAATTCCACTTCCTTTGTCAGCTTGCAGTTGGGTATTCTGTTAGATCGGACGGTTCCTAATGCATAAATTCCTCTGCTTCGTAAATAAACAAGAAGTGGCAGAGAGGTATAAAAATTAACAAAGTACAATATGTGGTTTTTGAAATCTGGAATTGTACTTGACAACCTTATGACTACATTGGCTGTTGATCCTAAATCAGGAGTATTAGGTATTACTTTATTATCGCCAGCTCCTTTGTATACTTCAAATCTGTACGAAAAGCCATTCGAGTCACAAAGAACAAAAAGTTTCATGCCATATTTTGGGGCTTTGCGGGCATATATTGTCGAAATTTTGTCAACATTTTTGTTGAACACATTTGTTCATCAATGCACAACCAAGCTGGTTTTGGCACAGAATCAAATTGCATATTGAGTCTATCAATAAGTGGACGAATTTTATACAGTTCATCAAATCCTGCTTCCTGTGGTTTTTTTCATTTTATTGGTATCATTGAAGTGAAGATATTTTCTGATTGAAAAGAACTGTTTGGAAGTCATTGCGTTTCTAACTGGCTCAAAAGAATGTTTGGACCAGTAACTCTCGACACTGGGATATCGGTACACAGACATATAAATCAAAATTCCGATATATTTTTTTAAATCACACGATGTCAAAGTAAATTTTGTAGAAACATCTTGCAGTTTTGCATACAAATTGCTCTGATACACAATTTCATTTTGCAAGTCATCGTTGAAAAAATAATTAAAGCAACGTAATGGTGTGGTTAATTCTTTGAATTGTTGCGGCAATTCCTTGTCTCCTTGAAAAACTACATCATTTTTTTCAAGTTCAAGAAATTTTTTTTCCATAAAATTTTTCTGAACTCTGTATTTTGGAGGGAAATATCTTTTATATTTCCGCTAAACCCTCCCGCATTGGATACTACTGGACTTTCACCAGCTTCAGTTTCTGGTAGAGGGGATCGTGCCCTTTTTGTTTTTGTTTTCCCAGGTTTTGATGGTAAAGACTCGTCAGACTGCTCCACATTGTTATGCACTTCTGCCTGATGTTTTTCTGAGTTTCTAAAGATTTTTTCAGAAACGTTGTTATCTGCATTATCCCACTCTTCTTCAAATGTACCAAAGTCTACGTTTGGTAATTGAAAGTCTGGGTCTTCCAAATCATCACTATCGTCGTCGAAATCGTCTTCTGAATCTTCACCATCCTCCCATTCAGCCATGAGTTCTTCAATTTCCTCATCATTTAATTTTGAGAAATTAAATTTTTTTCTTTGTGAAAACATTTTCAAACTGCTAATTGTTTCCCAGAATGTTTAAAATCCAAAAATGTTTAAAGAAAAATGAAATGATAAAGAAAATGGACTACAGCTCGTGTATGCAAAATTTACTTTTAACCGGCAGATCCGCCTTTAGACGGTGTTCAATTTTCATCGGCTACAAACAAAGTTTTGCTAAAAACTTAACAAAAAAGCACAAAACATAAAAGAATATATATTTACCTATAGGAGAAAATTTTTGTTCACGCAAATCATGAATTTTAACGATTTTATACTATTTTAAAAACTCCACTTGATACACAAATAATTATTTTACACACTTTGTCAAAAAATTGACTTTAGCACTCAATAATTTGCAATCAAATGACGAATGCTTACTGTAATTTGTTTTAATAAGAGAATTGTGTTGTTGTCTGCTGATATTTACCGTTAGAACAGATATTTGAAATATAAGAGCTGCATAGCAACATATTAATTATACACCGTCTAAAGGCAGGCTCGCCGGTTACAGGGTTAAGAATATATTTGTATTTTGCAGAATCGAAAAACTAATTTTTCATGGGGAATTATAAAGAAATGTACTTAAGCTGGGATCACTGTAATAATTTTTAACCGTAATAAAGGTCTGATGTAGCAGCAATGCAAAAAGTTATATAAAAACGCAAATTTTGAGGGGCTCTCACACTGCATAAGTTGGACATCCCTTTATCCCTTCATGTGCGATGTTCATTCGTTGCTGGTTCGAAAACGACTGAACGTTAGAGCATAATGTTCTGAACACATAGACGATGACAAGCGACACGTTCTTATGGGCACAGCTTTTTAGACAAAAGCACGACTTCACGACAGCAGGCTTGAAGTTGACGCTGTCGCCAAATTACAAATGTTTCTAATTTTGCCGACGACAATGGCTGCCGTGGAGCTGCCACTAATATGTGAAATGTAAAATTAGTCAAAGTTCAAAAACTTTCATTTTGAACAAAATATGTAAATTTTATTGAAGTGAAAGGTTTCAGTACGGCAACAATGAAATTCCTTCTTCAAAATGTTCAAGACGCTGGCTTCAAAGCGACATTTGTAGTCCGCCGTGGCTACGTCGTGTCGTGTCGTCATCTTTGTGTTCAGAGCATAAGCGTACGTGTAATGTGAGTCGGCACAAATGTGCAAAGCAATGCCTACCATTGAACTACTTTTTGGGTTGTTATTGTAGCAATAGTTACTATTGCTGCTATTGAATAGCACATATCTATTGTTCGAATGTTTGTTCGTTGCGAATTGTTAATTGTAAAACAGAGAGTTTATTCATCCATATCACTATTGTGAGAATTATGAGGTGAGGATGCGTGCATTACTATTAGTTAAGCCCCTTCGCTAAGGCAAGGCGACCTACGTTAGAGGATGAGGAGTTTACATACAATTTTTTAAAGCTATCAAGACAAAACAAATGCATAGAAACATAATTGAAATGCGATACATATATATCTGCACTAGTGATGAGCGATATTTCACTACCGGTGATTTTATCGCTGTGACTGAAAAATTACTTATAGCGACAGTGACTGCTAGGCTGTAATATCAGTGATTGGTGATTTTTCTACAAGCCACTATTTTACTGTGAATGGAATTTATTACTGCTGCGAACTAGTTAACAGATGTTATATGCAGTGATTTTTTGGTGTTCGAGCTAGATATAGAGATTTTGTAATATTAGGTTGTTCATTGTGAATAAATTCATTTGAATAGAATTCGGTTTATTTAAAACCAATTCTTCAAATACTAAGTTTGATTTCGTGAATATATATATTATTATTATATAAAATTTGAAGATGGCTTTTAATAAAAAAAGTTAATTGTGTAAATTTTTCAACCCAATAAGTGAAATTCATGCAAAATTTAAAATTTGCAAAAAACTATTTTGTATAACACAACGAACGAAAAATGCACGGTATAACATAAAAAACAATTTATTTAATTTCATATTCAGTATTTGTATGCTAAATAAACATACAAAACTAATTATTATACTATTATTCCTCATATTACTAAGTCACGTAGTGATCTCTGGTCGCTATAAAAAGTTACTGTGATTTAAAAGTCGCCGTCATTCTTTTCACCGATACTGAAAAATCACTATTTCGCACATCACTAATCTGCACTCAATTTATCGCAAAAAAGCGCCCTCACACCAACTTTTGTGAGAAGAATTCAACAAAAGCGCTCAATGTCGCAAGAACACATACACTCTATCTTCAGGTGAGTAATTCTAATTAGTAGATGTATATAATATATAATAATAGAGCTTTATTTGTACGCGCTCATCCATGTAAGCAATGGAGCAATATGCCAACGCTGTTTGAAGAATTTCATATTGTAAATGATATTCTTACACACATAACTCAGGCGGGCGTTTCAATAGGCATATAACTGATGCAATTATGTAAATGGAAAATATTTGTAAAAAATATATATGATTATTCTCGTTGACTTGCTCATGTAATATGTATAAGAAAATAAAAACTAACAATCTTAAGATATAATTTATAAAAATGCAAAAGATATATATGAGTATATTCCACCATACTTTGTAAAACATCGTCGCCTTTGAAAATACCTTTGAATGATTCCTTTATATGGTTGATATGCTTATAACTTCATTTTTCAATTCCATGATGAAAATCTGATGGTTTTTTAGGTATTTTTTTTTACAAAACTATTTGAGGTGGGACTTCTTTACATTTATTGCTAATTTGATACAAAATTTAGGCTTTATAAATATTAAAAATCAAGTAAGGATGAATACAAGTTGTCAAGAAACTAAGTTTGGTTCTATCGAACCTTTTATACTCTCGCATAATAGTCATATATATGGTATAAAGTCCACTCAAAGTTTTAAAGCTCTAATATTAGGTATATGAGAGCTAGGTGAAGTTAAGACCCGATTTCAATTATTTTTGGCACGGAGACATATGTATTCCAAAATATCTGAGAGACTCGAAGCTAAGAGGTTCAATATATGGGGTATTGAATACTTATGGTCCGATTTCGTCGATTTTTAGAAGAGCGATGCCATACTATATATTTAATATTTGTGCACAGTGAACTGATTTGGCTTATTTTCAAATATATTTTGAACCAATTTTCATTGAAATTGGTCGAGTAGTTTCGGAGATATGGTTTTTGTCCCATAAGAGGGCGGAACCACTCCCATTTAAACTTTGAGTGCAGCTCTTCTGTACTCTCTTTACAATGAAATTTAAGGTTTTGGGTGGTTTTCCTTACTGAATTAAAGCATTTTTAGTAATTTTCAACATAACCTTTGTATGGGAGGTGGGCGTGGTTATAATCCGATTTCCACCATTTTTAGACTGACACCTGAAAGTTTCGTTGATATTGCTTTAGTAGTTTACGGGGTCACGCCCACTTCCCTAAAAAAATGGCACCCAAATATGTCTCATAATTTATGGCTTAGTTACAGCTCTTTATAGGTTTTCGGTTTTCGCTATTTTGTCGCGTGTCAGTGGTCCGATTTATCTATGAACTTAACCTTCTTATGGTGCCAAAGAATACCTGTACCAAGTTTCATCAAGATATCTCAATTTTTACTTAAGTTACAGGACGGGCGAACAGATAGACATCCGCGTTTAACTTTACTCGCCATCCTGATCATCATCCGTATAAAGAATTGGATCACAATTTTTCAAATTATTCAATCGAAAAAATACTACGTCACTCTGTGGAAAATCTATTTAGGAATATGTATTTTAATTTTCAAGTCAAACGGTTGAATAGTTTTTGAGTTATCATGTACACGGCGCGCTACCCTGCTCTGACTTCTAATGATCATAACTTCCGTAATTATTGAGACATTGTTTTCGGAGACATCTCAAAATACTCATTAAAATATATTTTGAAACCAAGCAATAAACATTTTTTTTTTAATTTCAGGGTGGCGTAACCTCTTAAGTAGCTTTAATTAGTAAAATACACTGTTCTCAACGAGTTTGATTGTGACAGCTTAAATGGTATATGAGATAACAACATAACATATTACGAGGGCTGCTATATATATTTCTGGCCTAATAATGAAAATAGGAATATTTATCAACGAAAATGGTTTTATTGTTTTTCAAAATATTCTCCATCAAGATTTATACACTTTTGCATGCGCTCAAACCAATTTTCGATGCACTTTTTTGAGCGATTGTCAAATAGTGCGGGATCCAACGAGAACAAACTTTTTTTACGGCCAGGTGAAAATGCATGGGCATGCCTCTATCTGAAGGTATGTTACATGACGGTCTTGCATTATCAGTTCACGTACGGCCTCGATGTTTTTTGGCACAGCGCACAGTGGGCCAGAAGGTAGGCAAAAGCGGCCAAAACTAAAAAATTGATCAAATTCGTTCGAAAATCCTTACTCGGGGATTTTCGGGGTCGCTGATTACGAATCTGAAGTTAGTTTTTAAAAATTCAAAATGGCGGATCCAATATGGCGGACGAAAAATTAAAAATTCATTGGATTCGCTCGAAAATCGTTAGTTGGGTGTTTCTGGGGTCGCTGAACACGAATCCGGTATTATTTTTCCAAAATTCAAAATGACGGATCCAATATGGCGGACGACTTTTGAAAAAACCTAACGTATTCGTCTGAAAATAGTTACAAGGGGGTTTTCGGGGTCGCTGATTACTAATCTGAAGTTAGTTTCTTAAAATTCAAAATGGCGGATCCAATATGGCGTATTAAAGAATAATAATTTGTAAAAGAATGTAATTGGAACACATATATACATTTATCTTTAAATTCAAGACTTGGTCGACCACCGACAACAGAATTTGTGATACTTTTATCGCCTTCATTAGTTGTAATCGAAGTTGTAGTAATTACTTTAGGAATACAAAATAAAGAGTTAAAGTCTTTATTGTTTAATTCAAATCGGGTTTTCATTCTTTTAGCTGCCTGTAATTTCAAATTGCCCTTATATTTTAGAGTCGAAATAGCTCTTTTTAATTGCTCGATCCATTCAGAATCTACATCAGAAAGATTAAGATTCATTTTGTTAACAACATACTCACCTACTAATTTTATATTGCCTAATTCATCAAGCTTTTGAAGAATCTCTTTCTTTGTAAACTCCGCCATTTTAAGTATTACAGTTTTACCTTTTTTTAAATGATTAAATTTGAATATAAGTATTTTAGATTTTATTTTTTCAAACAACATAAGCAGAATATATGATTAGTATATTCGAAAAGACATGTTTTTCAAGTAAATTCAACTGGAAACCGACGGTGGCGCCATCTATCTGTTCGTAGCATATAAATATTATGAACACAATGCATCGAAAGACCAAATATTAATTTTGTCAGTCGAAAATTGACTATACGTAAATATATGTTACCACAAGCCAGTATCGAGCCTATATATGAGTGTCGAAAAATGTTAAGTGCGCGCACGCGACTGTTTTGCAATATTTCTAATTGAAAAGTGAAAACGGGCAAAAGTGGGCAGGATAAACTTAAAGTATATGAAAAAATGAATCGATTAAAACCTCGGACTTTTTTATATACAGGGGAATCTCGGGGAATCTGCATTCGGCAGCGAGCATAGTCGAAAAATAATATGCACCGGTGAATAACAATCTTGTGTATTATGCTTTATATATAAATTTTTTAAATATTTTTTTCTTGCAACTTACTTCTTTTTCCATACAGACTAAGAAACTAATTCGAAATTTTATGAAATATTTATCAATTTTAAACTATATTCATTATTTTACGCAAAAAACGTAATCAAATTTTACTGCCGAATTGAAATTCAAAGTACTGCGGAGTTAAAAATATTTTATTAAATGTAACAGAAATTGGCTAAAATCTACTTTGATATGTTTAGATTACTATAAACAAAACAAAAATTTAAAAAAATAGTCGAGTTTTGGCCGCTTTTGCCTACCTTCTGGCCCACAGTGCAGCGGCTGTTTTTGGACGATCTTCACGGAATTCGTCTTTGAGCGAGCGTCGGCCACGATTGAATTCGTTGTACCAGTTTTTCACAGTGCTATAGGATGGCGCTTCATAGCCATACAAAGATTTTAGTTCATCGATGCACTCTTGTCGCGATAATCCATGTCGAAAGTTGTGAAATATGATCGCACGAAAATGTTCACGAGTTAATTCCATTTTTTGGCCGATATGAATTTTTTAATTCCCTGTAAATAAAACAATTCACGATTAAATGACAAAACGTTCTGAGTGATGTTATGCTAAAAAATGTCAAACTTTCCAATGGAAATGTCAGATTGCACCTAGCAACACTTAGTATTGCCTAGGCCAGAAATATATATAGCAGCCCTCGTATGATCAATTATGTTTTACAGAGGCCTATGACATGCCAACTTCTTAAACTTCGTACATGTACATACATATATCTCTTTTTATCTACTCCTTCAATCAGATTTGAATATGTATGTGTAATCAGAACAGTAGCACTTCATGGTTTATCGAATCATACGTGTAAGCGTGGCAATAATTCGACTCAAAACAAATTTTCACTGATTAAAAGCTTTTAAATGCTGTATATTTATCATCATCATTCGGTGTTTCTGAGAAAGAGTCACCGCCCACTGCTGTGGTCCTAATGATAACGTGAAAAGAGGGAAATTAATTAACGTGTATTGCCAATATTAACTATTATATACTTAATGTTTCATTACACGATTTTTTCCATTACAGATTAATTGCATTATGAGTCCATATCGGTGCACTTCATATTTATACGTACATATGTATACTTATCTGTACGCTTATGCGAAACCTTTTACCCCTTTAGAGAATAAAGTGCGTTCAAATTCAATAAAGTGCGTTAAAATACACAGGTAATGTATATTAAATGTGAGCTCACATCACTTTGACCGGCGGAGTGACATACAGTAGGTGTCAACATGTTGCACAGTATATAATATGTTTGTTAATGAAAAGTGCTGTACGTTAAATGAAAAGATATAATGTGCTATAATTAAGCTACTCCTTATGGTCTAAAAGTAAAATTAATATATTAAATTTTCAATTTCGTATTTAAGATGCCCCTCTATACATTGGACCTCTGCACTCTTCAGCATGAAAGCAAAAGCGCGAGTTTCGGACATTCGGTTTCCGTGGCAAAAAAGATTTTACATGATGCCATATTTGCAAAATGTATATATGTACATATCGCTCATTTACTTGAATAGTGTCACAACTCAAAAAACACGATTTTTGAGTTGAGTATGCAGAAATGTGCACAATTTCAGCGTCCATATTGTATAAAAATTTCATTCCGATGCGTAGAAAAATAAACCGTGAAATAAGAATGTGCCGTTATTAAACTTTTTATGTTGGATTATTTTTTAACTACAATAACGACACTTCTCAGTTGTGCCAGAATTAGGCATGGATTTTTATCTGAAAGAGAGACATATTTTGTGTTACAACACATATTGTCATAGAGTGAATTTGGTTTTCTTTTCCGAAAGAACGACATATTTTGTATTACAACGATATTGGTGAAAAGTAATTAAATTTTTATACTCTCGCAACAAATGTTGCTAAAGAGAGTATTATAGTTTTGTTCACATAACGGTTGTTTGTAACACCCAAAACTAAACGAGTTAGATATAGGGTTATATATACCAAAGTGATCAGGGTGAAGAGTGGAGTTCAAATCCGAATGTCTGTCTGTCCGTCCGTCCGTCCGTCCGTCCGTCCGTCCGTCCGTCTGTGCAAGCTGTAACTTGAGTAAAAATTTAGATATCTTGATGAAACTTGGAACACTTATTTCTTGGCACCATAGGAAGGTTGCTTTCGAAAATGAGCAAAATCGGACCACTGCCACGCCCACAAAATGAAAACCGAAAACATATAAAGTGCCATAACTAAGCCATAAATAAAGCTATGGAAATAAAATTTGGTATGAAGGATCGCACTAGAAAGGGGCATATGTGGATGTAATTTTTTTGGGGAGGTGGGCGTGGCCCCGCCCCCTAATTGGTTTTTTGTACATATCTCGGAAACCAATAGAGCTATATAAACCAAACTTTTTGCAGTCGTTTTTTTTAGCCATTTCTTAATACAGTCCAAAAATGAAAGAAATCGGATCATAACCACGCCCACCTCCCATACAAAAGTTAGGTTGCAAATTACTAAAAGTGGGTTAACTCACTAACGAAAAACGTCAGAAACACTAAATTTCACATAAGAAATGGCAGATGAAAGCTGCACTCAGATTTTTTTACAAAATGGAAAATGGGCGTGGCGTCTGCCCACTTATGGAGGTCAAAAAACCATATCTCAGGAACTACTCGACCGGATTTCCAATGAAACTTGGTTTGTAATAGTTTCCTTACCTCCCAATAATATGTTGTGAAAATTGGCACAAATCAGCTTCTACAAAATCACGCGCTACTTCCTATATACCAGAACTTAGAAGATGATCTGAATCGTTTACTTTAGAAGATATATAAAGTAAGCACTTAGTGAAGATATCAGGTGCAAAACTTTGCACAAATACTGTATTTATAGTGTGGCAGCCCATTTCTACCAAAAATCGCCGAAAATCGGACCATAGGTTTTCAAGGCCCCATATATTGAACATGAGGACCTCGGTGCTTCTAACCTAATATAGGGTTTCCAACTTTCTTTAAATGGATTCTTTATACAATATATATGACGAATATGTGGGTCAAATTGTGTATTATATAATATAAATAAAGTTAAATAAATAAATTGCGAGAGTATAAAATGTTCGGTTACACCCGAACTTAGCCCTTCCTTACTTGTTCGTATTGATTTTTTTCAACAAAAACGACACATTTGACTTATGACGGCGAAATTGAATTACTTTTTTCACAAATAACGACACAATTCAAAATGGGTCACGTTTATGCCTAGCAAGAAAAAAAAAAAAAAAAAAAAAGCATTAGTACACTCTATTTGGTCCATTTATGCTCAACATTGTATTTAATATAATACAGTCCACTAGATTTATCAATAAACTGATGGAATTTTTCTATATTTGCTAAATAAGAGACAATTGAAAACTTTAAATCGCTCTTCTGAAAAATCGACTTTTTTGAGTTGTGACACTATTCAAGTAAATGAGCGATATGTACATATATGGTATCTTGACACATTTTTATGCATTATAAAATACAGTAAGAAACAAGTAAGGAAGGGCTAAGGGTGTAACCGAACATTTTATACTCTCGCAATTTTATTGATATAGCACACAATTTGACTCACATATTCGTCATACATAATGTTTGAAAACCTTAATATTAGGTATAAGGGAGCTAGAGGAAGTTATGACCCGATTTCACTCCTTTTTGACACGGATACATATTATTAGAAGAAACCCAGTAAGGAAGAGCTAAGTTCGGTTATATACATATATGGTTGGTATTCCCTCTGAACTTCTTCAAAATGTCTGGGAGATTTACCTATATTTTCAATTAAAAATGTGTTCGAAGCTAGGAGGTCCTCATGTTTAATATATGGGCATTGAATACTTATGGCCCGATTTCGGCGATTATTAGAAGTCAAATGACACACTATATTTTCAGTATTTGTGCTAGTGCTTACTTTATATATTGTAAAGTAAATGATTCAGTTCGACTTCAAAGTTCTGGTATATGGGAAGTAGTCGTGTTTGTGAACCGATTAGGCTTATTTTCATAACATATCTTTGGGAAGTGAGGAATATATTTGGAACCGCTTTTCATTGAAATTGGTCGATTAGTTTCGGAGATAGGGTTGTTGAATTGAATTAAAGCATTTTTAGTAGTTTTCAACATAACCTTTGTAAGAGAGGTGGGCGTGGTTATAATCCGGTTTCCACAATTTTTAGAATGTATAAGAAAGTGCCTGAAGAAAACGACAACCGAAAGTTTCGCTGATATAGCTTTAGTAGTTTAAGAGATATGTACAAAAAACTTAGTAGGGTTGGGGTCACGCCCACTTTCTTAAATAGATTACCCTAAATATGTTCCTTCCTAGTACAATCCTTTGTACCAAATTTAATTTTCATAGCTTAATTTATGACTGAGTTATAGCTTTTTATAGGAAGAAGAACAAATAAATGAAATATTAATGCTTGTCAGTAAGTTGAAGGCAAGATTAGAGCTGTTATTTACGCTAAGCTTTTTAACTGTCTGATAAAACCTTTTCTCAATAAATAACACAATTTTTAAATATTCTTCTGCTTGAAAGGTGCAGTCGTACAGCGTCGTATTAGGACTGATCAGTGTAATCAGAATGTGTGAATATTAAGAAGCCTTTTGTTAAGAAGCATCTTTATACAACTCCGGAAACACATTTTGTATGTCAACCCACGTCTCTATTGGATTCTGAGTGATAGAAGTAACAGCTGATCCAATATAAATTTGCCCTTCAACCTTCCGTCCCTGTAATTGTAGAAAAATTCGACAGCTTACATTTCATATTTTGGTGTGCCAAATGATTATTGTGGCTCCAAATATCAAACGAGTGTTCTGTTTCACACACCACAAAAGCAAGTTTTTTTGTTCCAAACCTGTCGAAAATTCAAATTTTAATATTTTCTTATTTCCTTCGTTCATTAACAAGAGTTATCCATGCACTATCGAAATATTTTTGGTTTGTTGAAAAGTTGAGTGGAAACGGTTCGGGAAATTGTAATAAAATTAAAAAAATAAATTACGAGAGTATAAAATCTTCGGTTACATACGAACTTAACCCTTCCTTACTTGTTGTTATGTGATGTGATTTACATATGTGAATGTGGTTTCGTCAATTTGGCTCCTGTATTATTGACCAATGCTGCTGCTCAATCGCTTTGAGATGATTGTTATATTTGTATTTTTAGTTTACCTTACATATCTATGTAGACTTTTTTAAGAATTACATACTTTTTCGGCAATGTCATATATGTTTTACAATAAACACAAATATTTCTGTATATAAACTAAACTAAACTATAAACCGTTTTGATTAAAAATTTATTTCTTCATCTAACGTGTTTACATGTACATTTATCACAATTCGACCATTCAATGCGTGTGATTATGTATGTATGTATGTACATATGTATGTATATTTTATGATGCAAATGAAATGTAGAATTTGATTTATTAAAAATAAAATAATAAATTCGATGACGAGACCTTGAAAATTTATAGTCCGATTATTTGGCCAGAAAGTGAGTGATGTCATGTCCATTGTTCAAATTTTATAGTTATTTGAAGATAAATGGGAAGTTAGCCAGATGGTAAAAATTAATATGAGGTTATGGGAAGAACTGGATTAATTGTAGTATTTACTGATACCATGAAACTAAAGCATTGTTGACAAAATATTTTTACGCAATTTTATTAAAATTAAGATCGATATATTCGTCATAAAGCCGGCAAGAATAATGAGAAAATAATAACATTTTTATAACTTTATTTATGCCATTTTTTTGGGGGTAGCAACGATCCTATTTCGCAACCTTTTCAATAGCAACCCTCTCACGGTTCCAAGGAACATGTGTACCAAGTTTCGACAAGATATCTTAATATTTTTTAACACGTCTCGCCATCCTGATTAATGTTTCAAAGGACACGATTTTTTCCATTACAGATTAATTGCATTATGAGTCCATGTCGGTGCACTTCATATTTATACGTACACTGAGAAAAAAAGTGCGCTTTAGAATTAAATGTGAACACTTTTAAATTTTATTTAAAGTGTCTCAGTCTATAGGTTCTTTATGGGGAACACAAAAAAAAATATTTTGTAAAAGTGCTAATTTTAAGTTTTTTAATTGTTTACTTTTAATTTAAAAGTTAAAATTTTTATTTTTAATGTAAAATTCTTAAATTTAAAAATGTTAACTTTATTTTATAATGACAAACTTTATATTTTAAAGTAAAATTTATTATTTATAATGTAATCACTTTTAAAATTGTATTAAAAGTGAATCCATTTGATTTAAAATTTTTAAAAGTTTAAAGATAAAATTATAACGTTTATTTTGAAAGTGTTAAATTTAAAATGTAAAGTGATCAATTTGCAGAAAAGTGTTAACGTTTACATTTAAAGTGTTCATTTTATAAATCAAAGTGGCACTTTCTATTTAAAAGTGTTCACTTTGACATTTAAAGTGTTCATTTTATAAATCAAAGTGGCACTTTCTATTTAAAAGTGTTCACTTTGACATTTAAAGTGTTCACTTTATAAATCAAAGTGGCACTTTCTATTTAAACGTGTTCACTGAACACTTTAGATTTCAAAGTGACACTTTCTAATTAAACGTGTTCACTTTGACATTTAAAGTGTTCACTTTATAAATCAAAGTGGCACTTTCTATTTAAACGTGTTCACTTGACATTTAAAGTGTTCACTTTATAAATCAAAGTGGCACTTTCTATTTAAACGTGTTCACTTTGACATTTAAAGTGTTCACTTTATAAATCAAAGTGGCACTTTCTATTTAAACGTGTTCACTGTGAAATCTAAAGTGTTCACTTTATAAATCAAAGTGGCACTTTCTATTTAAACGTGTTCACTTTGACATTTAAGAATTTAGAAGTGTAAACAAGATACAAGAATGACCAGTCAGGGTAAAATTATACCGCAAAACGACTTGCTGCGAATGTTTGGCAACGATATCCAACGTGATTTAACGTACACGTGTGTTGAGGAAGATACGGATCTCCTTAATCTGCTAAAGGAGTTTGATCTGGAAACACTTTTTCTTGGCCTAAAAAGTAAATAAAAATTCTTCGGCAATAACTTTTCGAAGCTTAAAATATTTGTCGAAAGAAGACATTGCGGAAGCAGTAAAAAATATTGGTCTTCGAGCAGAGTTTAGAGAAAAGTTGTTTTTCTGGCGCAAGTCAAAGGTAAATATAATATTAATTTTGAAGCTTATTTGCGACGTTAAGCACGTACATAGATACAATTACCATTTGAATATTACTACGTTTATAATTTAGCAAACTTATTTTTTCAGTTTGGAATAGAAGACGAAACGTTGAGCCAGACTTCAGAAGTTGTTGGTTAGCTAGAAAAAAACCTTCACAAAAATTCACCTTGTTCTTCAAATAATTCAATAAGAAATGCATTTGGATCACAGGTAAGAATATACAGTAAAAGGGTTTGTATTAAATTTTATGATAAATTTCATTGCAGCCCCTTTCAACATTTTTAAACGATAACTCAGCCGGAAAACAACTTATTCAATATTATAAGGAATGGGCATGTTTTACGAATAAGCAACGCGATGCCCTCATTAAAATAATTTTAGAAGATGTCATGTTAACAAAGCTTAGACCAGAACACTTTGCTAGTATTGTGGAAGAAATAATTGGTTTATTTCCCAATGAAAAAGAGTCCCAGGTATTATTAAAAACGATATATTTAAAAGAACATATTGTAAACAGATTTCTTTCAGGATTATTACTACATTCCTCGTCAAAGAAAAAAAACCCATCAGGCAAGCTCTATTCCAAATATTTTAATTTAAAGACAAAGATTAGAAAGAGTAGTCCATCCGCGGAAAGATCTCTTTCGAGTGAAGTACGTGATCCATTAGTAGACGAAAATGTTGAAGTTGACGTAACGCTGTCGTTATGTTTAAAAACATCGCTTCAAAAAGATATCAATAATTGGGATGAGGTTATTGACAAATGGCAAAAAACATTTACATTTCGGAAAAAGGATTTGGCAAAGCTTTCGAATTCTAATTTTTTGCAAGAGTGGCCAATTGTAAAAGACTCCAGAGCACCATTTCTGGTATTTAAAAAGAACTTTAACACAAAATTCAAGGATATAAAAGTTTTTATATTTTTTTAGATTAATCTAGATTTCAATTTGATTTATCCAGCAAAAGATAATCTTTTAAAAACAAAGTGGGATAATTTTAAAACCAAGATAGTGAACTACTACTATGCCAACATACGGAATCAGCAATCAATAGATCTTTTGAACCAAGCAAAAACGACGAAAAAAATTGGTAAGTTGTTGTTAAATTAATAAAATAACACTAAATATTTTTTTTTTTTAGATTTTCAAGACTACATTTTTACAATTCTTCTCAATTCAGTTCTGCTGCCTTCAGCAAGATTTAGTGTAGATGGAAATACAAAAAAGAAAGCCACCATTAAAGATGCTAATGAAAGCTTCGTATTGCAATTAACAACAATTAGCGATTACTCAATACGAATAAAATAAATTATCGGTAAATATTTTTATAATAAATTGACTGTACAGCTGTTTATAATTGTGGTAGGAGACTCTGAGGACGATCTTAAAACCTTTTACATTTACTTTGACAAAACTTTGTACAAACTAAATTCTTTTATTGAAAGTTTGGATATATGCTTTAAAATCTTTCACGTGTTTAATCTTAAATATCCTAAGATCTGCGAAATGCCATGGATATTTATCCAAAAGTATTTTTATACTCTCGCAACAACAAAGTTGCTAGAGAGTATTATAGTTTTGTTCACATAACGGTTGTTTGTAACACCCAAAACTAAACGAGTTAGATATAGAGTCATATATACCAAAGTGATCAGGGTGACGAGTAGATTTGAAATCCGGATGTCTGTCCGTCCGTCCGTCTGTCCGTCTGTGCAAGCTGTAACTTGAGTAAAAATTAAGATATCTTGATGAAACTTGGCACACTTATTTCTTGGCACCATAGGAAGGTTGCTTTCGAAAATGAGCAAAATCGGACCACTGCCACGCCCACAAAATGGCGAAAACCGAAAACACATAAAGTGCCATAACTAAGCCATAAATAAAGTTATGAAAATGAAATTTGGAACATAGGATCCCATTAGGGAGGGGCACATTTGGATGTAATTTTTTTGGGGAGGTGGGCGTGGCCCCGCCCCCTACTAAGTTTTTTGTACATATCTCAATCCAATAGAGCTATATAAACCAAACTTTCTGGAGTCGTTTTTTTTAGCCACTTCCTAATACAGTTCAAAAATGAAAGAAATCGGATCATAACCACGCCCACCTCCCATACAAAAGTTAGGTTGAAAATTACAAAAAGTGGGTTAACTCACTAACGAAAACGTCAGAAACACTAAATTTCGCATAAGAAATGGCAGATGAAAGCTGCACTCAGATTTTTACAAAATGGAAAATGGGCGTGGCGTCGCCCACTTATGGGTCAAAAACCATATCTCAGGAACTACTCGACCGATTTCAATGAAACTTGGTTTGTAATAGTTTCTTTACATTCCAATGATATGTTGTGAAAATAGGCCAAATCGCTTCACAACCACGCCTACTTCCTATATACCAGAACTTTGAAGACGATCTGAATCGTTTACTTTACAATATATAAAGTAAGTACTAGTGAAGATATCGGTGCAGAACTTTGCACAAATACTTTGTTAATAGTGTGGCAGCCCCATTCTAAAAATCGCGAAATCGGACCATAGGTTTTTAAGGCCCCATATATCGAACACGAGGACCTCGGTGCTTCTAACCTAATATTATGGTTTCCAACTTTCAATGGACTTTATACAATATATAAGACGAATATGTGGGTCAAATTGTGTATTATATAATATAAATAAAGTTAAATAAATAAATTGCGAGAGTATAAAATGTTCGGTTACACCCGAACTTAGCCCTTCCTTACTTGTTATGAATTAGATTCAAAATTTGATTTAAAAAGTTGAAATCTTACTTCATTGTTAACACATATGAATGAAAAAAATTAAATTTTGTAAATTTTTTCTAACTTTAGTTCTCTAAAGCGACATTTGTTAACACATAAGAATATAATTTACACTTTACAAACACCAACAGAGTTACCCGCCACATCCTCCGGAATTAGGTTAGATGAACCCATTTTATCAGATGAACCTATCATAGTAACAATGCCAGACACAAGTTCACAATTTCATATAAATAGAGAACAAACCATAACGGATTTAAAAAATAAGTCTTTAGCTTTATGTCTGCAACTATATTCAAAAAGTACCATGCCAAGAAAAGATGTTTTAAATACACAAAGCATGGTATCAGATTTACTAGGAACAGTTTCTGCTACAATCAGAAATGTTATTTCAAATTCAAACAGTAACTTATTACCCGAACTACAAAACGATATTGACTGTATTCTTAACTTTTGTGATGATCCATTTATGGAAATAAAATCTGAACATCGAATAATTACAGTTTTCAAGGCAATGAATTTATATGAAAGCCCAAAGTCTTTTGTAATTCTTAATGAAATAGCTGACACAGTTGTTCAGGGAAACCCTACACTCGATAGTAAAAAGCTTAGCATTCAAATAATGGCATTAAAATTTCAATTTAAAGCACTTTTTGAGTTACCTAATGTTTTACAAATGACTTTAGAAAATACAGAAAAGTTTTTAGCAGATACTAATTTTTCAAATTTTTGTAATGGACAAATTTTTCATTCAATATAATTAAATATGGGGGATGGGGTCATATGTAGAAGTTCACGCAAGTGAGGAAAGTTTCTGATTGCCATTCACTTGGGAGTGGCCAGGAACGATTCTTTTGCATATGACTCAAGCAGCTCACGACTTCCGGTTTTAGACCAAGTATCCCCTGGGTAGCTAACAGACATCCGTTTGGAGGCGAGCTAAAGTGAGAAGGCGAAGCCCGCTTGTGCGGTTGTGCGTAGGGCTTGGGACCCACCACATAAAAAAATCTCCCCAATGAAAACAAACACCGAGCCTCGGATGAGAAACCCCCCTTTTGATGACGACCCCTGCAAACGTACTAAGGATCATGATTTGAGGGCATGCACCTGGAATGTCCGGACTCTTAATTGGGAAGGTGCCTCTGCCCAGCTGGTTGATGTCCTCATACAACTAAAGGCTGACATCACCGCCGTCCAAGAAGTGCGATGGACGGGACAAGGACGGAAGAAGGTGGGTCCTTGTGACATCTACTACAGCGGCCATATAAAGGAGCGCAAATTCGGTGTTGGATTTGTGGTGGGAGAGAGACTACGTCGTCGAGTCCTGGCATTCACCCCGGTGGATGAACGTCTTGCCACAATCCGCATCAAAGCGAGGTTCTTCAACATATCGCTGATTTGCGCCCACGCCCCAACGGAAGAGAAGGACGATGTGACCAAAGATGCTTTCTATGAGCGCCTAAAACGCACCTATGAGCGCTGCCCCCGCCACGAGGTCAAAATCGTGCTTGTCGATTTTAACGCCAGGGTGGGTAAAGAAGGTGTCTTTGGCACAACAGTCGGAAAATTCAGCCTCCATGACGAAACATCGCCAAACGGCCTGAGGCTGATCGACTTCGCTGGGGCCCGAAATATGGTTGTCTGTAGTACCAGATTCCAGCATAAAAAACTTCATCAAGCAACGTGGCTGTCCCCTGATCGAAACACGCGCAATCAAATCGATCACGTTGTGATAGACGGAAGACATGTCTCCAGTGTTTTAGACGTGCGTACGCTCCGAGGACCAAACATTGACTCGGACCATTATCTAGTAGCAGCAAAGATACGCACTCGCCTCTGTGCAGCAAAGAACGCCGTCAACAAACACAAGGAAGGTTCGACGTCGAAAAGCTGCAATCACAACCGACAGCCGAACGATTTTCTACTCGACTTGCACTCCTGCTCTCTGAGAGCACTCATCAGCATCTCGATATAAGGGAGCTGTGGAACGGCATCTCAAACTCATTGCATACCGCTGCAGCCGAAACAATTGGTCTCCGGCAACGCCAAAAAACCAGTTGGTAAGCTGGCCGACATGGGTAATGCTCGAAAATTTTATGAAAAGATGAGGCGATTAACAGAAGGTTTCAAGACCGGAGCATTATCATGTAGGAACCGAGAAGGTAATCTGGTAACGGATGTCCAGAGCACACTGGGATTATGGAGGGAACACTTCTCCGACCTGCTCAATGGCAGTGAAAGTACAACACCAGGAGATGGCGAACCCGATTCCCCAATCGATGACGATGGAATAGATGTTCCATTACCCGACCATGAAGAAATTCGAATAGCAATTACCCGCTTGAAGAACAACAAAGCGGCGGGGGCCGATGGATTACCGGCCGAGCTATTCAAATACGGCGGCGAAGAACTGACAAGGTGCATGCATCAGCTTCTTTGTAGAATATGGTCGGAAGAAAGCTTGCCTGACGATTGGAATCTTAGTGTGCTCTGCCCAATCCATAAGAAGGGAGACCCCACAATCTGCGCCAACTACCGTGGTATAAGTCTCCTCAATATCGCATATAAGGTTTTGTCGAGCGTATTGTGTGAAAGACTAAAGCCCACCGTCAACGAACTGATTGGACCTTATCAGTGTGGCTTTAGACCTGGAAAATCCACAATGGACCAGATATTCACCATGCGCCAAATCTTGGAAAAGACCCGAGAGAGAAGAATCGATACTCACCATCTTTTTATCGATTTTAATGCTGCCTTCGATAGCACGAAAAGGAGCTGCCTTTATGCCGCGATGTCTGAATTTGGTATCCCTGCAAAACTAATACGGCTATGTAAGCTGACGTTGAGCAACACCAAAAGCTCCGTCAGGATCGGGAAGGACCTCTCCGAGCCGTTCGATACCAAACGAGGCTTCAGACAGGGTGACTCACTATCGTGTGACTTCTTCAATCTATTGCTGGGAAAAAATAATACGAGCTGCAGAACTAAATACAGAGGGTACAATCTTCTACAAGAGTGTACAGCTCCTGGCGTATGCCGATGATATTGATATCATCGGAAGCAACAACCGCGCCGTTTGTTCTGCGTTTTCCAGACTAGATAAAGAAGCGAAGCGTATGGGTCTGGTGGTGAATGAGGACAAGACGAAATATCTCCTGTCATCAAACAAACAGTCAGCGCACTCGCGTCTTGGCTCTACGTCACTGTTGACAGTCATAACTTTGAAGTTGTAGATAATTTCGTTTATCTGGGAACCAGCATTAACAACACCAACAATGTCAGCCTTGAAATCCAACGCAGAATCACTCTTGCCAACAGGTGCTACTTTGGACTGAGTAGGCAATTGAAAAGTAAAGTCCTCTCTCGACGAACCAAAATCAAACTCTACAAGTCGCTTATTATCCCGTCTTGATGTATGGCGCTGAAGAGTGGACGATGACAACATCCGATGAGACGACTCTTAAGGTTTTCCAGAAAAAGGTATTGTACAAGATTTATGGTCTTCTAAACATTGGCAACGGCGAATGCCGCAGACGATGGAACGATGAGCTGTACGAGTTACACGACGACATTGACATAGTTCAGCGAATAAAAAGACAGCGGCTACTCTGGCTAGATCATGTTGGACGAATGAATGAAAACACTCTAGCTCTGAAAATGTTCGATGCAGTACCCGCTGGTGGAAGCAGAGGAAGAGGGAGACCTCCACTCCGATGGAAAGACCAAGTGGAAAGTGACCTGGCTTCACTTGGTGTTTCCAGTTGGCGCCAAAAAGCAAAAAGGAGGAATGAGTGGCGCGCTCTGGTGGATTCGGCTATAATCGCTTAAAGCGGTTCCTACGCCAAATATATATATATATAAATTAAAAGTTGGTTCTCAACTGGTAATACCCTATGTTTTATATTTTGATGACTTTCAAATAAATAACGCTCTTGGTAGTCACACATTCTCAATTTGCGGTTGTTATTACAATTTCCCTACTATGCCACAATATACACTCTCAAAACTTGATTTTATTTTTAATGCTGCTTTTATATCTACAAAAGATTTGAAATGTTGTGGAAACAGAACGTCCTTCTTCCATTTACTTGAAGAGCTTAAATCATTGGAGGAAGGGATATTAATTCAATCACTTGATCAGACTTTCAAAGTACATTTCGTTTTAGGCATTATAGTTGGAGATAATGTAGGTGTAAGTAGTATTTTGGGTGTTGTGCAATCTTTTAATGCCAAGCGTTACTGTCGAGCATGTACATTGTACAACTACTAAAGATCAAATTAAAATTGATGTTTCTGAAAACGAACAACTGCTAAGAACTAGGATTCAATACTAAGATGATTTATTTAACAATAAATTTCAAGACACCGGTGTCAACACAGTTTGTATTTTTAATGAGTTAAAAATGTTTCACGTAACAAATAACATTTGTTTTGACATTATGTACGACGTTTTAGAAGGGATTTGCGTATATGATATTTGCAACATAATCTTGGGTTTGGTAAATGACAAAATTATTTCATTAGACATTATTAACAGCAGAAAAAAAATTGTTCAGTTTGGAAATATTGAAATAGGAAATATTTCGCAGCCTCTCCTTATGGGTATCGTACAACTTAAAAATTACAGCTAGTGAGGTTTTATGCTTTACAAATTTTCTTCCACTCATGATAGGAGATTTAATTTCACCAGACGTGAAGCATTGGAAACTGTTGGTGTTGCTAATAGAAATAGTAGATTTATTATTTGATTCTAGTTTTTCTAATTTCGATCTAGATAAGTTAAAAAAATTTAATGAAAGCACATCATCAATTATATATTCTACTTTACGGTAATTTGAAACCTAAGCATCATTTTTTGGTGCACTACCCACACGCAATTGAGAAATGTGGTCCTCTCAAGTTTGTTTGGCAATGCGTTTCGAGGCAAAACATAAAGATGCAAAAATATATTTTAACAATATAACATCTCGAGTAAATCCTGCTTATACAGCGGCTATGAAAAGTTCTTTTTGTTTTTCAAATTTTTTACATAAGTATAAAGATGGGTTTCCGCATGCTTTTAACACTGAAACATTTATTACAAAGGACTTATCAAAAGAAGAATATTTTCCTAAAATATTGGACTTTGAAAATATTAGCTATCAATCTGTTTATGTTTCGACTATAATACATTATAAAGGAATCGAGTATAAACAAAATAATTTTTTAGCATTACTGAATGAAATAAATTGTTGTATCTATAAAATCAAACTTTTTATTTACGAAAATGAAATTATTTACGTTCTATGTTATCCTATTGAAATTATTAAATTTGATGCACATTTTCAATCTTACGAGACTGGTATAAAACAAAATTGCCTTAAACTGATTAACATATCACATTTCACAAGCCTGCCTATGAATTTACATCAAATTAACAATGGAAAGACATATGCAAGATTAAAAAAGATATAATAATATAATGGTTTATTTTTTAATTTTAAATTAAATTATTTTATTTAATGAATTATAAATGAGTTATAAATAAGTTATTTCATAGATATAAAATAAATTTAAATTTAAATATGTTTGAATAAAAAAATGTGAATTAAAAACAATTAAAATAGTGTGTTTTCTTTAAAGTTTATAGTGAAAACTTTTAAATTGCATTTGAAAGTGTTCACTCTCAAAATAAAAGCTAAAGCTTTTAATTTGAGGTTGAAATGTGTTAACTTTTAATTTAAATACAAACATTTTTAAATTGGGTTAAAAGTGTGACGTTTAAAATCAAAAGTGTTTATATTGTATTCGAGAATGCGCATATTAAAATGTAAAGTTTTCACTTTAATATTCAAAGTGCTAACATTAATAATTTACATTTTAAAGTGTTAACTTTAAGAATTAATATTTTTCAATACGGCTGGTTTTCATACATACAAATTTTTAATTTTAAAGTTCCTTGTACTGGATTTAAAGTGACTTTAAAGTGTTTCTTTTGTATATATGTATACTTATCTGTACGCTTATGCGAAACCTTTTACCCCTTTAGAGAATAAAGTGCGTTAAAATACACACGTAATGTATATTAAATGTGAGCTCACATCACTTTGACCGGCGGAGTGACATACAGTAGGTGTCAACATGTTGCATAGTATATAATATGTTTGTTAATGAAAAGTGCTGTACGTGTTTCTTGGCGTAATGAGAAGGTTATTTGTGCATAGGGGCGAAATTTGACCATTGCCACGCCCGCCAAATACCGTTAAATGAAAATATATAATGTGCTATAATTAAGCTTCTCCTTATGGTCTAAAAGTAAAATTAATATATAAAACTTTCAATTTCGTATTTAAGATGCCCCTCTATATATTGGACCTCTGCTCCAAATTTTACTTGTACGAGTATATCTTTATTTGTAGCTTGCTTAAAACACTTTATAGCATTTCGGTTAACACTATTCCGTGAACGAGATTGTCTGCACTACCATTCAGGATGCCATTTATATTCTCTGGCTCGGTATTAATTCAAAAATGATAGAAGATAAGATTACGACCCCCGAATGGGAATAGGCAACAGAAGAATTGTCAAATGGAAAACGGAAATGTAAAACACAGTGGACCAAATTTAATATAGTGCAGATAAAATATCACAACGAACGTGATTCTTAAAATCGTCATCTATAAAATGGTCCAATATAATAATATTTATAATTAAAATTATATGTTTTGTTACAAAAAGTTCACCATTTTGCCAATTTTTTTGTAGGTTGGAAAAGTGAATAAAACTCTTTATATACGACTTTTTATACTCTCGCAACAAAAGTTGCTAAGAGAGTATTATAGTTTTGTTCACATAACGGTTGTTAAGTCATAAAAATAAACGAGTTAGATATAGGGTTATATATATATATATCAAAATTATAAAGATGACGAGAGGAGTTGAAATCCGGATGACCGTCCGTCCTTCTGTCCGTGCAAGGGATAACTTGAGTAAAAATTGAGATATCTTAACGAAACTTGCAACACGTACCTGAGGAGGTTGCTTTCGAAGATGGGCATAATCGGACAATTGCCACGCGCACATAATGGCGAAAACCAAACACATATCGCACTAGGAAGCAGCATACTTGAATTCCAAATGATTCCTTAACTTTATAATATATACATAAGGAACCAATGAAGATAGCGGAATAAAACTTTATACAAATAGTGCATATCATCTCTGGCTTCACTTGTGAAAAAATTGTCGAAAACGGACTATAACTATTCAAGGCCCCAGATATCGAACATGTTGAACCGAGCGCCTAAGGGTAAATTTTAACCGAGAATATGGGTAAAACTCTAAGATAATTTAATGTAATTCAGAGGAAATTGGTTTCTTTTAATAGTGTGTTTCTGTTCCAAAAATTATTAAAATCGGGTCATAACATCTCTTACCTCCCATATGCCTAATTATAAGTTTTTCAAAAATTTCATCTCCTAGCTCCCATATACCTAATTATAGGTTTTTTAAATATACGGTGGGCTTTATTCAGCATATATGTACTGGTTAATAAGTGAAATATCTCATTTAAATGTGAGATATCAAAAAAAATGAATTAAATCGGTTCAGGAATTACATCAGCCCTCATATACTATATATGACGATTTTCGTTATTATATTAAACTTGATGCCGAATTTATGGGTAAATTTGTGTGTTATGTAAATAAACTTTCTTTAATAAATTGCGAGAGTATATTAAAAAAGAATAATTCAATTTAAGAATAGATTTCATTCAAAACTTATGTTCAAATATCATTGAACATGCATTCTTTTTAGTCTTAGCAAAGCCGAGGAGTTATGAAACATAAATATATATATATAAATAAACAGATAAGATATATGCATTAACATGCCTTAAGCATACATTTATATGTGGCACACATACATGCAACACACATACATTTAGATGAGGCACGCATGCATCTATATACAACACGCATGCACTCAACTATTGATAAACAAACATATTTATACAAGATAATCTATGCGTTCTAAAAATACATTTGGGCAACTGCTTGTGTGCATTTGAAATAATCCCTTATCATATAACTTATAAATAGACATACACACATACAGCTACTTAAAATATATTTAAAAAATTGTATTTAAGCGATGACAAAATGAAAATAAAACTAGAATGAAATAAATTCTCACTAAGGCTAGACTATCACTTATTTTCACCCACCAGCGGTAAGAAATATTTGACACAGCTAGTCTTAACATTTGGTCCTTCGAGCCGGATATTTTATACATTTGGTACTATCGAGCCTATGAAAGAGCGCAGCCAAAACAAAAGCCCTGAATTTAATACAAAGCCCTGTTAGTCATGCAGGCAACATAATAAGCCCTGTTAATCACACAGGCAAAAACAAAAGTCCTGTTATTTATACAGGCACCATAAAAAGCCTTGTTAATCATACAGGTAAAATAAAAAGTTCTGTTATTTTTATAGGCACCTTAAAAGCCCTGATTTTTATACAGGCAAAATAAAAAGCCCTGTTATTTACACAGGCAACATTAAACCCCTGTTAGTCAGATTGTCTTCAAAGTTCTGGTATATAGGAAGTAGGCGTGGTTGTGAAGCGATTTGGCCTATTTTCACAACATATCATTGGGAACCTTCCTATGGTGCCAAGTTTCATCAAGCTATCTTAATTTTTACTCAAGTTACAGCTTGCACATATGGACGGACGGACGGACAGACAGACATTCGGATTTGAACTCCACTCTTCACCCTGATCACTTTGGTATATATAACTCTATATCTAACTCGATTAGTTTTGGGTGTTACAAACAACCGTTTTGTGAACAAAACTAACAGTAGTTTTCCGAAATAACGAATATTCGTTTTAACGAAAACCGCTTATAACGAACAAGCAAATTTGTTACATTGAGTACCTTAAATAACGAACATCGGGGATTTGTAAGTACTCGGTTTAACGAACAACATGAAGAAGACATATGAAGAAAGAGGAAAAAATCAAATAACATCGAACCAGAATTAAAAATAAAACTGGAAAAAATTCAAAACAAATGTGCAAATTGAAAAAATGTTGTTTTATAAAAAAGCTTAAAATTATTGATAAGCTCATCGTATTTTTGAAAATCCTATAATTAGGTATTCTCATATATTCATATATAAGGGAAGTTATGACCCGATTTTAACCTTTTCTGGTACAGAGACACACAATTAGAAGAAAAATATTTCCCCTGAATTAAATTAAGATGCTTGAGAGACTTACCGAAATTTTCGGTGAAAAGTTACCTTGGGCACTGAGTTCTTCATATTCGATATCCGGGGCAATGAAAAGTTATAGTCCGATTTGGACAATTTTTTCACAAGTGATGCCACAGATCATATACAGTATTTGTGTAAAGTTTTATTTCGCTATCTTCATTGGTTCCTTGAGTATGTATTATAAAGTGAGGGAAAAGTGAAGGAATAAAATGGAATTCAAAAATGAGTTATATGGGAAGTTGTCGTGGTTGTGAACCGATTTCGTCCATTTTCCACACGTGTCATCAGGGTGTCAAGAAAATAGTATATACCGAATTTCATTCGAATCGGTCGAGTAGTTCCTGAGATATGGTTTTTGACCCATAAGTGGGCGATGCCACGCCCATTTCCCATTTTGTAAAAAGATCTGAGTGCAGCTTCCTTCTGCTATTATTTCTGTGAAATTTAGTGTTTCTGACGTTTTCCGTTAGTGAGTCAACTCACTTTCAGTAATTTTCAACCTAACTTTTGTATGGGAGGTGGGCGTGGTTATTATCCGATTTCAACTATTTCCATGGTGTGTGGTGGGGACGTAGGATAACCGACTGCAGAAATTTTGGTTTACATAGCTTTATTGGTTTGCGAGATATATACAAATAACCGATTTGGGGGCGGGGCCACGCCCACTTCCCCAAAAAAATACATCCAAATATGCCCCTTCCTAGTGCGATCCTTTATTCCAAATTTTACTTTTACAACTTTATTTATGGCTTTGTTATGACACTTTATAAGTTTTTGGTTTTCGCCATTTTGTGGGCGTGGCAATGGTCCGATTTTGCCCATTTTCGAAAGCAACCTCCTCAGGGTGCCAAAGAATACGTGTTCCAAGTTTCGTTAAGATATTTCAATATTTACTCAAGTTATCCGTTGCACGGACAGACAGACATACGGACGGACAGACAGACATCCGGATTTGAACTTTTCTCGTCACCCTGATCATTTTGATATATATAACCCTATACATAACTCGTTTAGTTTTATGACTTCCAAACAACCGTTATGTGAACAAAACTGTAATACTCTCTTAGCAACTTTTGTCCGTCCGTCTGTCCGTGCAACGGATAACTAGAGTACAATTTTTTTAAATCTTAAATTATAATTTCTTTCCCTCGGCAATATGTTCAAATATCATTGAACATGCATTCTTTTTATACTCTCGCAACAAAAGTTGCTAAAGAGAGTATTATAGTTTTGTTCACCTAACGGTTGTTTGTGAGTCATAAAACTAAACGAGTTAGATATAGGGTTATATATATCAAAATGATCAGGGTGACGAGACGAATCAAAATCCGAATGTCTGTCTGTCCGTCCGTCCGTCTGTCCGTGCAACGGATAACTTGAGTAAAAATTTTTTTACAAAATGAAAAATGGACGTGGCATCTCCCACTTATGGGTCAAAAACCATATCTCAGGAACTACTCGACCGATTTCAATGAAATTCGGTATATAATACTTTCTTGACACCCTGATGACACATGTGAAAAATGGATGAAATCGGTTCATAACCACGACAACTTCCCATATAACTCAATTTTGAATTCCATTTGATTCCTTCACTTTATAATGTATACATAAGGAACCAATGAAGATAGCGGAATAAAACTTTACATAAATAGTACATATCATCTCTGGCTTAATAATAATCAAATGATTAATTGCAAGATATAAACAAGTAAGGAAAGGCTAAGTTCGGGTGCAACCGAACATTTTATACTCTCGCAATTTAACCAATACATATATGCGGAATAAAGCTCATCGTATTTTTGAAAAACCTACAATGAGGTATATGGAAATCTTATGACCCGATTTTAATAATTTTTGGAACAGAGACACACTATTAGAAGAAAACAATTTCCTCTGAATTAAATTGAGATATCTGAGAGATTTACCCATATTTTCGGTTAAAATTTATCTTTAGGCACTGAGTTCAACATGTTCGATATCTGGGGCCTTGAAAAGTTATAGTCCGTTTTCGACAATTTGTTCACAAGTGATGCCACAGATCATATACTGTATTTGTGTAAAGTTTTATATCTCTATCATCATTGGTTCCTAATGTATATATTATAAAGTGAAGGATTCAGACGGAATTCAAAATTGAGTTATAAAGAAAGTAGTCGTGGTTGTGAACCGATTTCCTCCATTTTCCACACATGTCATCAGGGTGTCAATAGAATATTATATACTGAATTTCATTGAAATCTGTCGAGTAGTTCCTGAGATATGGTTTTTGACCCATAAGTGGGCGATGCCACCCCCATTTCCCATTTTGTAAAAAGATCTGAGTGCAGCTTCCTTCTGCTATCATTTCTGTGAAATTTTGTGTTTCTGACGTTTCTCGTTAGTGAGTTAACCCACTTTTAGTCATTTTCAACCTAACCTTTGTATGGGAGGTGGGCGTGGTTATTATCCGATTTCTTTCATTTTTGGACTGTATAAGGAAACAGCGAAAAGAAATGACTGCAGAAAATTTGGTTTATATAGCTTTATTGGTTTGCAAGATATATATAAAAAACCTATTTGGGGGCGGGGTCACGCCCACTTTTCCAAAAAAATTACATTCAAATATGCCCCTCCCTTATGCGATCCTATGTTCAAACTTTTATTTTCATAACTTTATTTATGGCTAAGTTATAGCTCTTTATGTGTTTTTATTTATCGCCATTTTGTGGGCGTGGCAGTGGTCCGATTCCGCCCATTTTCGAACTTAACCTTCTTATGGTGCCAAGGAACACGTGTTCCAAGTTTCATTAAGATATCTCAATTTTTACTCAAGTTACAGCTTGCACGGACGGACAGACGGACGGACGGACAGACAGACATCCGGATTTGAACTTTACTCGTCACCCTGATCACTTTGGTATATATAACCCTATATCTAACTCGTTTAGTTTTAGGACTTACAAACAACCGTTATGTGAACAAAACTATAATACTCTCTTTAGCAACTTTTGTTGCGAGAGTATAAAAAAATAATTGCAATTAATGTAAAAAAATCGATTAATTCCAATGTTTTCAAATAATACTAAATTGCATAAAGACCACCATCATTGAAGTCAAGAAAATTTATTCTCTGTTCAACCAAGTTTGAAATGAATTATTTTTAATCTCGGGTCGAGTAATATTGATGCAGCTAGCAAAAAGGAATGTTCGATGTAGCCAAATCTACGATCCAACTGATTAAACACGACATCTGTTAGTTTTTCAGCGACTGGCTGTTTAGCTGTTATTCTCACTATTTGTTCCCGGCCACACTGAACTAATGGAATCACTTGACTTAACGTTGCTCGTTGTTCACCGCTTAGTTGTACAGTCATTGCCTCTAATGGTCTCAATATACTGAGTATTTCCATGATATCATCTTTTTCCTTAGATGTTATCATTAGTGGTGCGTCCCGTCCTACTTTACGGTGCAGAAGCGTGGACGATGTCAACATCCGATGAGACGGCACTAGGAGTTTTCGAGAGAAAGGTTTTGCGGAAGATTTATGGTCCCTTAAGAATTGGCAACGGCGAATACCGCAGACGATGGAACGATGAGCTGTATGTGTTATTCGACGACATAGACATAGTCCAGCGAATAAAAAACAGCGGCTACGCTGGCTAGGTCATGTTGTCCGAATGGATGAAAGTGCTCCAGCTCTGAAAGTATTCGATGCAGTACCCGCTGGTGGAAGCAGAGGAAGAGGGAGACCTCCACTCCGATGGAAGGACCAGGTGGAGAGGGACCTGGCTTCGCTTGGAATAACCAATTGGCGCCAAACTGCCAGAAGGAGGGATGCGTGGCGCGCTGTTTTGGACTCGGCTATAACCGCGTAAGCGGTGTCTACGCCAGTCAAGAAGAAGAAGGGTACTGCATCGAACACTTTTCAAGCTGAAGCGCTTTTGTCATTCGAACAATATGACCTAGCTAACGTAGTGTCGTCAGTGTCGTCATATATCTCATTGTTCCATCATCTGCGGTATTCGCTTTTGCAAATGTTCAAAGGACCATAAATCTTCCATAAAACCTTTTTCTCGAAAACTCCTAGTGCTGTCTCATCGGATGTTGACATCGTCCATGCTTCTGCACCATAAAGCAGAACGGGGATGATAAGGGACTTGTTGTTTGTTTTTGGCTCATTGAGCGAGGGCTTTAAAATTTAAATGTCCACTCAGTCCAAAGTATCATCTGTTGATAAGAGCGATTCTGCGTTGGATTGCGAGGCTAATATTTTTGGTTTTGTTGATGCTGGTGATGGCTGGAGGAGGGGAAGGGGTCATGTTCAGAAGTTCACGCAAGAATGTATCAAGACTCAAGCAGCTCACGTCTTCCGGTCCGGGTGTCATGATGAATAGTAACTCCCCTGGTCTCTAACTCTCTCCCTTGGCAGTTATTTTGCCAGGGGAAATACGGCAAGGAAGAGAAGTTTTCATGAATAATTTAATTGTTTTAATTGACTGAATTATTTTTTGGTTAATTACTTGTTTCACTTTAATTATCACAGTATTAGTAATTTAGTACAATAAAGGCAAATAAATTATATTAATATGTAGTATACGTTATATGAATTGCCAGGGGAGAGACAAAATCAGTTTTCGAATCCAGTACACCGCACTATCGGGCGGTGTTAAATTCAGGCTGAAATTAGTACATGAGCTCTTTTTTCAATGCGGTCTTTGAATTTATATCGTACCAACGGAACAAAATTTGGCAGGGTAGATACATAAAAAATCGGGACAAAAGTTAATTTTAAAAATAATTTTGTTTTTATTTAAGAATACTTAATTTTAATTATTTTACTTCCGATTGAACTTAGTTTAGGTTTAGCATCTCATACAAAAAATATAGGTATTGCCCGAAAGTTAAACTTTGTAAGGAATTTCAGAAAAAATTGCGTTAATTATGCAGTAAGTTGTAATGTTATTTAATACATTACATTAATATGATGTGATTCATTTAAAAAAAATAGCAACATAAAGGACAAAAACAATACTTTAAGCTGATTGTCGCACAAATTACCTCTTATCGTAGAATCACCCATATAAGTTTTATTATCTATACTACTATTATAAAGAGGAAATATTGTATGTATGTTTGTAATGAATAAACTCAAAAACGATTGTGACGATTTCAAAAAATTCTTTCACCATTGCAAAGATACATTCACCCTGAGTCACATAGCTACATTTATTGCTAGAAAATATTAGGGATACTAATTAAAACTTAACTGAAGTAATACAAGGAGTAAACAAAGTGCCGTAAAACGTCTTTCGTCACATGCTTTGCGGAAACTATTGATGATAGAACTAAGGTATGTTCTACAATATTAATTAACATATCAATATCTACAAAATGTATATGTGACCTGGTCTACGAAAAGGGAGCTAACGTGCGAAAACTAGTTTTCTGGGAAACAGCTGTTAAAAATAAACAACTCGTTTCGTCACTTTCTTGTTATCTCATTAATTGTTCTCCTTTCAAGAGGCTTCAAGGACGTCCAGTAAGTGTTGTTTTTGGTCGGAATATTATTATAGTTAATCGTGTAAGTTGCTAGTGTGGAACATTTAAAAAAGTAACACTGAAGAAGTGACGTTTACTCTAATACCGCGCAGCTGATGTTGTCTTGTTTTCATTCGTCTCTCTTTCCGGATGTTCTGTTATCACATTTATGTAAGTGTTTCTGTTGATTATCGTCTTCGCCTTTCGCATGAAATGAAACATGAGTGTTGATGAGGAGTTCAGTGCCGTATACGGACACTCAAACCAGACGAGGAACCAGCTCCATCTTCCTCAGGATCAACACTTAAAAAGATCTCAAGGAAAACGACAACAAAGAAAAATACATAAACTACTCAGCATTATTATTTTTGGCCCATAATACGTTTTTCTAGTGTATAATCATGTCTTTATAGCTTATAATTCAATGTATTTTGTTCATTACAAAAAAATTATATTTTTTCGTATTTTTACTCTTCTTTCTCTACATTTTTAGGGAACTTTCAAACAAGTTATGACTTTTTGGATTCTATCACGTGAAAAAGCATCTCATCTTCCATCCGAATCAACTAAAAAGTGAAAATTGATTTTTTGACACCTAAGCCCCCTTTCCGTAGACCAGGTCACATATAGTTATCTCACAATAAGTCCATAAAAAACAAGTAAGGAAGGGCTAAGTTCGGATGTAACCGAACATTTTATACTCTCGCAATTTATTTATTTAACGTTATTTATATTATATAAAACACAATTTGACCCACATATTCGTCATATATATTGTATAAAGTCCATTGAAAGTTGGAAACCATAATATTAGGTTAGAAGCACAGAGGTTAGAAGGTCCTCGTGTTCGATATATGGGGCCTTAAAAACCTATGGTCCGATTTCGGCGATTTTTAGAATGTGGCTGCCACACTATAAACATAGTATTTGGGCAAAGTTCTGCACCGATATCTTCACTAGTGCTTACTTTATACATTGTAATGTAAACGATTCAGATTGTCTTCAAAGTTCTGGTATATAGGAAGTAGGCGTGGTTGTGAAGCGATTTGGCCTATTTTCACAACATATCATTGGGATGTAAGGAAACTATTAAAAACCAAGTTTCATTGAAATCGGTAAAGTAGTTCCTGAGATATGGTTTTTGACCCATAAGTGGGCGACGCCACGCCCATTTTCCATTTTGTAAAAAAATCTGAGTGCAGCTTCTATCTGCCATTCCTTGTGTGAAATTTAGTGTTTCTGGCGTTTTTCGTTACTGAGTTAACTCACTTTTAGTAAGTTTCAACCTAATCTTTGTATGGGAGGTGGGCGTGGTTATTATCCGATTTCAATTATTTTAATGGTGTGTGGTTGGATACGTAAGAGAACCGACTGCAGAAAGTTTGGTTTATATAGCTTCATTGATTTGCGAGATATATACAAAAAACCGATTTGGTGGTCCTTCATACCATATTTTATTTCCATAGCTTTATTTATGGCTTAGTTATGGCACTTAATGTGTTTTCGGTTTTCGCCACTCTGCCGGAACGGGCTGCTAGTCTTTATTTAAACAATAATGAAGGGATATTGAAGAATTATTTTCGAATTCGTATTATTCATAAATTTTGAATAATGTTTTTTTATTTTTTTTTGAAGTTTCCTCTTATACTTGGTATATTTATTATTGAAATCCACAATGTTGTTTTAATGAACAATTTTGAAAAGTACTCTATATTAGATTATATATATTTGAATAAAACATATTTCAGTATTAAATCGAAACAAAAACACAAGTATATAAAATTACGAGCTGAGAAAAATAAATATTTAAGTATAAGTATCCACTTTATCAGTAATAACTTAATAATATAATAATATTAATAAATAATTATAAAGTTTAAATAGTACTTTACAAATATCATGCTAACTATTTGCACTGGCGTTTCATTTATACCAATTGCTGACGTAGTTTCGCGCAACCAGCTTTCAATGAAAGCTATTGACCTTTCCAACTATTGGATAACTTCTTCTTCTTCTTCTTAACTGGCGTAGAAACCGCTTACGCGGTTATAGCCGAGTCCACAACAGTGCGCCACGCATCTCTCCTTTTGGCGTTTTGGCGCCAATTGGTAATACCAAGTGAAGACAGGTCCTTCTCCACCTGGTCTTTCCACCGGAGTGGAGGTCTCCCTCTTCCTCGGCTTCCACCAGCGGGTACTGCATTGAAAACTTTCAGAGCTGGGGCACTTTCATCCATTCGAACAACATGATGTCGTCGAACAACACATACAGCTCATCATTCCATCTTCTGCGGTATTCGCCGTTGCCAATGTTTAAGGGACCGTAAATCTTCCGCAAAACCTTTCTCTCGAAAACTCCTAGTGCCGTCTCATCGGATGTTGACATCGTCCACGCTTCTGCACCATAAAGTAGGACGGGAATGATGAGGGACTTGTAGAGTTTAGTTTTTGTTCGTCGAGAGAGGACTTTACTTTTCAATTGCCTACTCAGTCCATAGTAGCACCTGTTGGCAAGAGTGATTCTGCGTTGGATTTCAAGGCTGACATTATTATCGGTGTTAATGTTGGTTCCTAGGTATACGAAATTATCTACAACTTCAAAGTTATGACTGTCAACAGTGACGTGGGAGCCAAGACGCGAATGCGCTGACTGTTTGTTTGACGACAGGAGATATTTCGTCTTGTCCTCGTTCACCACCAGACCCATACGCTTCGCTTCCTTATCCAGTCTGGAGAAAGCAGAACTAACGGCGCGGGTGTTGTTTCCGATGGTATCGATATCATCGGCGTACGCTATTGGATAACTACTATTGGACAATTTGGTATGTGCTCGAAATTGATTCGTCACAATAGTTCAGGCCTAGTTGCTCATACGCCGTGACGATATTAACGTTACCACATTACGGCGTTAACAAAGTTGCAAAGAGTGTATTATGAAGTGCAGCCAGTGACATATGCAAGTCGGTACGGTTTGTGCTTGTGTGCGATTTCTGACACATTTTCATGGAAACCCAAGTGACGCCATTAAAACAGGGCACTGGTGTCGAGTGTCGTAGATCGTTTAAAATGGACGAACAAGAAATTAGTTTGTTGATACACAGCTCGTCCTATCAGCAATGCAATGGACAATAGCTGACAGGAAAATGTATTGCTGTTAGCCGCAACGACTTCTGCAGCCACATGCAACAACAGTTTAGATGGAATAATTTGAGTTTGAGTCTATTTCTGTAGTTTATTTGCTTCTGCGGATATTGTGATTTGTCGTTTACTATTTTCGGTAACTTTGTTTTTAGTACAACTAATCTTGCTCCTTTCCCAAATATAATTCAATATAATAAAAAAAAACAATAAATTAAAATTTCTTTAAGGGTGAACCCACACCAGAGCAGTCAAAAACGTTTTTCTATAACAGCCCATAGTTGCATATGGGCCAACCCACACCGAACAAGACGAAACAAAAAGGCATGTTCGATCCTTGACTTGTTCGAAGAGATGTTGTCGAACTTCTTATGTATGTTCATACAACCAATGCAAACCAAATGCGACAAATTTGCCTCAAACCGTTTTTGTTGTCGAACAATACATGCTGAGTTATAGCGCAACCCACACCGAATAAAACAAGGCAAGCAAACCTAGACAAGACCTAAAAACCCGTTTCATTGCTATAGCTGCACCGTTGTTTTTCAAAGACAAAATCATGCATTGCATATAATTTAAAATAGTTACTGCCGCGAAAAAATAGTATTTTTAATTGATACAAGAATGGGGCTTCATATATACTAATTATAAAAAATACATAATTTCAAAAAATTTTAGATAAATTAATTAATTAAATAGTTTTATAATAAATTTTCCGCAGGAGGTATGCTTTTGTGGTAATTTATATTTTACTTGAAAATTAAATGTTTTATTAAATACAGCAAATATTCGAATGTTGACACCTGCATCCTTATGAAATTTCGAAATATTTTCGGATGCATCTTCAGTTCATAAATCAAATATTTTATAATATTTTTAATTATTGAATATTTGTAACATTTTTATACTCTCGCAACAAAAGTTGCTAAAGAGAGTATAATAGTTTTGTCCACATAACGGTTGTTTGTAAGTCCTAAAACTAAACGAGTTAGATATAGGGTTATATATACCAAAGTGATCAGGGTGACGAGTAAAGTTCAAATCCGGATGTCTGTCTGTCCGTCCGTCCGTCTGTCCGTCTGTCCGTCTGTCCGTCCGTGCAAGCTGTAACTTGAGTAAAAATTGAGATATCTTAATGAAACTTGGAACACGTGTTCCTTGGCACCATAAGAAGGTTAAGTTCGAAGATGGGCGGAATCCGACCACTGCCACGCCCACAAAATGGCGATAACCAAAAACACATAAAGAGCTATAACTAAGCCATAAATAAAGTTATGAAAATAAAATTTGGAACATAGGATCGCATTAGGAAGGGGCACATTTGAATGTAATTTTTTTGGAAAAGTGGGCGTGACCCCGCCCCCAAATATGTTTTTTGTACATATCTTGCAAACCAATAAAGCTATATAAACCAAACTTTCTGCAGTCGTTTCTTATAGCAGTTTCCTTATACAGTCCAAAGATTACAGAAATCGGATAATAACCACGCCCCCCTCCCATACAAAAGTTAGGTTGAAAATTACTAAAAGTGGGTTAACTCACTTACGAAAAACGTCAGAAACACTAAATTTCACATAGGAAATGGCAGATGGAAGCTACACTCAGATTTTTTTACAAAATGGAAAATGGGCGTGGCGTCGCCCACTTATGGGTCAAAAACCATATCTCAGGAACTACTCGACCGATTTCAATGAAACTTGGTTTGTAATAGTTTCTTTACATCCCAATTATATGTTGTGAAAATAGGCCAAATCGCTTCACAATCATGCCTACTTCCTATATACCAGAACTTTGAAGACGATCTGAATCGTTTACTTAACAATATATAAAGTAAGCACTAGTGAAGATATCGATGCAGAATTTTGCACAAATACTACGTTATAGTGTGGCAACCCCATTCTAAAAATCGCCGAAATCGGACCATAGGTTGTCAAGGCCCCATATATCGAACATGAGGACCTCGGTACTTCTAACCTAATATTATGGTTTCCAACTTTCAAAGGACTTTATACAATATATATGACGAATATGTGGGTCAAATTGTGTATTATATAATATTAATAAAGTTAAATAAATAAATTGCGAGAGTATAAAATGTTCGGTTACACCCGAACTTAGCCCTTCCTTACTTGTTATTAACAAATTTCAAAAACTCATGATTGGTTCATCAAAAAACAATAAACTAAAAATATTTCGATAGTACATTGATAAATCTTGTTAATGAACGAAGTAAAAAAAAATTATTGAATTTTGAGCACACTTTTTAGGGAAAATTTTCGCCATATATTAGGTCAAAGATGTGTGCAAAATTTGAACAAAATCGTGTCGTGTTCACCGACTTAAAAAATTGAGTTCTGAGATAAACGCGTTTAAAGTTTTACATTCACACTGGATATATCTCTTAGAATATTATTCTGATTGCTTTGATATTTTTGGATAATATTCTAAACATATTGCACTATTTAATAAGACTAACTATTATTTTTTAAGTTTTGAATTTTTGAAACCCACCTAACCCTTTAATTGAGGCAGGAAGCCCCATATATAATTATAAAAATATATATATAAATCATCGTTTAAATAAATTTAAATAAATAAATTAACAAGTAAAGAAAGGCTAAGTTCGGGTGCAACCGAACATTTTATACTCTCGCAATTTATTGCTACATTTTTATTAAGATAACACACAATTTGACTCACATATTCGGCACATATATGGTATAAAGTCCATTGAAAGTTTGAAACCCCTAATATTAGTTATATGGGAGATAGATGAAGTTTTGACCCGATTTCACTCATTGTTGGCAAGGAGACATATTATTAGAAGAAACATATTCCATCTGAATTTGTTCAAAATATCTGAGAGACTTACCTATATTTTCGGTAAAAAATTTGTTAGAAGCACCGAGGTCCTCATATTCGATATATAGGGTCATGAAAACTTATGGACCGATGTCAGCGATTTTTAGAAGGGTGATGCCACTCTTTAAATGCAGTATGTTTGCAAAGTTCTGTTCCGATATCTTCACTAGTGCTTACTTTATATATTGTAAAGTACACGATTCAGATCGACTTCAAAGTTCTGGTATATAGGAAGTAGGCGTGGTTGTGAACCGATTTGGACTATTTTCACAATGTATCATTAGGAAGCTAAGAAAAATGTTACGAACCGAATTTCATTGAAGTTGGTTGAGTAGTTTCGAATATATGGTTTATGGCCAATTATTGAGCGGAACCACGCCTATTAAAATTTTGTATACCATTTTGAGGGCAGCTCTTCTGTACCTTATTTATAATGAAATTTAAGGTTTCTGGTGGTTTTCCTTACTGAATGAAAGCATTTTTAGTAGTTTTCTACATATCCTTTGTATGGGAGGTGGGCGTGGTTATAATCCGATTTCCTCCATTTTTGGGCTGTATAAGGTAGTACCTAAAATAAACGACTCTAGAAAGTTTCCTTGATAAAACTTATGCCCGTTCATAGTGCGATCCTTCATACCAAATTATACTTAAATAGCTAATTTATGGCTTAGTTATAGCTCTTTATATGTTTTCGGTTATTGCCATTTTGTGGGCGTGGCAGTGGTCCGATTATGCCCATCTTCGAACATAACCTTCTTATGGTGCCAAGAAATACGTCTTCCAAGTTTCATCAAGATATCTCAATTTTTACTCAAGTTACAGCTTGCACGGACAGACGGACGGACATACAGACATCCGGATTTGAACTTTTCTCGTCACCCTGGTCATTTAGATATATATAACTCTATATCTAACTCGTTTAGTTTTAGGACTTAAAACAAACCGTTATGTGAACTAAACAATAGATAATCCTCTCCTTAGCAACTTTGTTGCGAGAGTATAAAAAATATGAAATTAGTGCGAACCACTCTTTCATTATCTCGTTAAGACCACACAATATGTAATGCATGCATTGCCGTTAGAATAGATGTGTATTTTTATTGCTTTTGTAAAGTGAAGTAAAATGGCAATAAAGAAACAAATTAAAATCATAATATATAAATAATTCAGAGAAAAAGCTAATTAAATGCACAAACATATATTTCAAATTTGAATAAATTCGTAATTAGTGCAAAAAGTACGCTACATAGTGTGTCGGGTATGTCATTGATCAATCTAGTGTGCAATGCCCCACTAATTTATTATATTAGCAGAAACAAGAGCCATGGGGTGCAGCACACAAAACATGCAAAAATTCTTAATTTGATTCGCAGGCATGTCTTCGACATGCGCTCATTTACTTAAATAGTGTCACAACTCAAAAAAGTCGATTTTTCAAGAGAGCGATTTAAAGTTTTTAATTGAGTTTTTTATGAGAGACATTTAGCAAATATAGAAAAATGCCATCAGTTTATTGACAAATCTAGTGGCCTGTAATATATTTAATACAGTGTTGAGCATAAATGGACCAAATAGAGTGTACTAATGCTTTTTCTGGGGCATAATTGTGACCCACTTCGAATTATGTCGTTATTTGTGAAAAATATAAATCAATTTCGCCGTCATAAGTCAAATGTGTCCTTTTTGTTGGAAAATATCAATATGAAAAATTTAATTAATTTTTCACCAATATCGTTGTAATACAAAATTTGTCGTTCTTTCTGAAAAGAAAATCAAATTCACCTTTTCACAATATGTGTTGGAACTCAAAATATATCGTTATTTCGTAAAAAAAAAATATAACTAATTCTGGCACAACTGAGAAGTGTCGTTATTTCGTAAAAAAAAATTATAACTAATTCTGGCACAACTGAGAAGTGTCGTTATTGTGGTTAAAAACTAATGCAACATAACAAGTTTAAGAACGACACATTCTAATATCACGGTTTATTTTCCTACGCATCGGAATGAAATTTATGGTCGTTATGAGGCAATTCAGTGCACGTGGTGTGTATCATAATTACTTTGCTGTAAATTTTAAGCACGACTACTAAATTAATAATTAATTGATTTACTTTAATTGTACAAATAATACATTTGAGATGTGGCATCGCTCAATGATGAATTGTCGAAATCAGACTGTTCAGACCAGCACCTCATAATCAGAGTGTTTAGAGCAACACATCATACTAAAGATGCTCAGATCATCACCTTCTGACTAAGTGGCATCACTTACTACTAAATATTTTTAATTTATACACACTGCAATCCTGCAATCCAGTGCATACAGAACATGAAACAATGTAAATTAGAACGCTAATGCACAAATAAATGTTATTCGCGTTCGTAATGTGAACAAAGCAACACATTTGGTCTTGTTTTTATACTCTCGCAATAAAATTGGCTAAGAGAGTATTATAGTTTTGTTCACATAACGGTTGTTTGTAAGTCATAAAACTAAACCAGTTAGATATAGGGTTAGGTATATCAAAATGATCAGGATGACTAGACGAGTTGAAATCCGGATGTCTGTCTGTCCGTCCGTCCGTCTGTCCATGCGTTGCACGAGTAAAAATTGAGATATATTAACGAAACTTGGAACACGTATTCCTTGGCAGAGGAGGTTGCTTTCGAAAATGGGCAAAATCGGACCATTGCCACGCCCACAAAATGGCGAAAACCAAAAACCTATAAAGTGGCATAACTAAGCCATAAATAAAGTTATTAAAATAAAATTTGGAACACAAGATCGCATTAGGGAGGGGCACATTTGGATGTAATTTTTTTGAAGAAGTGGGCGTTTATCTCGCAAATTAATAAAGCTATATAAATCAAACTTTCTGCGGTCGTTTATTTTAGCCACTTCTTAATGCAGTCCAAAAATTAAAGAATTTGGATAATAACCACGCCCACCTCCCATACAAAGGTTAGGTTGAAAATTACTAAAAGTGGGTTAACTCGCTAAGGAAAAACGTCAGAAACACTAAATTTCACATAGGTAATGGCAGATGGAAGCTGCACTCAGATTTTTTTACAAAATGGTAAATGGACGTGGCATCGCCCACTCGACCGATTTCAATGAATCTTGGTTTGTAATAGTTTCCTTACATCCCAATGATATGTTGTGAAAATAGGCCAAATCGGTTCACAACCACGCCTACTTCCTATATACCAGAACTTTGAAGACGATCTGAATCGTTTACTTTACAATATATAAAGTAAGCACTAGTGAAGATATCGGTGCAGAACTTTGCACAAATACTACGTTTATAGTGTGACAGCCCCATTCTAAAAATCGCCGAAATCGGACCATGTGTTTTCAAGGCCCCATATATCGAACATGAGGACCTCGGTGCTTCTAACCTAATATTATGGTTTCCAACTTTCAATGGACTTTATACAATATATATGACGAATATGTGGGTCAAATCGTGTATTATATAATATTAATAAAGTTAAATAAATTGCGAGAGTATAAAATGTTCGGTTACACCCGAACTTAGCTGGTGTAATCTCTCATCCACCTCGTCATGGTGGTCAGCTCCACATGCAACCTCATGAAGGGGTGGATGAGGATCTACATTGGCCATTGCTAATGAGGTACCTGGCGATAGGTATAAAACGCTAGGGGTAGACTCCCCCGAATTTTTAAAACTCAAGTATATGCACGGAAAATGAGGATGAACTTCTTCGCTCTCCGGAGCTATCGACCGAGGGTTCCAACTCTGGCAACAAGAGAGGGCCCCGGAAGAAGCCAAGCAAGGAGGGGTTAAAGGCAAAGGCGCGTTATAAAGCGGCGGTCGGGCAGCCGACTCGAAGGCAAGCCTAACCTGAAGGAGGATGAAGAAAAAAGGTTGGCTTGGGCCAGAGAGGAGGTAAAGAACGGCCGAGATCACTTCGTAATTGGTGCAATGCTTCAAATCCAGCGTTTGCGAATCGTATTGAGGAGCATATTGCGGAGAAGAGGCAGCGCTCTACGGAAGGTGAAACGAAGGCACCAACGAAAAGGAGGAGATGCAAAGACGAAGCCGATAAGCTAGACGTCAGGCACACGGACGAAAAGCCGACAACGTCCAAAGCAGCGGCAGTGGTCGATGTGATTGCGAAACGACACTTGATCGTTGCGCTCATCGATCACAGCAACCCGCTGGGACAGATGTCACATGAGCGGTGGAAAGCAGTGGAGATGAAGTTGTTGGAAGCCCTCTTCGCAAGGATGGACTCCGATCCAAGCGCACCCATGCCAACTTTCGATGGAGCGGGGTGGCTTGGGGGGTCAACATCCTGAAATGTAAGGACGACCCGTCGTTGACATGGGTGAAAGAGGCTGTAAAAACACTTCCGAACCTATGGGAAAACGCCAAATTGGAGGTGGTAGACCGTAGCAGCATTCCTTCGGTGCACAAAGCGAAGGTTATTATACATAGAGTGGTAGACCCGAATCATGCTCTGCGGTTGCTGCAAAGACAAAACCCGGACGTGCCGACTAGCGACTGGAGGGTACTAAGCGTGGCGAAATCTTCAAACGAAGACGGAGGCCAAAGCTATATCCTCCAGATTAATAAAGCTGCGGATGACATGCTCTACGCGAGGTTCGGGAAGATGGCATGGGGCGTTGGTAGCGTGTACCTTCGCCTCAAAAAGCGCCACCCTGCGGACGGCAACGTGAACACTCTCGAAAAAGGTGAGGTGGAGAAGGATCTCGGCATTGAAGAGATCATGGCGATTTCACTGGTCTTACAGGAGGTGGAGATGGCACCTACCCAGCAATCTGATGACGCAAAATCAGGAGCTGAGGGTACTTCAGGTGAACCTCCACAAGAGTAGGATCGCCTCAGCCGAGCTCCTTCTCAATTTAGAGAAGGACGGCTACGACGTGGCTCTAGTCCAGGAACCATGGATAGCTTCGGGAAACGTGGTCTCTGGGCTAAAGTCAAAAAACTTTATAACATACACCCCGAGCGTAACCAACAGGTTAAGAACGGCTATACTGGTGAGCAAAAAACTGTATTCTCATGTTGATCTCAATCTTTCCACAGATGACCTAACGGTGGTGGGTGTAAAGGGTGTCAAGGATGAGCTCATACACCATGCATCCTGCTACATGCCACACGATAGCGAGGCGCCAACGGCGGAGCTCCATAAACTGGCGGCTACATCCAGTAACAGGAGGCAGGCGCTGGTAGTGGGCGCCGACGCCAACGACCATCACACGATCTGGGGAAGTCCAGACATAAACCAAAGGGGTGAGTCACTATTCAACTTTATCATTCAAAGTAGTTTAGCGCTAGCCAATCGAGGTGAGGAACCTACTTATATAGGACCCACATCAAAAAACGTTTTAGACATTACTCTTTTTACAAATAGAGGTGTACTGTTGAAGAACTGGAAGGTGCTAGGTACACCATCATTCTCTGATCATTGGTACATCTACTTCTCCATTCGATCGAAAGCTAAAATAAGAGGTGTAGGTAGAAGGGATCCCTGAAGGGCAAAGTGGGACCTCTACAGACGGATATTATTGTGTAAGAGACTAAGTGTAAGAATTGACGGGGAATGGACGCAAAACTGTGAGGACTCATTAGAGGACCTTGTCAGGGTGCACTTCCCAGGCTGTAAGAGTACAGTCACTCATGAGTGTGTAGAGGAATGGCCTATGAACTTTCCTGAACACATTATCACGCATGACAAGATTGTTACCTTCTGAAAACATTAGAGAAAATCGTAGATGTGCATATAAGGGACGCGGCGCCCCCTGGCGTCCTGTCCAAACCACAGCATGCGGCTAGGGTACTGTTCATTCCAAAGGCAGGTAAGAACAAGCCAACCTACTCAAAGGAGTTTAGGCCCATAAGCTTAACCTCTTACCTTCTGAAAACATTAGAGAAAATCGTAGATGTGCATATAAGGGACGCGGCGCCCCCTGGCATCCTGTCCAAACCACAACATGCGTATACTAAAGGCAGATCTGTAGAGACTGCACTCCATACACTAGTATTTAACATCGAAAAGGCCCTGGAACATAAAGATTATGCTCTCGGAGCTTTTCTGGACATTTCCGGTGCATTCAATAACTTTTCAACGGAATCCATTCTGAATCGTTTCGAGTCTATAAGGGTTGAACCTGTCATACGACGGTGGGTAAAAAGCCTCCTGACTTCTAGAAGGATAACGGCAGAATGGAACGATGCCAGAACGACCAAGGAGGTTGATAGGGGAACTCCGCAGGGCGGAGTACTTTCTCCGCTCCTTTGGACACTGGTCGTAAATAATCTGTTGAAGAGCTTCGAAGGTAAAGCTCCCAAGATAGTAGCATATGCGGACGACATAGCCATAGTAATAACAGGAAAGTGTCTGCATACTATTAGCAAACATTATGACCAGCACACTCAATACTGCCTAAAATTGGGCAACACAAGCAGGCCTAGGTTGAAAGACCGCACTAAGTACCTAGGAGTCGTCTTGGACAGCAAATTACTGTGGAAGCACAATGTGGAAGAAAGGGTAAGAAAGGCTAGTAATGCTCTTTATGCATGCAGGCAGCTGCTCGGCACTACCTGGGGGTTTTCTCCCTCTCTCATACACAGGTGCTACACAGCGATAGTGAGACCAATTCTGCTCTATGGTGCTATTGTGTGGTGGACAGGCATAAAGAAATCAACTTACCGAAAGCCAATGGAAAGGGTTCAGCGACTCGCAGCGCTCTGTATAACGGGAGCTCTAAGAACCACCCCTACGGCAGCTCTTGAATGGATACTTAACCTGCCGCCGATAGATCTCTTTGCCGAAACCTATGCGGCTAAATCTGCGGGGCGACTACTGGCGGGAGGAGAATTTGCGTATAGAACTTTTGGGCACAGCTCGGTGGGTAGGTGCGGTTTGGCAAGTACCGACTACTTGACCCCACTCATGAACTGGGAAAGAAGATTCCGAGTGAACCTGGAAAAAGACGGCTGGCGTAAGGGAATGCTAACCTCACGCAGCACATTGAATATCTACACGGATGGCTCGAAAATGGAGGACGGGGTAGGTGCTGGAATATACTGTCAGGAGTTAGGTGTAAAGCAGCCTTTTAAACTTCCGAACCACTGCAGTATATTTGAAGCGGAGGGTTTTGCTATTGGGAAAGCCGCAGAGCTAGCCCTCAATACAGCAGCCGGCTACTCCAAAGTCAATATCTACGTAGACAGTCAAGCAGCAATCAAGGCAACAACCTCGGTTTGCATTTCGGCCAAAAGTGTTTTGGATACCAGGGTGGCAGTGGAGAGAGTTGCTAGGAACACGTGTCTTCACTTCTACTGGGTGCCAGGACATAAAGGCATTGAAGGCAACGAGATTGTGGACGAAAATGGTGTAAAACTGTCTTCCGGAAACGCGACCAACATAGGTCTTATGTGTGGCGTATTGGCCTACCAGTTTAACCTAACCTAACCTAACCTAGGAAATCTTATGAGCAAAATTTCCGTATTTGGAGAAAAAAAATCCATCCGATTGAAAAATCAAAACGTGTTTGTTTGGGTAAATAAGCATAGAAGGGTTAAGTTCGAGAGCTTCAGAATCTTTTACACTTTAAAGCTGTATAACACATATTAACAAATTCAACTGTACACGTTTAGGCATTCATTAAATTGATATTTACATGACACCTGAACGCAATCAGAGCAAATATAAAATGTTGCTTGACGTGATTATTTGCTCGTCTCCAAGGGCCTTAACGAACAACAAATCATAAACATATTATTTAGAAAACGTTTGTATGGGAAAAAAGATAAGGGCTGTTTTTAGGGTCTTCCCGGCAATTATTCTAACTTTTCTCCCCTTTTAAACCTTCACTAGATCTCCACGAACATTTCAGGACTAAAATTAGCCAAATTGGTTCAGCCGTTCTCAACTAACGAACAGCAATTAATTTTCATATATACATATGTACATAGATAAATGAAGAACCGCTCCACCAATTTTGTGCAAACTTCACATAAACCATCTACTAAATAGTCCGAACAAAGCCTGAACATTTGCTTTGGATCGTTGAGCCCGTTCTTAAGTTATAAAATTACAATGAAAAGTGGCATTGCTTTTTATACTCTCGCAACAAAAGTTACTAACAGAGTATTATAGTTTTCTTCACATAACGGTTGTTTGTAAGTCATAAAACTAAACGAGTTAGATATAGGGTTATACATGTATATTAAAATGATCAGGGTGACGAGACGAGTCAAAATCCGTATGTCTGTCTGTCCGTCCGGATAACTTGAGTAAAAATTGAGATATCTTAATGAAACTTGGAACACATGTTCCTTGGGACCGTGAGAGGGTTGCTTTCGAAAATGGGCAAAATGTACCACTGACACGCCCCCAAATTAGCAAAACGGCAACACTAAAGTGTCATAACTAAGCCATAAATAAAGTTATAAAAGTAAAATTTGGAACAAAAGATCACACTATGAAGGGACATATTTGGATGTAATTTTTTTGGAAAAGAGGACGTGGCTCCCCAAATAGGTTTTTTGTATATATCTCGCAAACCAATAAAGCTATATAAACCAAACTTTCTACAGTCGTTTCTTTTAGCCACTTCTTAATACAATCCAAAAATGAAAGAAATCGGATAATAACCTCGCCCACTTCTCACACAAAGGTTGGATTGAAAATTACTAAAAGTGAGTTAACTCACCAATGAAAAACGTCAGAAACACTAAATTTAACATAAGAAATGGCAGATGGAAGCTGCACTCAAATTCCTTTTACAAAATGAGAAATGGGTCAAACACCATACATATCTCAGGAACTACTCGATCGATTTCAATGATGATGACACGGGTGGAATATGGGTCGACGGTTCACAACCACGCCTACTTCCCATATAACTCAATTTTGAATTCCATCTGATTCGTTCACTTCATAATATATACATTAGGAACCAATGAGGATAGCAGAATAAAACTTTACACAAATACTGTATTTGAGCTGTGACATCACTTGTGGAAAAGTTGTTGTAATCGCACCATGACTTTTCAAGGTCCCTCATATCGAACATGAAGAGCTCAGTGCCTAACGGTAATTTTTCACCGAAAATATAGGTAAATCTCTCAGATATTTTAATGTAATTCAGAGGGAATTTTTTTCTTATATTAGTTTGTCTCTGTACCAAAAATTGTTAAAATCGGGTCATAACTTTCTCCAGATCCCATATACTTATTTATAGGTAATATAGAACTAAGTGAGCGTATAGTCCTCGATATATTGTATCTTGGTGGTGAAAACGAGTGAAATCGGTTCATTAATTACCTCAGTCCCCATATACTATTTATGATTATTTTCGTTATTCTATTGGACTTTATACCCGAAATATATGGGGTATATGGGTCGAATTGTGTAATATTTATAAAATTACATCACTAAATTGCGAGAGTATAAAATGTTCAGTACCCGAACTTAGCCTTCCTTATCTGTTCTATTGGACTTTATGCCGAATATATGGGTCAAATTGTGTGTTATCTTAATAAAAATATAGCAATACATTTAGAGAATATAAAATGTTCAGCTGCACCCGAACTTAGCATACTTGTTGTATATTATATAGAAATTAAACCAAAATTCTAGACTAGAGCAAGTAGTGTCCAGATTTTGCCCATTTTTGGCACATTGGTTCCGCCATAGGCTATCTCACGATTCTTTGTCAAAATGTATACAGATGTCTTCTAAATTGTCCAAACTTCTTATTTGCAAACCGGGTTTTCTTTAAAATCTAACGATACTTTCTAAAAATAGAGTTAAATGCATGAATTCCTGTATTCTTTTAAAGCATATACAATTTTTTATACTCTCGCAACAAAAGTTGCTAAAGAGAGTATTATAGTTTTGTTCACATAACGGTTGTTTGTAACACCCAAAACTTAACGAGTTAGATATAGGGTTATATATACCAAAGTGATCAGGGTGAAGAGTGGAGTTCAAATCGCCAAATCGCTGCACAACCACGCCTACTTCCTATATACCAGAACTTTGAAGACGATCTGAATCGTTTACTTTACAATATATAAAGTAAGCACTAGTGAAGATATCGGTGCAGAGCTATGCACAAATACTATGTTTAGAGTGTGGCAGCGCCATTCTAAAAATCGCCGAAATCGGACCATAGGTTTTTAAGGCCCCATATATCGAACACGAGGGCCTCGGTGCTTCTAACCTAATATTATGGTTTCAAACTTTCAATGGGCTTTATGCACTGTATATGACGAATATGTGGGTCAAATTGTATATTATTAATATAAATAAAGTTAAATAAATAAATTGCAAGAGTATAAAATGTTCGGTTACACCCGAACTTAGCCCTTCCTTACTTGTTTTTTTTTAATTTCGCAGCAACAACGAACTTCAATTTGTTCTGGTAATTGTTCAGGTTAACGAATCAAGATTATTTTTAATGGATTTTGAAGTTAAAGGTATATATTTCAGCTTATGAAATTAATTAGGTCTAACGTGATTTGTGTTTTTAGTGAAATAAGTGTTTTATATCAGCTATTTTTTTTGTACCTTTTTTGTTGCGTCTTCTAATTGTTTACATAAAGTTTTAATTGTGTTCCCCCGCGACCCCCCTTTAATTATATTTTTTGTAGTATTTAGCAGAGTCTTAAGGTAATAAAAGTGTTAAAGTTTGGTGCGGAAAGTTGCGGATGTATTTGCAATCGTCGAAATAATAATGCCCTTTGAATTAACTATTTTTAAGTGCAAACTCATTATAATTGGGATGAAAAAGCTTGGAATGAAGGATAAATCGTCGTTATTTCAATCTGTGTACGGTTTACTAAAGGAAAAATTTTAAGTTTTTGTTCTAATTATAATGGCTGTTGAATGGCAGTAAAAAAATCCACCATCAACTACTCGTTTGAATTTGTAGACGGAGGACACTTCATATGACTTTAGGCCTTCAATTATTTCATCTTCCGGGACGTCTATGAGGAATGGTGCATAGATCGTACCTTTATTGGAGTTAAGGTGTTCATGATAGGTCGCTGTGACTGATCCAATTGAGGGAGGATGTTTGGTTTTTATAAATTTCTCAGCAATGAGTTTGTTATTTACCAGAATAAGTAGGCTTCCGTCACGCAATTCACTGATTTTGTTTATGTTTTTGCTTATGGTTAAAATAGCATTGTGAACACGAAAACACGAGATTTTTGAAAGAGGTTTGGAAGTATCGTCAGATTTTAGCACAATAAATTTAGGATCGTCTTTTTTAGTAGGTGGAAGAGTAGGAAAAATTTCCGACAGTTTTTGATTCACTATTTTACGCTTAGGTTGGGGACTCTGGGCAAGCAGAGCAAACCTGTTGTCCCCGAAATCGGTAGCCCCTTGGGGCATTTTTGATCAAAGAACACTCACTATTCTGTGATTAAGTTTTTTTATACTCTCGCAACAAATGTTGCTAAAGAGAGTATTATAGTTTTGTTCACATAACGGTTGTTTGTAACAAACAAAACTAAACGAGTTAGATATAGGGTTATATATACCAAAGTGATCAGGGTGAAGAGTGGAGTTCAAATCCGAATGTCTGTCTGTCCGTCCGTCCGTCCGTCCGTCTGTGCAAGCTGTAACTTGAGTAAAAATTAAGATATCTTGATGAAACTTGGCACACTTATTTCTTGGCACCATAGGAAGGTTGCTTTCGAAAATGAGCAAAATCGGACCACTGCCACGCCCACAAAATGGCGAAAACCGAAAACACATAAAGCGCCATAAATAAAGCTATGGAAATAAAATTTGGTATGAAGGATCGCACTATGAAGGGGCATATTTGGATGTAATTTTTTTGGGGAGGTGGGCGTGGCCCCGCCCCCTACTAAGTTTTTTGTACATATCTCGCAAACCAATAGAGCTATATAAATCAAACTTTTTTCAGTCGTTTTTTTAAGCCACTGCCTAATACAGTCCAAAAATGAAAGAAATCGGATCATAACCACGCCCACCTCCCAAACAAAAGTTAGGTTGAAAATTACTAAAAGTGGGTTAACTCACCAACGAAAAACGCCAGAAACACTAAATTTCACATAAGAAATGGCAGATGAAAGCTGCACTCAGATTTTTTTACAAAATGGAAAATGGGCGTGGCGTCGCCCACTTATGGGTCAAAAACCATATCTCAGGAACTACTGCACCGATTTCAATGAAACTTGGTTTGTAATAGTTTCCTTACATCCCAATGATATGTTGTGAAAATAGGCCAAATCGCTTCACAACCACGCCTACTTCCTATAAACCAGAACTTTAAAGACGATCTGAATCGTTTACTTTACAGTATATAAAGTAAGCACTAGTGAAGATATCGGTGCAGAACTTTGCACAAATACTACGTTTATAGCAGCCCCATTCTAAAAATCGCCGAAATCGGACCATAGTTTTTTAAGGAACCATATATCGAACACGAGGACCTCGGTGCTTCTAACCTAATATTATGGTTTCCAACTTTCAATGGACTTTATACAATATATATGACGAATATGTGGGTCAAATTGTGTATTATATAATATTAAATAAATAAATTGCGAGAGTATAAAATGTTCGGTTACACCCGAACTTAGCCCTTCCTTACTTGTTTATTTAGAAGTTATGAAAAACAGAGTAGAAATGGAAATTATTGGAGCCTTGATTATATTAGCTGCTATAACTAAGAGTGCTCAGATTCCATTTTCATCTTGATTACCTGCGGCTATAGCTGCCCCTACACCAGTTTTTGCTTTAGTTCATTCTTCTACTTTGGTGACTGCTGGGGTTTATTTATTGATTCGATTGTTGTTATCTGGTTTGACTATATTTATAGCTGGATTGGGGGCTAATTTTGAATTTGATCTAAAAAAGATTATTGCTTTATCTACTTTAAGACAATTAGGGTTAATAATAAGAATTTTATCTATAGGATTTTATAAATTAGCTTTTTTTCATTTGTTAACCCATGCTTTATTTAAGGCTCTTTTATTTATATGTGCTGGGGCTATTATTCATAATATGAATAATTCTCAAGATATTCGTTTGATAGGGGGGTTGGGTGTTTATGTACCATTAACATCTGGTTGTTTTCATGTCGCTAATTTAGCGTTGTGTGGTATACCTTTTTTAGCCGGGTTTTATTCTAAGGTTATAATTCTTGAAATTGTTTCTTTAAGTTATATTAGTATCTTTTCTTTCTTTCTGTATTTTTTTTCTACTGGTTTAACTGTTTGCTATTATTTTCGATTGGTTTATTATTCAATAACAGGTGAATTAAATTGTGGATCTTTAAATATATTAAGTGATGAGGGATGAATCTTGCTTCGTGGAATGAGAGGTTTATTAGTAATGAGAATTGTAGGAGGTAGTATGTTAAGTTGATTGATTTTTCCTACACCTTATATAATTTGTTTACCTAGCCATTTGAAATTGTTAATTTTATTTGTTTGTATTGTGGGAGGAGTGTTAGGTTATTTAATTTCAAATGTTTCCTTATTTTATTTCAATAAATCTTTAAGTAATTATGTAAGTAGTTATTTTTTTGGTTCTATGTGATTTATACCTTACATTTCTTCTTCTTCTTCTTGACTGGCGTAGACACCGCTTACGCGGTTATAGCCGAGTCCAAAACAGCGCGCCACGCATCCCTCCTTCTGGCAGTTTGGCGCCAATTGGTTATTCCAAGCGAAGCCAGGTCCCTCTCCACCTGGTCCTTCCATCGGAGTGGAGGTCTCCCTCTTCCTCTGCTTCCACCAGCGGGTACTGCATTGGAGGATGGAGTCATATGTAGAAGTTCACGCAAGTGAGGAAAGTTTCTGATTGTCATTCACTTGGGAGTGGCCAGGAACGATTCTTTTACATGTGGCTCAAGCAGCTCACGACTTCCGGTCTTAGACCAAGTATCCTCTGGGTAGCCAACAGACATCCGTTTGGAGGCGAGCTAAAGTGAGAAGGCGAAACCCGCTTATGCGGTTGTGCGTAGGGTTTGGGACCCACCACATAAAAACACCCCCCAATGAAAACGACGAAACAGCCTCGGATGAGAGACCCCGATTTTGATGACCTTACATTTCTACCTATGGAATTATTAACTATCCTTTGATTTTAGGGGGAATTGATCAGGGTTGATCAGAATTTTTAGGTGGTCAAAATTTATATAATGAATTAGTGAAATATTCTCAACATATATTTGTTATGCACAATAATAATTTGAAGATTTATCTTTTATTATTTGTTTTATGAATTATTTTCTTATTTTCTTTCTTTTTAATATTTTATTCAAGTAGCTTAAATGTAGAGCATAACACTGAAGATGTTAGGGTAATTATGTAATTCTTGGATATAGTGAATTGATTTTAGTAATTTATAAAAATAATAAAATTTTGTTTTTACAATGAAAATGTAATGTTTTTGTTAAACTAAAGGGTGATTTTTTAAGAGCTTGATAACTTTTTTAAAAAAAAAACGCATAAAATTTGCAAAATCTCATCGGTTCTTTATTTGAAACGTTAGATTGGTTCATGACATTTACTTTTTGAAGACAATTTCATGGAAATGTTGTCTTCCAAAGCTGGAATAGTTGCTGGCTTATTTCTGTAGACTTTAGACTTGACGTAGCCCCACAAAAAATAGTCTAAAGGCGTTAAATCGCATGATCTTGGTGGCCAACTTACGGGTCCATTTCTTGAGATGAATTGTTCTCCGAAGTTTTCCCTCAAAATGGCCATAGAATCGCAAGCTGTGTGGCATGTAGCGCCATCTTGTTGAAACCACATGTCAACCAAGTTCAGTTCTTCCATTTTTGGCAACAAAAAGTTTGTTAGCATCGAACGATAGCGATCGCCATTCACGGTAACATTGCGTCCAACAGCATCTTTGAAAAAATACGGTCCAATGATTCCACCAGCGTACAAACCACACCAAACAGTGCATTTTGCGGGATGCATGGGCAGTTCTTGAACGGCTTCTGGTTGCTCTTCACCCCAAATGCGGCAATTTTGCTTATTTACGTAGCCATTCAACCAGAAATGGACATTCAATAAATCGGACGTAAAGCGCGAAACACATTTCGAACCGAACACTGATTTTGGTAATAAAATTCAATGATTTGCAAGCGTTGCTCGTTAGTAAGTCTATTCATGATGAAATGTCAAAGCATACTGAGCATCTTTCTCTTTGACACCATGTCTGAAATCCCACGTGATCTGTCAAATACTAATGCATGAAAATCCTAACCTCAAAAAAATCACCCGTTATATAAATAGAAGTACAAATGGAGTTTAACCATTAAAATATAAAAGTTAGGAGCTTTTTCTTGAACGTCATACTTCCTTAATTGGAGAATAACCTCAATTCTATCATTAACAGTGATAAGACTCTTTTTGGCTTCAATTAAAAGGATTTAGTAAATAATTAATTTTATACAAATTTTTTGAGAATAAGGGTATTAAATACCTAATATTAGGTCGAAACTAATTGCAATAAATCGCTTCATATTCTGTTTAAGGTAGATTGAGAATATCAATACTTGTTTAATGCAAATCAAATGTTATAATTAACTACAACCCTAGGGTTAGTTTGATCAGTTTAATATTCCTTGATTTCATTCATGGTACAACCCAATAATTAGAATAATAATGAAAATAATTGAGGTAATTGTTCATATGAAGATATCTGAAATAGAGATAATTAGAATTATAGGTAAAATAAGAGCAATTTCTACATCGAAAATTAGAAAAATAATAGTGATTAGGAAAAATCGAAGTGAGAAAGGTAGACGTGAAGATGATTTTGGGTCAAATCCACATTCAAATGGGGAACATTTTTCTCGGTCTGTAAGAGCTTTTTTTGAAAGTACTGAAGCTAAAATTATTACAATTCTGGTGATTGCTATTAGAATTGACCCTATAATAATGATTGAAAAGATTATCTATACTACTGATTAGTAGACCTTATGATTGGAAGTCAAATATACTTATATACTATACAGATAATTAATTAACCTCCTCATCAATAAATTGAGATATAGAGGAATAATCATACAATATACGAAATGATGTGTTTTAGAAAAGTGGTTATTTAAATGTCGGATTAAACAGACTAAAAGGAAAGTTGTTCCGATTAATACATGAATTCCGTGGAAGACTGTTGCAATAAAGAATATAGAATCGTAAACTGAGTCTGCGATAGTAAAAGGTGATTCGATGTAATCATAGGCCTGTAGGATAGTGAAGTACACCCCTAATAAAACTGTAAAGAATAATCCTTGTGTGGCTTGAGAATGATTACCTTCCATTAATCTATGGTGAGCTCAAGTTACTGTAACTCCAGATGACAATAGAATTGCTGTAATCTGGAATGGGTTGAATGGTTGAATACCAGGTCATGAAGCACCTAGTTCGATGGCAGGTGATAGTCTGCCTTGGAAAAATGCGCAAAAGAATGAAACAAAGAATAAAGCTTCTGATAAAATAAATAAAATTATTCCTCATTGAAGTCCGAATTGGTAGGGTATGTAACCCTTGAAATGTTCCTTCTCATGAAACGTCTCGTTATCATTGATAAACTGTTAGAATAGTAATTACATTTCCTTATAGAAACAATGAAATATCATATTGGTGGAATCATTTAACTAAACCTGATACAGATGTTATAGCTCCAATAGCTCCTGTCTACTAAATGGAATGGGTGATTTGAGTGTGTTGACATTAGTTTACTTCACTAGAGTATATACCTCACATTGTGCAATAACTGGAGGGGAATAACGCTATTAAATTGTCTCAATAAAGTTATAGCTGAAATTATAAGACTTAGACTAGCTTCGGAACTAGACGAAGGATTCAGAAAGGAACAGGCCGGCTTTCGTCCCAGAAGGTCGTGTGTTGACCATGTAAATACGCTGCAAATAATCGTAGAACAGTCGGCGTTGTGGCGCTCCCCACTATATGTAGCTTTCATAGATTTTGAGAAAGCGTTCGACACGCTATGTCACCGTGCGATTTGGAGTGCTCTAAAATGTAAAGAAGTCTCGGATACCCTCATTATATTTATAAAGGCCTTGTACTCGGGGACCAGTTGTCGCGAGCTACACAATAGCCAACTTGGTAGCTGCATTCCTGTCGAAAGAGGCGTGCGACAAGGGTGTGTTTTATCGCCTTTACTTTTTAACACAGTTCTGGATGTTGTGATGAGGAGCGCAACGCGTGAAGAGAGAGGTATAAGGTGGGGACTGTTTGATCGGCTTGAAGACTTAGATTATGCGGATGACATATGCGTTTTATCGCATAGTCACGCAGATATGCAAGCTAAACTCAACGATATAGCCGAATCATCCGCAAACGCAGGTCTTAAAATTAATTAAAAAACAAGTAAGGAAGGGCTAAGTTCGGGTGTAACCGAACATTTTATACTCTCGCAATTTATTTATTTAACTTAATTAATATTATATAATACACAATTTGACCCACATATTCGTCATATATATTGTATAAAGTCCATTGAAAGTTGGAAACCATAATATTAGGTTAGAAGCACCGAGGTCCTCATGTTCGATATATGGGGCCTTGAAAACCTATGGTCCGATTTTGGCGATTTTTAGAATGGGGCTGCCACACTAAATACGTAGTATTTGTGCAAAGTTCTGCACCGATATTTTCACTAGTGCTTACATTATATATTGTAAAGTAAACGATTCAGATCGTTTTCAAAGTTCTGGTATATAGAAAGTAGGCGTGGTTGTGAAGCGATTTGGTCTATTTTCACAACATATCATTGTGATGTAAGGAAACTATTACAAACCAAGTTTCATTGAAATCGGTCGAGTGGTTCCTGAGATATGGTTTTTGACCCATAAGTGGGCGACGCCACGCCCATTTTCCATTTTGTAAAAAAATCTGAGTGCAGCTCTCATCTGCCATTTCTTATGTGAAATTTGGTGTTTCTGACGTTTTTCGTTAATGAGTTAACCCACTTTTAGTAATTTTCAACCTAACTTTTGTATGGGAGGTGGGCGTGGTTATAATCCGATTTCTTTCATTTTTGGACTGTATTAGGAAGTGGCTAAAAAAAACGACTGCAGAAAGTTTGGTTTATATAGCTCTATTGGTTTGCGAGATATGTACAAAAAACTTAGTAGGGGGCGGGGCCACGCCCACTTCCCCAAAAAAATTACATCCAAATATGCCCCTTCATAGTACGATCCTTCATACCAAATTTTATTTCCATAGCTTTATTTATGGCTTAGTTATGGCACTTTATGTGTTTTCGGTTTTCGCCATTTTGTGGGCGTGGCAGTGGTCCGATTTTGCTCATTTTCGAAAGCAACCTTCCTATGGTGCCAAGAAATAAGTGTGCCAAGTTTCATCAAGATATCTTATTTTTTACTCAAGTTACAGCTTGCTCAGGCGGACGGACGGACGGACGGACAGACAGATAGACATTCGGATTTGAACTCCACTCTTCACCCTGATCACTTTGGTATATATAACCCTATATCTAACTCGTTTAGTTTTGGGTGTTACAAACAACCGTTATGTGAACAAAACTATAATACTCTCGTAGCAACATTTGTTGCGAGAGTATAAAAACAAAAATTATGCGTTTGAACACCAACAATAAGAGTCCAGTTCCTCTGCGGATATAAGTAATCGCATAGGAAAAGCAAAACAAGCAGTTGGAATGCTCAAAAATATTTGGAAGTCTCAACAGTTATCCATTCGAACAAAAGTGCGGTTGTTTGACTCCAACATAAAATCTGTTTTGCTGTATGGCTGTGAGACTTGGAATGTCATCACCAGGGATTCACAACGACTCCAAACCTTCGTCAACCGTTGCCTTCGAAGAATACTAGGCATTTACTGCCCGGATATAATCTCCAACGAAACGCTATGGAGACGCACGCAACAAACCCCACTGCGTCTCGAAATTCTCAAACGTAAGTGGGCGTGGATCGGGCACACTTTGCGCAAACCTGTAAACGATATAGCAAGAAATGCTATTGATTGGAACCCGTCTGGACAGAGGCGAGTTGGCAGACCTGCTCATACGTGGAGAAGACAGTTGGAGGCTGACTTCAGACCTACAGGAAAAAGTTGGGGCGAAATAAAGCGTATGGCATGTGACAGAAATGGTTGGAACTGTTTTACTGTGGCCCTATGCTCCTTGCAGGAGTAACAGGAACTATATATATATATACTAGAGTATAAAGTACTTAAAACAGCTCAAACAGATTCAAGAATTTGTCCGGTTAACAAAAGTGGTACAATGGCGTAAGATAATGAAGGGCCAGTATTTCCTAATAGAGTTAATAATAAATGTCCTGCAATTATATTAGCTGCTAGTCGAACAGCTAAAGTTCCTGGTCGGATAATATTACTAATAGTTCCAATACATACCATGAATGGTATTAGTACTGCTGGAGTTCCTTGAGGCACTAAATGGGCGAATATATGTTGAGTGTGATTAATTCATCCGTATAATATAAAACATAATCATAGAGGAAGAGCTAAGGTAAGAGTTAGTGTTAGATATTGATAAAACATAATGGAAATGAGCTACTACGTAGTAAGTGTCATGAAGAATAATATCAACAGAAGAGTTTGCTAATACTACTCCAGTTAGTCCTCCAACTGTGAATAAAAACACAAATCCTAAAGCTCATAATATAGCTGGTGAATAATTTAATTGTGTTCCATGAAGAGTGGCTAATCAACTGAAAATTTTAATTCCAGTAGGAACAGCAATAATTATTGTAGCTGAAGTGAAGTAAGCTCGAGTATCAACATCTATACCTACTGTAAATATATGATGAGCTCATACAATAAACCCAAGTAACCCAATTGCTATTATAGCATAAATTATACCTAAGGATCCGAATGTTTCCTTTTTACCTGATTCTTGTCTAATAATGTGAGAAATTATTCCAAATCCTGGTAAAATTAAAATATAAACTTCAGGGTGTCCAAAGAATCAAAATAAGTGTTGGTATAAAATAGGATCCCCACCACCAGCTGGGTCGAAGAAAGATGTATTTAAGTTTCGGTCTGTTAAAAGTATAGTAATAGCTCCAGCTAATACTGGGAGAGATAGAAGTAAAAGAAGAGCTGTTAATACTACAGCTCAAACGAATAAAGGTATTCGGTCAAATGTAATCCCTGTTGATCGTATATTAATTACTGTAGTAATGAAATTTACAGCCCCTAAAATTGATGAAATACCAGCTAAATGTAGAGAAAAAATAGCTAAATCAACTGAGGCTCCACCATGAGTAGGGATGGCAACGATTAATCATTTGATTAAATTAATCGATTATTTTCATTTAATTTACGATTTAATTGCATCAAAACACCTTTTCTAATTACTCGACTATTACTCGAGTAATTGCAAAATAATCGCAAACAGCATTTTCAAATTTAATACATTTTATGTTCATTTAAGTTAGCTTACAAGTGTCGAAATTGGTCACATCAGTCATTAATGACTGCAAACGTTGTAAACATAGTTAAATTCTAATATGTCAACGTAGTTTAATATCAAACAATGAATTTATGGTAACACTGCATTTACAGTTAAGTCAAACGCATTTTACGTTCAGTTGTTTGAAGTGCAATGGCGCCAGTTAAAAGCGAAGTATGGACATTTTTTAATAAAATAAGCAATAACTACGTTAAATATCAACTCTAATATCAAAAGCGGGTGCAACTGCGACCGAAAAACGCAATCGTTTGACAACAAAACGTTTATCGAAATTGCTTTTTCTTCAAGCTTGGTTGAACAGACTTCTGAATTTTCTTGACTTCAATAAATATATTTTCCTTTATGCTAAGACAAATGAATTTTTAATACGATATTTTAATTTTATTTCCGTTTTTGTTTTTGTGTATATTCCAACACAATTTTAATGTCTGAAATAAGAATATAGTCTCCTATTTACTGCTACTTTGGACTGAGTAGGCAATTGAACAGTAAAGTCCTCTCTCGACGAACCAAAATCAAACTCTACAAGTCGCTTATCATTCCCGTCCTGCTTTATGGTGCAGAAGCTTGGACGATGTCAACATCAGATGAGACGACACTAGGAGTTTTCGAGAGGAAAATTTTGCGCAAGATTTACGGACCTCAGAACATTTGCAACGGCGAATACCGCAGACGATGGAACGATGAGCTGTACGAGTTATACGACGACATTGACATAGTTCAGCGAATAAAAAGACAGCGGCTACGCTGGCTAGGTCATGTTGTCCGAATGGACGAAAACACTCCAGCCCTGAAAGTGTTCGATGCAGTACCCGCCGGAGGAAGCCGAGGAAGGGGAAGGCCTCCACTCCGTTGGAGGGACCAGGTGGAGAGCGACCTGGTTACACTTGGAATCTCCAACTGGCGCCGAACTGCGAAGGAAAGAGAGGAGTGGCGCGCTCTCATCGATTCGGCTATAACCGGCTAAACGGTTGAACGCCAATCACATACATATTTTATTGGTTTTATTTTTACGCAAAGTTGCAAAACATAGTCTTTCAAGCAAGAGGCAATTCTTTTACTTTAAGATTGCTGTGCATATTTTGAAAAATTTAATGTCATTGTGCTACTTAACTTCAAATGTAGGCCATTTTCTCTTTTTGGATATGTCTGGGACTCTGTGATAGAGCATTATAATACAAAATTCGGCGCTGAAACTGGTGGTGGTCTTATGCAATTTAGTATTATTTGAAAACATTGGAATTAATCGATTAATCGATTTTTTTACATTAATTGCAATTTTTTTATATCTTTCAATTAATCATTTGATTATTTAAACGATTAAAAAAAAAATTTTGCCATCCCTAACCATGAGCGATAATTGATGAAAGGGGAGGGTAAACAGTTCAACCTGTACCAGCTCCGTTTTCTACTATACTGCTCACTAAAAGTAATGTAAGAGAGGGAGGTAATAATCAAAATCTTATATTATTCATTCGAGGGAACGCTATATCTGGTGCTCCTAATATTAGAGGTACTAATCAATTTCCAAATCCTCCAATTATAATAGGTATTACCATGAAAAAAATTATAACAAATGCATGAGCTGTTACGATTACATTATAGATTTGGTCATCTCCAATTAAAGCTCCTGGGTGCCCTAGTTCTGCTCGAACTAAAATTCTAAGAGATGTTCCTACTATATATACAAAAAACTTAGTAAAATTACATCCAAATATGCCCCTTCATAGTGCGATCCTTCATACCAAATTTCATTTCCTTAGCATTATTTTTGGCTTAGTTATGGCACTTTATGTGTTTTCGGTTTTCGCCATTTTGTGGGCGTGGCAGTGGTCCGATTTTGCTCATTTTCGAAAGCAACCTTCCTATGGTGCCAAGAAATAAGTGTGCCAAGTTTCATCAAGATATCTTAATTTTTACTCAAGTTACAGCTTGCACAGACGGACGGACGGACGGACGGACAGACAGACATTCGGATTTGAACTCCACTCTTCACCCTGATCACTTTGGTATATATAACCCTATATCTAACTCGATTAGTTTTGGGTGTTACAAACAACCGTTATGTGAACAAAACTATAATACTCTCTTTAGCAACATTTGTTGCGAGAGTATAAATATATATATGCGTAATAAAGCCCAACGAATTTTTGAAAAACCTATAATTAGGTATATGGGAGCTAGGAGATGTTGTGACCCGATTTTAATAATTTTTGGAACAGAGACACACTATTGGAAGAAAACAATTTCGTCTGAATTACATTAAATTATTTGAGAGATTTACCCATATTTTCGGTTAAAATTTAGCTTTAGGCGCTGAGTTCAACATGTTCGATATCTGGGGCCTTGAAAAGTTATAGTCCGTTTTCGACAATTTTTTCACAAGTGATGCCACAGATCATATGTAGTATTTGTGTAAAGTTTTATTTCGCTATCATCATTGGTTCCTAATGTATATATTATAAAGTGAAGGATTCAGATGGAATTCAAAATTGAGTTATAAAGAAAGTAGTCGTGGTTGTGAACCGATTTCATCCATTTTCCACACATGTCATCAGGGTGTCAATAAAATATTATAGTAGTCGACGCCACGCCCATTTTCCATTTTGGAAAAAAATCTGAGTGCAGCTTTCATCTGCCATTTCTTTGAAATTTAGTGTTTCTGACGTTTTTCGTTAGTGAGTTAACCCACTTTTAGTCATTTTCAACCTAACCTTTGTATGGGAGGTGGGCGTGGTTATTATCCGATTTCTTTCATTTTTGAACTGTATAAGGAAACGGCTAAAAGAAACGACTGCAGAAAGGCTGCTTTGGCTTATATAGCTTTATTGGCTTGTGAGTTATATACAAAAAACCGATTTGGGGGCGGGGTCACGCCCACTTTTCCAAAAAAATTACATTTGAATGTGCCCCACCCTAATGCGATCCTATGTTCCAAATTTTATTTTCAGAACTTTATTTATGGCTTAGTTATAGCTCTTTATGTGTTTTTGGTTATCGCCATTTTGTGGGCGTGGCAGTGGTCCGATTCCGCCCATCTTCGAACTTGACCTTCTTATGGTGCCAAGGAATACGTGTTCCTAGTTTCATTAAGATATCTCAATTTTTACTCAAGTTACAGCTTGTACGGACGGGCAGACGGACAGACGGACAGACGGACATCCGGATTTGAACTTTACTTGTCACCCTGATCACTTTGGTATATATAATATATCTAAATCGTTAAGTTTTAGGACTTACAAACAACCGTTATGTGGACAAAACTATAATACTCTCTTTAGCAACTTTTGTTGCGAGAGTATAAAAATAACTAAGTCAACTGAGGCTCCTCCATGAGCAATAATTGACGAAAGGGGATGGTAGACAGTTCAACCTGTACCATCCCCGTTTTCTACTATACTGCTCACTAAAAGTAATGTAAGAGAGGGGCGTAATAATCAAAATCTTATATTATTCATTCGAAAGAATGATATATCTGGTGCTAGAGGTACCTCAGTCAAATAATTATATGTGCATGAACTTTTTGCAAAAAAAATTAAAGATTACAAAATTGCAAAATATTTCTGAGTATGTAAATATTGGCAAAATCTTGCTTTATGGCTAATTTAAGGTGACGTACTGTCTCAAACTGCTTTCTGTTTTGGAAAACAGGAGCAGAGAGGTTCCCCCAGAGATCCTCAATAGGATTTAGGTTCGAACTCAATGCTGCACATTGTAATACCGGAATTTTCCGGTCGTTAAAGATGTTCTTTGTGTGGATTGAAGCGTTATCCTTTCGATATGTCCAGTTATATGCCATAAATATTGCCGGCAAATTTTATTAACTCGCTATCCAAAGATCTACATTGATATTAGCTTTCATTTGAGTGAATATAAAACATGTAGATAGCTTTCCACAGCAGCAAAATGCAGCCCATGAAATCAAGGTACCGCTTCCAAAATATCGCTTGTAGTAGGACCGTCGTTCCTGCTGCGAATCTCTCCAATATTTCTTGCAATGACCTGGGCCAACCAAATTTAATTTTCGTTCGTCACTAAAGACTGTATTCTATCACTCATCGGCACAGAATTGGTATTTATATGCAAACCTCAAATGTGCTTTATTGTGTATTTCTTTAGCGTTGGCTTAGGTGCCATGGAGGTGTGTTTCAGAATCTGATTTTTATGTATAATTGGAAAAATTATATTTATTGTGATTTTATGTCTTAACTAGGTCCATATTTGATCGCTGATTATCAAGTCCGCAACTACTAGCCGTCGAATCATCCTTTCCCACCGCTCATCAATGTTGTTTTTCGTCCGCTGCGTCGCACTATACCGTAATTAGTGGGGTTTTTAAGAAATTTTGAGATACAGTTCCGATGTCGCTTTGGTCTAGAGCCATTTTGGAACCGCTTTCATGCATTCCTATGATTATTACTTGTTCCTCGGCTGATAAACTAGTACCACGAGGCATTTTAGGTTTAAAGTTAAATAGATATAATCAAATTTTTAATAATTTATTAAGTTAATGCACCTACAATGCACCTGAAGAGGGAAGCGAGACGCATTTGCAGACAAAAAAAGAAAGAGGCCGAAATGCGTGAGTATGAAGAGCTTGACAAGCTGGCCGACAGGGGTAATGCTCGAAAATTTTACGAAAAGATCCGGCGACTAACTGAAGGTTTCAAGACCGGAGCACACTCCTGTAGGACCCCCAGAGGTGATCTAGTTATTGATGACCAGAGTATACTGAGTTTGTGGAGGGAACACTTCTCCAGCCTGCTGAATGGCAGTGAAAGTACAACACCAGGAGATGGCGAACCCGATTCCCCAATCGACGACGATGGAGCAGATGTTCCATTGCCCGACTGTGAAGACATTCGAATAGCAATTACCCGCTTGAAGAACAATAAGGCGGCGGGTGCCGATGGATTACCGGCCGAGCTATTCAAATACGGCGGCGAAGAGCTGATAAGGTGCTTGCATCAGCTTCTTTGCAGAATATGGTCGGAAGAAAGCATGCCTGACGATTGGAATCTCAGTGTACTCTGCCCAATACAACCCCACAATCTGCGCCAATTACCGTGGGATAAGCCTCCTCAACATCGCGTATAAGGTTCTGTCGAGCGTATTGTGTGAAAGACTAAAGCCCACCGTCAACAAACTGATTGGACCTTATCAGTGTGGCTTTAGACCTGGAAAATCAACAACAGACCAGATATTCACCATGCGCCAAATTTTGGAGAAGACCCGTGAAAATAGGATCGACACACACCATCTCTTTGTCGACTTTAAAGCTGCTTTCGACAGCACGAAAAGGAGCTGCCTTTATGCCGCGATGTCTGAATTTGGTATCCCCGCAAAACTAATACGACTGTGTAAGCTGACGTTGAGCAACACCAAAAGCTCCGTCAGGATCGGGAAGGACCTCTCCGAGCCGTTCGATACCAGACGAGGTTTCAGACAAGGTGACTCACTCTCGTGTGATTTCTTTAACCTGATGCTGGAGAAAATAATACGAGCTGCAGAGCTAAATCGAGAAGGTACAATCTTTTATAAGAGTGTACAGCTACTGGCGTACGCCGATGATATCGATATCATCGGAAACAACACCCGCGCCGTTAGTTCTGCTTTCTCCAGACTGGATTAGGAAGCGAAGCGTATGGGTCTGGTGGTGAACGAGGACAAGACGAAATATCTCCTGTCGTCAAACAAACAGTCAGCGCATTCGCGTCTTGGCTCCCACGTCACTGTTGACAGTCATAACTTTGAAGTTGTAGATAATTTCGTCTACCTGGGAACCAGCATTAACACCAATAACAATGTCAGCCTGGAAATCCAACGCAGAATCACTCTTGCCAACAGGTGCTACTATGGACTAAGTAGGCAATTGAAAAGTAAAGTCCTCTCTCGACGAACAAAAACCAAACTCTACAAGTCTCTCATCATTCCCGTCCTACTTTACGGTGCAGAAGCGTGGACGATGTCAACATCCGATGAGACGGCACTAGGAGTTTTCGAGAGAAAGGTTTTGCGGAAGATTTATGGTCCCTTAAGAATTGGCAACGGCGAATACCGCAGACGATGGAACGATGAGCTGTATGTGTTATTCGACGACATAGACATAGTCCAGCGAATAAAAAAACAGCGGCTACGCTGGCTAGGTCATGTTGTCCGAATGGATGAAAGTGCTCCAGCTCTGAAAGTATTCGATGCAGTACCCGCTGGTGGAAGCAGAGGAAGAGGGAGACCTCCACTCCGATGGAAGGACCAGGTGGAGAGGGACCTGGCTTCGCTTGGAATAACCAATTGGCGCCAAACTGCCAGAAGGAGGGATGCGTGGCGCGCTGTTTTGGACTCGGCTATAACCGCGTAAGCGGTGTCTACGCCAGTCAAGAAGAAGAAGAATGCACCTACAATAATTTTGAAAACAAATTTTAGCAAAAAAAGTTTTTGCTGCGACACTATCAGTAAGAAAGATCCGCTCAATTGATTTTGCTGCTTATCAAGTCCGCAACTACTAGCCGTCGAATCATCCTTTCCCACCGCTTATCAATGTTGTTTTTCGTCCGCTGCGTCGCACTATACCGTAATTAGTGGGGTTTTTAAGAAATTTTGAGATACAGTTCCGATGTCGCTTTGGTCTAGAGCCATTTTGGAACCGCTTTCATGCATTCCTATGATTATTACTTGTTCCTCGGCTGATAAACTAGTACCACGAGGCATTTTAGGCTTAAAGTTAAATAGATATAATCAAATTTTTAATAATTTATTCAGTTAATGCACCTACAATAATTTTGAAAACAAATTTTAGCAAAAAAAAGTTTTTGCTGCGACACTATCAGTAAGAAAGATCCGCTCAACTGATTTTGCACATATAAATATTTACTATGCAATACAAAATTCACAAGCACATTCTTAATGTAACTGTACAACGAACGAGAAAAGTACGAAACAATTTTCATTGCATAGTAACGGTAACATATCAACCTTTTATTTCACATTTACCGAAATCAAAAAAATAACAGTGAATAAAAAATATAAACAAAGGCAGAAATGCACATATATTTATTTGACTGTGGTACTAATCAATTTCCAAATCCTCCAATTATAATAGGTATTACCATGAAAAAAATTATAACAAATGCATGAGCTGTTACGATTACATTATAGATTTGGTCATCTCCAATTAAAGCTCCTGGGTGCCCTAGTTCTGCTCGAACTAAAATTCTAAGAGATGTTCCTACTATACCTGCTCAAGCTCCGAAAATAAAATATAATGTTCCAATATCTTTATGGTTCGTTGAAAATAGCCATTGTCGCGATTAAATGGCTGAAGTTTAGGCAATAGACTGTAAATCTATTTATAAGAATTTATTCTTTTTAATCAAGGCTTTATAGTCAATAATGATATTAGACTGCAATTCTAAAGGAGTAAAAACTTACTAAGGCTTAAAAGACTATACTTATATCACTGTGATAGTCAAAAAAAAAAGACAAGACCAAATTCGACGGTTTCCCCCTATTTCGGGTCCTACGAATCGAACTGCATCATTACTTTTTTGAAGTTTTTCATCAAAGTTGCCCATTGTAAGAGAAAGGCACATTTTTCTTCGGTCTCTAACTTTTTTAAAGTTGACTTTTTTGGTAAACTTTCTTTGGCAAAGCTTCTCAGAATAAGCCCGTCTTTAAGTTCTTAGATGACTGTAAGCCCCAAAATCAATGTTTTTTGTGTCCTTATAGCGGGGGAAACCGTCGAATTTGGTCTTGTCTTTTTTTTTTTTTGAAAAAAAAAAACTATCACAGTGTATTTATAGCTTTGAAGGCTATTAGTTTATTTAACTTAAAGCCTTACTATAAATTTACAAGAATAGGTAGACTAGGGAAACTAGTACTAATCTAAATGTAGAGATGAAAGATAAAACAAGTATAGTTTTAAATGAAAAATTGTTGATGAATATATTTACAGTTCAGTTATTTTCGTAGTAGTTTAGTATAAAAGCTGCAAAACATAGCCGTAGATAAAAAAATAATGTAATCAAAGTTATTACAGTTATGATGGTTATTAAAATGTATTGTCTTTTTAGAACTAATATTTGAATAACCAATCATTTAGGTAAAAATCCAATAAATGGGGGCAATCCACCTAAGGATAAAAGATTTAGGAATAATATAAATTTTAAAATTTTTGATCTAAAAAATGAATTGAATAGTTGATTGATGTGGAATATTTTAAAATTGTTGAATATGAAAGTTAAACTGAAGGATAAAAAGGAATAAAATGAGAAATAACCTTCTATAACATTTGGGAATCAGAAATGAAAGGGGGCTGCTCCTCTTTTTAATAATAGCGATGATGTAATAATTAGGTCATTATATAAAGAATTTTCTTGTGTGACAGGAAAATTGTTTAAGTATCTCATTATAATAGCAAATAATAATACTGCTGATGCTAAAGCTTGAGTTAGGAAATACTTAAGAGAGGCTTCTGTAGATATTAAATTATTACTATTTATTAGGGGGATAAAAGATAATAAATTAATTTCTAGACCTATTCAAGCTCCCAATCAAGAATTAGATGATACTGTGATTATCGTACCTGTAATTAAGATAAAGAAGAATATAATTTTAGCTGAATTATTAAAAATTAAAAAGAAAAGGATTAGGACCTTTATAAATGGGGTATGAACCCAGTAGCTTGATTAGCTTATCTTTTTATAATTGATATATTTTGGTGTATGATGCACAAAAGTTTTTGATACTTTTAGAAATAGTTTAATTCTATTAAATATAATGAATGTAATATTATTACATAATTTACCCTATCAAGGTAACCCTTTTCGTCAGGCAATTCATTCAAGCTGTTTTCATCTAATTTTTTTTTTCTATAGTTAATTTTAATTAAGTTAGATAAAATAATTAAATTTAAATTAATTTTATTTAAATAAGTTAAATTAGTAAACTTATTTAAATTGTACTTTTTATTAGTAGTTAACAGTAAATTCCAATATAGACATTTCCGAGAGTTAAAAGTACAACTCATAGATAAATAGATAGATGAATAACAAAGAGTTATTTTTATTATTTATTTATACAAATGTCTAACTACAGATGATTTTATCTACTAATCAATTGATCTAATTGTTATAGATCTCTGAATTTTAGGGTTTTTTTGACATAATTAATAGGCATATATTAATTAATTAAATATTTATATATATATAGATATTTATTAATCTTAACTGGTATATCGTTAATTTATCTTTAACTAATATTTTAAAATTTTTAAAACTATATAAAAATAAATTTATGAATGAAAATTTAATTTAAATTTTAATATTTTATAAATTTTATAATTTAAAAAAAAAAAAAAAAAAATTTGTATAAAATTAATTATTTACTAAATCTTTTTATACAGATATGATAATTTTTATTAAATTAATAATAAATAATTAATTATTACTAGTTGAATTTAATGAAAACATGATTTTTTATAATAGGCTGTTTTCATCTAATTTTCTACAATGAAAAACGGTTAATTACTTAGGGGGTAATGACTGATGCAGCTCGGAATACTAATCTATTTTATTTTTATGTTTTTTTATTTTATTAAAGTTGTACTTTAAGTTAGTTACTAAGATTTAATATGGTTTATTAGTAATTTATGTATACTTTTTTAATAAATTAATATTAAAGTTTTATTTTGGCTTTGAATTTTATTATTGATTTATTTTATATGTAAGTTTTTGCGTGTATTTTTATTTATTTTAATAATAAATAAATTTTAATTATAATCTCAGTAAATAGCTTTATTAATCAAGGAAACTTGGAAATAGTAATTTCATAAAGTATTGGCTAAATTTGTGCCAGCAGCCGCGGTTACACAAATAATGCAAATAAAATTTGTTCAGTGTGAGTTAAAATGATTGATTTTAAAATAAAATTAAATTTATTAGGTGAAATTTTAAATTTAATAATTTTTAAATTGTGGGATTTTGAAGCTTGTAAATTTTAGATATAAACTAGGATTAGATACCCTATTATTTAAAATGTAATTGTTAACACTAAGGTAGTAGTAGTTATGTTCTTGAAACTTAAAAAATTTGGCGGTATTTTAGTCTATTCAGAGGAACCTGTCCTGTAATTGATAATCCACGATGAACCTTGCTTAAGTTTGTTTTTCAGTTTATATACCGTCGTTATCAGAATATTTTATTAGAATAATAATTTTCTATAATTTTAATAGGAGTGTATATCAGATCAAGGTGTAGCTTATATTTGAGTAGAGATGGGTTACAATAAATATATTTAAACGGATCTAATTATGAAATATTTTTAGTGAAGGTGGATTTGATAGTAAAATTTTAAAGATTGTGAATTTGATTTTAGCTCTAGAATATGCACACATCGCCCGTCGCTCTTACTATTAAGGTAAGATAAGTCGTAACATAGTAGATGTACCGGAAGGTGTATCTAGAATGACAGTTTAAAGCTTATTTAGTAAAGCATTTCATTTACATTGAAAAGATTTTTGTGCAAATCAATATAAACTGAGCAATATTTGTTTATTAATTTTTTTTGTTTTAAAATTAATTTATTAAAAATAATTATATAATTTGATGTTTTAGTAGTTTTTAACGAAAAAATAATAATAATAATAGTTAATTAGTATTGTGAAAGATTACTGAAATATTTTGAAAAATTTTTGTTTTAAAAGAAAATTTAATTTATTGTACCTTGTGTATCAGGGTTTATCAAATAATTAATAATTATTTATTAATCTCGATTTTATAAGAGTTAATAATTTATGAAAGTTAATGTGTCAAAATTATTTTAAATAAATTATTAGAAATGAAATGTTATTCGTTTATAAAGGTATCTAGTTTTTATACTCTCGCAACAACAAAGTTGCTGGAGAGTATTATAGTTTTGTTCACATAACGGTTGTTTGTAACACCCAAAACTAAACGAGTTAGATATAGAGTCATATATACCAAAGTGATCGGGGTGACGAGTAGATTTGAAATCCGGATGTCTGTCCCTCCGTCCGTCTGTCCGTCTGTGCAAGCTGTAACTTGAGTAAAAATTACGATATCTTGACGAAACTTGGCACAAATATTCCTTGGCACCATAAGAAGATCAAGTTCGAAAATGGGCAGAATCGGACCATTGCCACGCCCACAAAATGGCGAAAACCAAAAACACATAAAGGGTCATAACTAAGCCATAAATGAAGTAATAAAAGTAAAATTTGGAATAAAGGATCACACTAGGAGGGGGCATATTTGGATGTAATTTTTTTGGGGTAGCGGGCGTGGCCCCGCCCACAAATCGGTTATTTGTATTTAACTCGCAAACCAATAAAGCTATATAAACCAAACTTTCTGCAGTCGGTTCTCTTATGTACCCCACCACACACCATGAAAATAGTTGAAATCGGATAATAACCACGCCCACCTCCCATACAAAGGTTAGGTTGAAAATTACTAAAAGTGGGTTAACTAACTAACGAAAAACGTCAGAAACACTAAATTTTGCAGAAGAAATAGCAGAAGGGAACTGTACTCAGATTTTTTTACAAAATGGAAAATGGGCGTGGCATCGCTCACTTATGGGTCAAAAACCATATCTCAGGAACTACTTGACCGATTCGAATGAAATTCGGTATATAATATTTTCTTGACACCTGATAACACGGACAAAAAATGGGCAAAATCGGTTTACAACCACGACTACTTTCCTTATAACTCAATTTTTAATTCCATCTTATTCCTTCACTTTATAATGCAAACATAAGGAATCAATGAAGATAGCGGAATAAAACTTTACACAAATAGTGCATATCATCTCTGGCTTCACTTGCGAAAAAATTGTCGAAAACGGATCATAACTTTTCAATGCCCCAGCCTAAGGATAAATTTTAACCGAAAATATGGGTAAATCTCTCAGATATCTCAATTTAATTCAGAGGAAATTGTTTTCTTCTAATAGTGTGTCTCTTTTCCAAAAATTATTAAAATCGGGTCATAACATCTCCATATACCTCATTGTAGGTTTTTCAAAAATACGGTGAGCCTTATTCCGCATATATGTATTGGTTAATATGTGAGCTATCTTAGCAAAATTAAGTGAGCGTATCGTCTTGGATATAGTGTACCTTGCTGATGAAAATGAATGAAATCGGTTCAGGAATTATCTCAGCCCTCATATACTATACATGACGATTTATGGGTTAATTTGTATGTTATCTTAATAAAATTTCTTCAATAAATTGCGAGAGTATAAAATGTTCGGTTGCACCCGAACTTAGCCTTTCCTTACTTGTTTTAGAAATAAATTTAATTTACGAATTTTTAATTTTTTGGTTATTTGTTTAATTGAAAAATTTATTAATTTGAATATCTTAAGGGATAAGCTTTAAGATAAATTGTTAAAAATTAATAATTTTAATATAAAATGTATGCTTAGAATTAGCAATCATTATAAAGTTTGTTATAAATTATTTTATAGTTTATATTATTTATTATATTTTAATTTATTTATAAAAATTTTTTTATTAATAATTTATAAAAAGGAATAATGATAGAATTAGTATATTTAATGTTTAAGTAATTTTATATGATAAGTTTGTATAAAGAACTCGGCAAATTTTTTACCCGCCTGTTTAACAAAAACATGTCTTTTTGAGTTATTTTTAAAGTCTGACCTGCCCACTGAAATTTTTAAATGGCCGCAGTATCCTAACTGTGCAAAGGTAGCATAATCATTAGTCTTTTAATTGAAGGCTGGTATGAACGGTTGGACGAGGTATAAGCTGTTTCATATAAATTTATAATAGAATTTTATATTTTAGTCAAAAAGCTAAAATATTATTAAAAGACGAGAAGACCCTATAAATCTTTATATTTTTTTTTATTTAAATTTTTTGGATTTATTTTATTTTTATAATAGAAAATATTTTGTTGGGGTGATGTTAAAATTTAATGAACTTTTAATTATAAAAAATCATTAATTTATGAGTTATTGATCCATTAGTAGTGATTATAAGATTAAGTTACTTTAGGGATAACAGCGTAATTTTTTTGGAGAGTTCATATCGATAAAAAAGTTTGCGACCTCGATGTTGGATTAAGATATAATTTTAGGTGTAGCCGCTTAAATGTTAAGTCTGTTCGACTTTTAAATTCTTACATGATCTGAGTTCAGACCGGCGTAAGCCAGGTTGGTTTCTATCTTTAGTAAATTATAATACCTTAGTACGAAAGGACCAGGTATTAAAATAATTATATTTTTAAATTAGAATATGATTAATTTAAATAACTATTTTGGCAGATTAGTGCAATAAATTTAGAATTTATTTATGTAATTTATATTACAAATAGTACTTGTTTTTTATAGAATTTATTTTATCAATTATTGGCAGTTTAATTTTAGTAATTTGTGTTTTAGTGAGAGTTGCTTTTTTAACTCTTTTGGAGCGTAAAGTATTAGGTTATATTCAAATTCGTAAGGGGCCTAATAAGGTTGGATTAATAGGTATTCCACAACCTTTTTGTGATGCGATTAAGTTATTTACTAAGGAACAAACTTATCCTCTTTTGTCAAATTATATTTCTTATTATTTTTCTCCTATTTTTATACTCTGTAACAAAAGTTGCTAAAGAGAGTATTATAGTTTTGTTCACATAACGGTTGTTTGTAAGTCATAAAACAAAACGAGTTAGATATAGGGTTATATATATCAAAATGATCAGGGTGACGAGACGAGTCAAAATCCGAATGTCTGTCTGTCCGTCCGTCCGTGCAACGGATAACTTGAGTAAAAATTGAGATATCTTGATGAAACTTGGAACACACGTTCCGTGGGACCGTGAGAGGGTTGCTTTCGAAAATGGGCCAAATCGGACCAATGCCACGCCCACAAAATGGCGAAAACCGAAAACACAAAAAGTGTCATAACTAAGCCATAAATAAAGTTATAAAAGTAAAATTTGGAACAGAGGATCGCACTAGAAAGGGGCATATTTGGATGTAATTTTTTGGGAAAGTGGGTGTGGCCTCGCCCCCAAATCGGTTATTTGTATATATCTCGCAAACCAATAAAGCTATATATACCAAACTTTCTGCAGTTAGTTCTCTTTCGTACCCCACCAAACACCATGAAATTAGTTGAAGTCGGATAATAACGCCAGAAACACTAAATTTCACACACGAAATCGCAGATGGAAGCTGCACTCAGATTTTTTTACAAAATGGAAAATGTGGCATCGCCCACTTATGGGTCAAAAACCATATCTCAGGAACTACTCGACCGATTTCAATGAAACTTGGTTTGTGATAGTTTCCTTACATCCTTATGTTGTGAAAATAGGCCAAATCGCTTCACATCCACGCCTACTTCCTATATACCAGAACTTTGAAGACGATCTGAAACGTTTACTTTACAATATATAAAGTAAGCACTAGTGAAGATATCGATGCAAAACTTTGCACAAATACTACCTTTATAGTGTGGCAGCCCCATTCTAAAAATCGCCGGAATTGGACCATAGGTTTTCAAGGCCCCATTAATCGAACATGAGGACCTCGGTGCTTCTAACCTAATATTATGGTTTCCAACTTTCAATGGACTTTATACAATATATATGACGAATATGTGGGACAAATTATATATTATATAATATAAATAAAGTTAAATAAATAAATTGCGAGAGTATAAAATGTTCGGTTACACCCGAACTTAGCCCTTCCTTACTTGTTTCTTTATTTCTTTCTTTAGTTGCTTGATTGTGTATTCCTTTATTTGTAAAGTTATTTTCTTTTAATTTAGGGTTATTATTTTTTTTATGTTGTACTAGTTTGGGGGTTTATACTGTTATGGTTGCTGGTTGATCTTCTAATTCTAATTATGCTTTATTAGGGGGGCTTAGTATAGCATTAGTTTTATTGTCTTTTGTTTTTTTAATTGGGGGTTATAATATTTTAGATTTTTTCTATTATCAAAAAAGAATTTGATTTTTGGTTATTTTATTTCCTATTAGATTAGTTTGGTTTTGTATTTGTTTAGCAGAAACTAATCGGACTCCTTTTGATTTTGCTGAAGGGGAATCTGAATTAGTATCTGGATTTAATATCGAATATAGAAGAGGAGGATTTGCTTTGATTTTTATAGCTGAATATGCTAGTATTTTGTTTATAAGAATGTTATTTTGTGTAATTTTTTTAGGGTGTGATTTATTTAATGTTATATTTTATGTTAAGTTAACATTTATTTCTTTTTTATTTATTTGAGCTCGTGGTACTTTACCTCGGTTTCGTTATGATAAATTAATGTATTTGGCTTGAAAAAGTTTTTTACCTTTTTCATTAAATTTTTTATTATTTATTATTGGATTTAAATTATTATTGATTTGTTATATGTGGTTAATAAAAATTAGTAAAGTCAATAGAAAATTTGATTTCTATCTTATGTTTTCAAAACATATGCTTATTCAAGCTCATTAACTAGTTGATTAAATTATCTCATCATTTATTAACTAGTGGATTAATAATATAATAAAGGAAGTAGATAACAGTTAAAATTTGTCCTACTAGGACGTATGGATCTTCTACTGGACGAGCACCAATTCATGTTAATAGAATAACTGTTACTACCATAGATCAAAATAAGATTTTATTGATAGGATAAAATTGAATTCCTCGGAATTTTCTTAAATGATAAAAAGGTAAAATAGCTAAAATAGCAATTGATAAGACTAGTGCAATTACTCCTCCAAGTTTATTAGGAATAGAACGTAAGATTGCATAAGCGAAAAGGAAGTATCATTCGGGTTGAATGTGTACTGGGGTTACTAAAGGATTTGCTGGAATGAAATTATCTGGGTCTCCAAGTAAGTAAGGATTGATTAATGTAAGAAGAAGAAGAGCTGCAATTATTACAATGAACCCTACAATATCCTTGAATGAGAAATATGGGTGGAAGGGGATTTTATCAATATTAGAATTTAATCCAATTGGGTTATTTGATCCTGTTTGATGCAAGAATAGTAAGTGAATTAAAGTTATTGCTAATACAATAAATGGTAAAATAAAATGGAAAGTGAAGAATCGAGTAAGAGTTGCGTTATCAACAGCGAATCCTCCTCATACTCATTGTACTAAATCAATACCTAAATATGGAATAGCTGATAATAGATTAGTAATAACTGTGGCTCCTCAGAATGATATCTGTCCTCAAGGTAAAACATATCCTATAAAGGCTGTTGCTATTACTAAAAATAGAATTAGTACTCCTACTAATCAAGTGGGTGTGAATAAATATGAGCCGTAGTAAATACCTCGTCCAACGTGTAGGTAGATACAAATAAAGAAAAATGATGCTCCGTTAGCGTGAAGAGTTCGTAATAATCAACCATAATTTACATCACGACAAATGTGATTTACTCTATTGAAAGCTAAATTAATATCAGCTGTATAATGTATAGCCAGGAATAACCCTGTTATAATTTGAATGATTAAACATAATCCTAGAAGGGAACCGAAATTTCATCAAGCTGAAATATTTACAGGGGCCGGCAGATCTACTAAAGCATTATTTGCAATTTTAAATAGTGGGTGTTGGGTTCGCAAAGGTTTGTTCATTAGTTTATTGGTCGAAGAGGGCCGTAAAATAATTTAGTAATTTTTACTACAGCGATTAAAGTAACTAAAAGGTAATTTATTAATAGAATAGTGATTATATTTGTGGGGAAGTTGTATAATTTATGTAGATTTAGAGCATTTTCTGGAAGAAGAACACTTATTTGGTTAAATGGTTGTATTTCTAAATTTTGTATAAAAGATGCTGTTGATGATTTATCTATAAATACGGAGATTAATATAAGAGTTGCTATAACTATTACACAAATAGTAGTTAATTTTATAGATAAAGAAAATATTTCATTTGAAGCTAGAGAGGTTACATAAATAAATAGAACTAATATTCCTCCCAGGAAAATTAGAAATAGAATATAAGAAAATCAAAATCTTTTTGCTATTAATCCTGTTAATAAACAAATTTGTAAAGTTTGGATTAATAGTATTAATCCTATAGCTAAGGGATGATTTATTTGAATAAAAATAAGTCTTGAAATTAATGTAGATGTGTATAAAAATAGTTGTATAATATCAGGAGGTAGTTTAATTAAAATATTAATTTTGGGGATTAATGATAAAGTAATTTCTTTTCTCTTGAAGTTTTAAAAGACTTAATCTTATTTTTGGTTTACAAGACCAATGTTTTTATTAAACTATTAAAACTAATGTTAATAAGTTTATATTGAGGGTTACCTTGTTTTTTGTTTTTAATAGGAATTTTTGTTTTTGTTTCTAATCGTAAGCATTTATTATCAATACTTTTGAGTTTAGAATATATTGTATTAAACTTATTTTTTCTTTTATTTATTTTTTTAAATTTGATAGATTATAGAAGATTTTTTAGTATAATATTTTTGACTTTTAGAGTTTGTGAAGGTGCTTTAGGACTTTCTATTTTAGTTTCTATAATTCGTACTCATGGAAATGATTATTTTCAATCATTTAATATTTTACAATGTTAAAATTAATTTTTATAATACTTTTTATTAGTCCTATTTGTTTTATTAATGGTTTATTTTGAATGGTACAAAATTTATTGTTTGTTGTTACCTTTATTTTTATTATATTAAATTATTGTACTAATTATTTTGTAAGTATTTCTTATTTTTTAGGATTTGATGTAATTTCTTATGGGTTAATTCTATTAAGTTTTTGAATTTGCACACTAATGTTGACAGCTAGCGAGTCTGTTAATAAGTATAGCAATTATAAAAGATTATTTTTGTTTAATGTATTAATTTTATTAGTTTTTTTAGTTCTGACTTTTAGAAGTATAAATTTATTTATATTTTATTTATTTTTTGAAAGTAGTTTAATTCCTACGTTATTTTTAATTTTAGGATGAGGATATCAACCAGAACGTTTACAGGCTGGGGTTTATTTATTATTTTATACTTTATTAGTTTCTTTACCTATATTGGTTGGGATTTTTTATTTATATAATACTTTAAATACTATAAATTTTTATTTATTGGGTAATTATATATTTAATTATGATTTGTTATATTTGAGTTTAATTTTAGCTTTTTTAGTTAAGATACCAATATTTTTGGTTCATTTATGATTACCTAAGGCTCATGTAGAGGCCCCAGTTTCAGGGTCAATAATTTTAGCTGGTATTATATTAAAGTTAGGAGGATATGGACTATTGCGAGTGTTTTCTTTTTTACAGATAAGAGGAGTTAAATATAATTATGTCTGAGTTAGTATTAGATTAGTAGGGGGGGTATTGATTAGATTGGTTTGTTTACGTCAGACTGATTTAAAGGCTCTTATTGCTTATTCTTCTGTAGCTCATATAGGAATTGTATTAGGGGGTCTTATAACTTTAACTTATTGAGGTCTTTGTGGGTCTTATACTTTGATAATTGCTCATGGATTATGTTCTTCAGGGTTGTTTTGTTTGGCTAATATTACTTATGAACGGTTAGGGAGTCGAAGTTTATTAATTAATAAGGGATTATTAAATTTTATACCTTCTATGACTTTATGGTGATTTTTATTAAGAGCTTGTAATATAGCAGCTCCTCCTTCATTGAATTTATTAGGTGAAATTTCTTTGTTGAATAGAATTGTTAGTTGATCTTGAGTTACTATAATTGCTTTATCTTTATTATCTTTTTTTAGAGCTGCTTATACATTATATTTATATGCTTATAGTCAACATGGAAAGGTATTTTCTGGTGTATATTCATTTAGAGGGGGTAAGATTCGAGAGTACTTGCTGTTATTTCTTCATTGATTTCCTTTAAATCTATTAATTTTAAAGAGAGATATTTGTTTATTTTGACTTTAATTAATCTAAATAGTTTATTTAAAATATTGATTTGTGGTGTCAATGATATGAGTTAGTCATTTTAGATCGTGAAATATTTATCAATTTGTAGAATTAGATTTTTGGTTTTAATTTCTATTAGAATCAATTTTTTTTTGTCTAGTTTGTTATTTTTATTAAATGATTATACTATCTTTTTGGAGTGAGAAGTTGTAAGTTTAAATTCAGTTAGAATTGTAATAACTTTTTTATTTGATTGAATAAGTTTATTATTTATATCTTTTGTTTTATTAATTGCTTCTTTAGTTATTTATTATAGAAAGGAGTATATGAGAGGCGACGTAAACATTAATCGGTTTATTATATTAGTTCTTATATTTGTTATATCTATAATATTATTAATTATTAGTCCAAATTTGATTAGAATTTTATTAGGTTGAGACGGATTAGGATTAGTATCTTATTGTTTAGTTATTTATTTTCAAAATGTTAAGTCATATAATGCTGGTATATTAACAGCCCTGTCTAATCGGATTGGGGACGTTGCGTTTTTATTAGCTATTGCTTGAATGTTAAATTACGGGAGTTGAAATTATATTTTTTATTTAGAAGTTATGAAAAATAGAGTAGAAATGGAAATTATTGGGGCTTTAATTATATTAGCTGCTATAACTAAGAGTGCTCAAATTCCATTTTCATCTTGATTACCTGCGGCTATAGCTGCTCCTACACCAGTTTCTGCTTTAGTCCATTCTTCTACTTTGGTGACTGCTGGTGTCTATCTATTGATTCGATTTAATATTCTGTTGAGAGGTAGATGATTAGGGGATTTATTACTATTATTATCTGGTTTGACTATATTTATAGCTGGATTAGGGGCTAATTTTGAATTTGATCTAAAAAAGATTATTGCCCTATCTACTTTAAGACAGTTAGGATTAATAATAAGAATTTTATCTATAGGGTTTTATAAATTAGCTTTTTTTCATCTGTTAACCCATGCTTTATTTAAGGCTCTTTTATTTATATGTGCTGGAGCTATCATTCATAATATGAATAATTCTCAAGATATTCGTTTGATAGGGGGGCTTGGAGTTTATATACCATTAACATCTGGTTGTTTTAATGTCGCTAATTTAGCATTGTGTGGTATGCCCTTTTTAGCTGGGTTTTATTCTAAGGATATAATTCTTGAAATTGTCTCTTTAAGTTATATTAATATGTTTTCTTTCTTTTTGTATTTTTTCTCTACTGGTTTAACTGTTTGTTATTCTTTTCGATTGGTTTATTATTCAATAACAGGGGAATTAAATTGTGGGTCTTTAAATATATTAAGAGATGAAGGGTGAATTATGCTTCGTGGGATGAGAGGTTTACTAGTAATGAGAATTGTAGGAGGTAGTATGTTAAGTTGATTGATTTTTCCTACGCCTTATATAATTTGTCTGCCTAGTCATTTGAAATTGTTAACTTTGTTTGTTTGTATTGTGGGGGGTGTATTAGGTTATTTAATTTCAAATGTTTCCCTATTTTATTTCAATAAATCTTTAAGTAATTATGTAAGTAGTTATTTTTTTGGTTCTATATGGTTTATACCTTATATTTCTACCTATGGAATTATTAATTATCCTTTGATTTTAGGGGGTAGAGTATGTAAATCTTTTGATCAGGGTTGATCAGAATTTTTAGGGGGTCAAAATTTATATAATGAATTGGTGAAATATTCTCAACATATATTTGTTATGCATAATAATAATTTGAAGATTTATCTTTTATTATTTGTTTTATGAATTATTTTCTTATTTTCTTTCTTTTTAATATTTTATTCAAGTAGCTTAAATGTAGAGCATAACACTGAAGATGTTAGGGTAATTATGTAATTCTTGGATATAGTGAATTAATTTTAGTAATTTATAAAAATAATAAAATTTTGTTTTTACAATGAAAATGTAATGTTTTTGTTAAACTATATAAACAGAAGTACAAATGGAGTTTAACCATTAAAAGATAAAAGTTAGCAGCTTTTTCTTGAACGTCATACTTCCTTAATTGGAGAATAACCTCAATTCTATCATTAACAGTGATAAGCCTCTTTTTGGCTTCAATTAAAAGATTTAGTAAATAATTAATTTTATACTTTTAGAGAATAAGGGTATTAAATACCTAAGATTAGGTCGAAACTAATTGCAATAAATCGCTTCATATTCTGTTTAAGGTAGATTGAGAATATCAATACTTTTTGAATGCAAATCAAATGTTATAATTAACTACAACCCTAGGGTTAGTTTGATCAGTTTAATATTCCTTGATTTCATTCATGGTACAACCCAATAATTAGAATAATAATGAAAATAATTGAGGTAATTGTTCATATGAAGATATCTGAAATAGAGATAATTAGAATTATAGGTAAAATAAGAGCAATTTCTACATCGAAAATTAGAAAAATAATAGTGATTAGGAAAAATCGAAGTGAGAAAGGTAGACGTGAAGATGATTTTGGGTCAAATCCACATTCAAATGGGGAACATTTTTCTCGGTCTGTAAGAGCTTTTTTTGAAAGTACTGAAGCTAAAATTATTACAATTCTGGTGATTGCTATTAGAATTGACCCTATAATAATGATTGAAAAGATTATCTATACTACTGATTAGTAGACCTTATGATTGGAAGTCAAATATACTTATATACTATACAGATAATTAATTAACCTCCTCATCAATAAATTGAGATATAGAGGAATAATCATACAATATCAACGAAATGTCAGTATCATGCGGCTGCTTCAAATCCGAAATGGTGAGTCTTAGAAAAGTGGTTATTTAAATGTCGGATTAAACAGACTAAAAGGAAAGTTGTTCCGATTAATACATGAATTCCGTGGAAGCCTGTTGCTATAAAGAATGTAGAACCGTAAACTGAGTCTGCAATAGTAAAAGGTGCTTCGATGTATTCGTATGCCTGTAGGATAGTGAAGTAAACTCCCAATAGAACTGTAAAGAATAATCCTTGTGTGGCTTGAGAATGATTACCTTCCATTAAACTATGATGAGCTCAAGTTACTGTAACTCCAGATGATAATAGAATTGCTGTATTTAATAAAGGAATTTGGAATGGATTGAATGGTTGAATACCGGCAGGAGGTCATGAAGCACCTAATTCGATGGCAGGTGATAGTCTGCTATGGAAAAATGCTCAAAAGAATGATACAAAGAATAAGACTTCTGATAAAATAAATAAAATTATTCCTCATCGAAGACCTAATGTAACTGGAAGGGTATGTAATCCTTGAAAGGTTCCTTCTCGTGAAACGTCTCGTCATCATTGATAAACTGTTAGGATAGTAATTACATTTCCTAATAGAAACAGTGAAATATCATATTGGTGGAATCATTTAACTAAACCTGATACAGATGTTATAGCTCCAATAGCTCCTGTTAAAGGTCATGGACTATAATCTACTAAATGGAATGGGTGATTTGAGTGTGTTGACATTAGTTTACTTCACTAGAGTATAAAGTACTTAAAACAGCAAATACATATGATTGAATAATAGCTACAGCTGATTCAAGTACTAATAAAGCAATTTGTCCGATTAATAAAAGGGATACAATGGCGTAAGATAACGAGGGGCCAGTATTTCCTAATAGGGTTAATAGTAAGTGTCCTGCAATTATATTAGCTGCTAGTCGAACAGCTAAAGTCCCTGGTCGAATAATATTACTAATAGTTTCAATACATACCATGAATGGTATTAGTACTGCTGGAGTTCCTTGAGGTACTAAATGGGCAAACATATGTTGAGTGTGATTAATTCATCCGTATAATATAAAACATAGTCATAACGGAAGAGCTAAGGTAAGAGTTAATGTTAGATGACTTGTACTTGTGAAAATATATGGGAATAAACCTATAAAATTATTAAATAGAATTAGAGAAAATAATGAAACGAAAATGAAGGTTGAACCTGAATGACCTGAAGGTCCTAATAAGGTTTTGAACTCCTTATGTAATGTTAATAAAATAGAATTTCAAAAAATATGTCATCGTGATGGTATTAATCAGTAAGCTGACGGAATTAATAATAATCCTAGGAATGTTCTTATTCAATTTAATGATAAATTGAAAATGCTTGATGAGGGGTCGAATACAGAGAATAAATTTGTTATCATTTTCAGTTAAGGGATGTAGATGAATACTTCTTTGAGATTTGAGATTTAGGGGTTTGTGGAAGTACAGAGTAATAATTTATTATACTAAACAAAATAAAAGTAATTGAGAAGATAATAAATAAACTTAATCAACCGATAGGGGCTATTTGTGGAATTAAAAAATACTAATTAATTCAGTAATTTCAGTTTGACATACTAATGTTATATTTTAACTAATTTTTTCCATTAGAAGTAAGTGCTAATTTACTATAAGATGGTTTAAGAGACCAGTACTTGCTTTCAGTCATCTAATGATAAATTATGAGTTAGCTCTGTTAGTAACTCATTTAATAAAATGATTAACAGGAATTCTTTCGATTACAATAGGTATAAAACTGTGATTAGCTCCGCAAATTTCAGAACATTGACCATAAAATAAACCTGGACGGTTTATTAAAAAATTAGTTTGGTTTAATCGACCAGGGGTTCCATCAACCTTTACTCCTAATGATGGAATTGTTCAAGAGTGGATTACATCTGCTGCTGTTACTAAAATTCGAATTTGTGAATTTATAGGTAAAACCACTCGGTTATCTACATCTAATAAACGAAATCCGTCTGTAGCTAATTCATTAGTAGGAATTATATATGAATCAAATTCTACATTTATGAAATCTGAATATTCGTAACTTCAGTATCATTGGTGTCCAATAGCCTTTAAAGTTACTGAAGGTTCATTAATTTCATCTAATAAATAAAGTAGACGTAGAGAGGGGAAAGCAATAAATAATAGAACAATTGCTGGAAGAATAGTTCAAATTATTTCAATGGTTTGACCGTGAAGGAGGTTTCGATTTGTGTAAGTATTGAAGAATAATATAAATATTAAATAACCTACAAGAGTTGTAATTATTACTAAAATTATAAGAGCATGATCATGAAAAAATGTAAGTTGTTCTATAAGAGGAGAGGCACTATCTTGAAGGCCAAGGGCAGCTCATGTTGTCATTAGTTTCTAATAAAAGTAAAATACTTTATATATGGAGCTTAAATCCATTGCACTAATCTGCCATATTAGAAATTAGTTAAAAGAGGTAGTTCTGAATAACTGTGTTCAGCAGGCGGTGTATTTTGAAGTCATTCAATTGAAGAACTAAGTTGTATTGGATAAATTACTTGACGTTGAGTAACTAATCTCTCTCAAATAATAAATAAAAAGAAAAGAATTCCTAATAAAGAAATTGATGAACCAATTGTAGAAACTACATTTCATGTTGTGTAAGCATCTGGGTAGTCAGAATATCGTCGAGGCATTCCCGCTAATCCTAAGAAGTGTTGAGGGAAGAAAGTTAAGTTTACACCAATAAATATAATAATAAATTGGCTCTTTAATCACTTAGGATTTAAGACTAATCCAGTAAATAATGGGTATCAATGTACAAATCCGGCTATAATAGCAAATACTGCTCCTATTGATAAAACATAATGGAAATGAGCTACTACGTAGTAAGTGTCATGAAGAATAATATCAACAGAAGAGTTTGCTAATACTACTCCAGTTAGTCCTCCAACTGTGAATAAAAACACAAATCCTAAAGCTCATAATATAGCTGGTGAATAATTTAATTGTGTTCCATGAAGAGTGGCTAATCAACTGAAAATTTTAATTCCAGTAGGAACAGCAATAATTATTGTAGCTGAAGTGAAGTAAGCTCGAGTATCAACATCTATACCTACTGTAAATATATGATGAGCTCATACAATAAACCCAAGTAACCCAATTGCTATTATAGCATAAATTATACCTAAGGATCCGAATGTTTCCTTTTTACCTGATTCTTGTCTAATAATGTGAGAAATTATTCCAAATCCTGGTAAAATTAAAATATAAACTTCAGGGTGTCCAAAGAATCAAAATAAGTGTTGGTATAAAATAGGATCCCCACCACCAGCTGGGTCGAAGAAAGATGTATTTAAGTTTCGGTCTGTTAAAAGTATAGTAATAGCTCCAGCTAATACTGGGAGAGATAGAAGTAAAAGAAGAGCTGTTAATACTACAGCTCAAACGAATAAAGGTATTCGGTCAAATGTAATCCCTGTTGATCGTATATTAATTACTGTAGTAATGAAATTTAATTTAATTTAAATTTAATTTAATGAGGATGGAGTCATATGTAGAAGTTCACGCAAGTGAGGAAAGTTTCTGACTGCCATTCACTTGGGAGTGGCCAGGAACGATTCTTTTACATGTGGCTCAAGCAGCTCACGACTTCCGGTCTTAGACCAAGTATCCTCTGGGTAGCTAACAAACATCCGTTTGAAGGCGAGCTAAAGTGAGAAGGCGAAACCCGCTTATGCGGTTGTACGTAGGGTTTGGGACCCACCACATAAAAACACCCCCAATGAAAAGAACAAAACAGCCTCGGATGAGAGACCCCAATTTTGATGACGACCACTGCAAACGTTTAAAGGACTACGAAATAAGGGCATGCACCTGGAATGTCCGGACCCTTAATTGGGAAGGTGCCTCTGCCCAGCTGGTTGATGTCCTCGTAAGAGTAAAGGCTGACATCACCGCAATCCAAGAAATGCGATGGACGGGACAAGGACGGAAGAAGGTGGGTCCTTGTGACATCTACTACAGCGGCCATATAAAGGAGCGCAAATTCGGTGTGGGATTCGTGGTGGGAGAGAGACTCCGTCGTCGAGTCCTGGCATTCACTCCGGTGGATGAACGTCTAGCCACAATCCGCATCAAAGCGAGGTTCTTTAACATATCGCTGATTTGCGCCCACGCCCCGACGGAAGAGAAGGACGAAGTGATCAAAGATACCTTCTATGAGCGCCTAGAACGTACCTATGAGCGCTGCCCCCGCCACGATGTCAAAATCGTGCTTGGCGATTTCAACGCTAGGGTGGGTAAAGAAGGTGACTTTGGCACAACAGTCGGAAAATTCAGCCTCCATGACGAAACATCACCAAACGGTCTGAGGCTGATCGACTTCGCCGGAGCCCGAAATATGGTCGTCTGTAGTACTAGATTCCAGCATAAGAAAATCCATCAAGCTACTTGGCTGTCCCCTGATCGAATTACTCGCAACCAGATCGATCATGTTGTGATAGATGGACGACATGTCTCCAGTGTTTCTGATGTGCGTACGCTTCGTGGTCCCAACATCGACTCGGACCACTATCTTGTAGCAGCTAAAATACGCACCCGCCTCTGTGCAGAAAAGCGCACACGTCAAACACAAGGAAGGTTCGACATCGAGAAGCTGCAATCACAACCGACAGCCGAACGATTTTCTACTCGACTTGCACTCCTGCTCTCTGAGAGCACTCATCAGGATCTCGGCATAAGGGAGCTGTGGGACGGCATATCAAACTCCTTACGTACAGCTGCAACCGAAACCATTGGTTTTCGGAAAAGCCAAAAAAACAGCTGGTATGACGAGGATTGTCGTCTCGCAGTGGAGAGAAAACAGACTGCCTACCTCGCAATGTTGCGATCGACCGCAACACGAGCGGGATGGGAAAGATACCGAGAGCTGAAGAGGGAAGCGAGACGCATTTGCAGACAAAAAAAGAAATAGGCCGAAATGCGTGAGTATGAAGAGCTTGACAAGCTGGCCGACAGGGGTAATGCTCGAAAATTTTACGAAAAGATCCGGCGACTAACTGAAGGTTTCAAGACCGGAGCACACTCCTGTGGGACCCCCAGAGGTGATCTAGTTATTGATGACCAGAGTATACTGAGTTTGTGGAGGGAACACTTCTCCAGCCTGCTGAATGGCAGTGAAAGTACAACAACAGGAGATGGCGAACCCGATTCCCCAATCGACGACGATGGAGCAGATGTTCCATTGCCCGACCGTGAAGAAATTCGAATAGCAATTACCCGCCTAAAGAACAATAAGGCGGCGGGGGCCGACGGATTACCGGCCGAGCTATTCAAATACGGCGGCGAAGAGCTGATAAGGTGCTTGCATCAGCTTCTTTGCAGAATATGGTCGGAAGAAAGCATGCCTGACGATTGGAATCTCAGTGTACTCTGCCCTATACACAAAAGGAGACCCCACAATTTGCGCCAATTACCGTGGGATAAGCCTCCTCAACATCGCGTATAAGGTTCTGTCGAGCGTATTGTGTGAAAGACTAAAGCCCACCGTCAACAAACTGATTGGACCTTATCAGTGTGGCTTTAGACCTGGAAAATCAACAACTGACCAGATATTCACCATGCGCCAAATCTTGGAGAAGACCCGTGAAAAGAGGATCGACACACACCACCTTTTTGTCGATTTTAAAGCAGCTTTCGACAGCACGAAAAGGAGCTGCCTTTATACCGCGATGTCTGAATTTGGTATTCTTTATATATTGTAATGTAAACGATTCAGATCGTCTTCAAAGTTCTGTTATATAGGAAGTAGGCGTGGTTGTAAAGCGATTTGGCCTATTTTCACAACATATGATTAGGATGTTAGGAAACTATTACAAACCAAGTTTCATTGAAATCGGTCGAGTAGTTCCTGAGATATGGTTTTTGTCCCATAAGTGGGCGACGCCACGCCCATTTTCCATTTTGTAAAAAAATCTGAGTGCAGTTTCTATCTGCCATTCCTTATGTGAAATTTAGTGTTTCTGAGGTTTTTCGTTAGTGAGTTATCCCACTTTTCGTAATTTTCAACCTAACCTTTGTATGGGAGGGGGGCGTGGTTATTATCCGATTTCTGTCATTTTTGGAATGTATAAGGAAATAGCTAAAAAAAATGACTGCAGTAAGTTTGGTTTATATAGCTCTATTGGTTTGCGAGATATATACAAAAAACCTATTTGGGGGCGGGGCCACGCCCACTTCCCCAAAAAATTTACATCCACATATGCCCCCTCCTAGTGCGATCCTTCGTACCAAATTTTATTTTCATAGCTTTATTTATGGCTTAGTTATGGCACTTTATGTGTTTTCGGTTTTCGCCATTTTGTGGGCGTGGCAGTGGTCCGATTTTGCTCATTTTCGAAAGCAACCTTCCTATGGTGCCAAGAAATAAGTGTACCAAGTTTCATCAAGATATCTTAATTTTTACTCAAGTTACAGCTTGCACAGACGGACGGACGGACGGACGGACAGACAGACATTCGGATTTGAACTCCACTCTTCACCCTGATCACTTTGGTATATATAACCCTATATCTAACTCGTTTAGTTTTGGGTGTTACAAACAACCGTTATGTGAACAAAACTATAATACTCTCTTAGCAACTTTGTTGCTAGCAACTTTGTTGCGAGAGTATAATAATTGAGGTAATTGTTCATATGAAGATATCTGAAATAGAGATAATTAGAATTATAGGTAAAATAAGAGCAATTTCTACATCGAAAATTAGAAAAATAATAGTGATTAGGAAAAATCGAAGTGAGAAAGGTAGACGTGAAGATGATTTTGGGTCAAATCCACATTCAAATGGGGAACATTTTTCTCGGTCTGTAAGAGCTTTTTTTGAAAGTACTGAAGCTAAAATTATTACAATTCTGGTGATTGCTATTAGAATTGACCCTATAATAATGATTGAAAAGATTATCTATACTACTGATTAGTAGACCTTATGATTGGAAGTCAAATATACTTATATACTATACAGATAATTAATTAACCTCCTCATCAATAAATTGAGATATAGAGGAATAATCATACAATATCAACGAAATGTCAGTATCATGCGGCTGCTTCAAATCCGAAATGATGAGTTTTAGAAAAATGGTTAATTAAATGTCGGATTAAACAGACTAAAAGGAAAGTTGTTCCGATTAATACGTGGATTCCGTGGAAGCCTGTTGCTATAAAGAATGTAGAACCGTAAACTGAGTCTGCGATAGTAAAATGTGATTCGATGTAATCATAGGCCTGTAGGATAGTGAAGTACACCCCTAATAAAACTGTAAAGAATAATCCTTGTGTGGCTTGAGAATGATTACCTTCCATTAATCTATGGTGAGCTCAAGTTACTGTAACTCCAGATGACAATAGAATTGCTGTAATCTGGAATGGGTTGAATGGTTGAATACCAGGTCATGAAGCACCTAGTTCGATGGCAGGTGATAGTCTGCCTTGGAAAAATGCGCAAAAGAATGAAACAAAGAATAAAGCTTCTGATAAAATAAATAAAATTATTCCTCATTGAAGTCCGAAGTGGTAGGGTATGTAACCCTTGAAATGTTCCTTCTCATGAAACGTCTCGTTATCATTGATAAACTGTTAGAATAGTTATTACATTTCCTAATAGAAACAATGAAATATCATATTGGTGGAATCATTTAACTAAACCTGATACAGATGTTATAGCTCCAATAGCTCCTGTTAAAGGTCATGGGCTATAGTCTACTAAATGGAATGGGTGATTTGAGTGTGTTGACATTAGTTTACTTCACTAGAGTATAAAGTACTTAAAACAGCTGATTCAAGAATTTGTCCGGTTAACAAAAGTGGTACAATGGCGTAAGATAATGAAGGACCTGTATTTCCTAGGAGGGTTAATAATAAATGTCCTGCAATTATATTAGCGGCTAGTCGAACAGCTAAGGTTCCTGGTCGGATTATATTACTAATAGTTTCAATACATACCATGAATGATATTAATACTTAATATCATTAATCCGTATAATATAAAACATAATCATAGGGGAAGGGCTAAGGTAAGAGTATACATATATAAGGGAATAAACCTATAAAATTATTAAATAGAATTATAGAAAATAATGAAACGAAAATGAAGGTTGATCCTGAATGACCTGAAGGTCCTAATAAGGTTTTGAATTCTTTGTGTAAGATTAATAGAATAGAGTTTTAGAAGATATGTCATCGTGATGGTATTAATCAGTAAGCTGATGGAATTAATAATAACCCTAGGCATGTTCTTATTAAATTTAATGATAAATTGAAAATACTTGATGAGGGGTCGAATACAGAGAATAGGTTTGTTATCATTTTCAATTAAGTGATGTTGATGAATACTTTTTTGAGATCTGAGATTTAGATGTTTGTGGTAGTACAGAGTAATAATTTATTATACTAAACAAAATAAAAGTAATTGAGAAGATAATAAATAAGCTTAATCAACCGATAGGGGCTATTTGTGGAATTAAAAAATATTGATTAATACAATAATTTCAGTTTGACATACTAATGTTATATTTTTATACTCTCGCAACAAATGTTGCTAAAGAGAGTATTATAGTTTTGTTCACATAACGGTTGTTTGTAACACCCAAAACTAAACGAGTTAGATATAGGGTTATATATACCAAGTGATCAGGGTGAAGAGTGGAGTTCAAATCCGAATGTCTGTCTGTCCGTCCGTCCGTCCGTCCGTCCGTCCGTCTGTGCAAGCTGTAACTTGAGTAAAAATTAAGATATCTTGATGAAACTTGGCACACTTATTTCTTGGCACCATAGGAAGGTTGCTTTCGAAAATGAGCAAAATCGGACCACTGCCACGCCCACAAAATGGCGAAAACCGAAAACACATAAAGTGCCATAACTAAGCCATAAATAAAGCTATGGAAATAAAATTTGGTATGAAGGATCGTACTATTAAGGGGCATATTTGGATGTAATTTTTTTGGGGAAGTGGGCGTGGCCCCGCCCCCTACTAAGTTTTTTGTACATATCTCGCAAACCAATAGAGCTATATAAACCAAACTTTCTGCAGTCGTTTTTTTAACCACTTCCCAATACAGTCCAAAAATGAAAGAAATCGGATCATAACCACGCCCACCTCCCATACAAAAGTTAGGTTGAAAATTACTAAAAGTGGGTTAACTCACTAACGAAAAACGTCAGAAACACTAAATTTCACATAAGAAATGGCAGATGGAAGCTGCACTCAGATTTTTTTACAAAACGGAAAATGGGCGTGGCGTCGCCCACTTATGGGTCAAAAACCATATCTCAGGAACTACTCGACCGATTCCAATGAAACTTGGTTTGTAATAGTTTCCTTACATCCCAATGATATGTTGTGAAAATAGGCCAAATCGGTTCACAACCACGCCTACTTCCTATATACCAGAACTTAGAAGATGATCTGAATCGTTTATTTTACAATATATAAAGTAAGTACTAGTGAAGATATCGGTGTAGAACTTTGCACAAATACTATGTTAATAGTGTGGCAGCCCCATTCTAAAAATCGCCGAAATCGGACCATAGGTTTTTAAGGCCCCATATATCGAACACGAGGACCTCGGTGCTTCTAACCTAATATTATGGTTTCCAACTTCCAATGGGCTTTATACAATATATATGACGAATATCTGGGTCAAATTGTGTATTATATAATATAAATAAAGTTAAATAAATAAATTGCGAGAGTATAAAATGTTCGGTTACACCCGAACTTAGCCCTTCCTTACTTGTTTAAACTAATTTTTTTCATTAGAAGTAAGTGCTAATTTACTATAAGATGGTTTAAGAGTCAGTCATCTAATGATAAATTATGAGTTAGCTCTGCTAGTAATTCATTTAATGAAATATATTCGGCAGCTGGTGTATTTTGAAGTCATTCAATTGAAGAACTAAGTTGTATTGGATAAATTACTTGACGGCGAGTAAATAATCTTTCTCAGATAATAAATAAGAAGAAAAGAGTCCCTAATAAAGAAATTGATGAACCAATTGCAGAAACTACATTTCATGTTGTATAGGCATCTGTCGAGATATACCTGCTAGCCCTAAGAAATGTTGTGGGAAGAAAGTGAAATTTACACCAATAAATATAATAATAAATTGACTCTTTAATCATTTAGGGTTTAAAACTAATCCAGTAAATAATGGGTATTAATGTACAAAGCCAGCTAGAATTACAAATACTGCTCCTATTGATAAAACATAATGGAAATGAGCTACTACATAGTAAGTATCATGAAGAATAATGTCAACAGAAGAGTTGGTTAATACTACTCCAGTTAATCCTCCTACTGTGAATAAAAATACAAACCCTAAAGCTCATAATATAGCTGGTGAATAGTTTAATTGTGCCAATGAACTGAAAATTTTAATTCCTGTAGGTACGGCAGTAATTATTGTAGCTGAAGTTAAATAAGTTCGAGTATCTACGTCTATAACTACTGTAAATACATATGTGATGGGCTCATACAATAAATACAAGTAATTGCTATTATAGCATAGATTATACCTAAAGAACCGAATATTTCCTTTTTACCTGATTCTTGTCTAATGATATGAGAAATTATACCAAATCCTGGTAAAATTAAAATGTAAATTTCAGGATGTCCAAAGAATCAAAATAAGTGTTGGTATAGAATAGGATCGCCACCATCAGCCGGGTCGAAGAAAGAAGTATTTAAATTTTGGTCTGTTAAAAGCATAGTAATAGCTCCAGCTAATACAGGGAGCTAATAAAAGGAGAGCTCAAACAAATAAAGGTATTCGATCAAATGTGATTTATGTTGATCTTATATTAATTACTGTTGTAATGAAATTTACAGCTCCTAAAATTGATGAGATACCAGCTAAATGAAGAGAAACAAGTAAGGAAAAGCTAAGTTCGGGAGTAACCGAACATTTTATACTCTCGCAATTTATTGAAGAAATTTTATTAAGATAACGCACAAATTTACCCATAACTTCGGCATAAAGTTTAATAGAATAACGAAAATTGTCATATATAGATATGAGGACTGAGGTAATTCCTGAACCGATTTCATTAAATTTCACCAGCAAGGTACACTATATCCAATACTATACGCTCACTTAATTTTGCTAAGATATATCACATATTAACCAATACATATATAAACAAGTAAGGAAGGGCTAAGTTCGGGTGTAACCGAACATTTTATACTCTCGCAATTTATATATTTAACTTTATTTATATTATATAATACCCACATATTCGTCATATATATTGTATAAAGTCCATTGAAAGTTGGAAACCATAATATTAGGTTAGAAGCACCGAGCTTCTCGTTTTCGATATATGGGGCCTTAAAAACCTATGGTCCGATTTCGGCGATTTTTAGAATTGGGCTGCCACACTATTAACATAGTATTTGTGCAAAGTTCTGCATCGATATCTTCACTAGTACTTACTTTATATATTGTAAAGTAAACGATTCAGATTATCTTCAAAGTTCTGGTATATAGGAAGTAGGCGTGGTTGTGAAGCGATTTCGCCTATTTTCACAACATATCATTGGGATGTAAGGAAACTATTACAAACCAAGTTTCATTGAAATCGGTCGAGTAGTTCCTGAGATATGGTTTTTGACCCATAAGTGGGCGACGCCACGCCCATTTTCCATTTTGTAAAAAAATCTGAGTGCAGCTTCTATCTGCCGTTCCTTATGTGAAATTCAGTGTTTCTGACGTTTTTCGTTAGTGAGTTAACCCACTTTTAGTAATTTTCAACCTAACCTTTGTATGGGAGGGGGGCGTGGTTATTATCCGATTTCTGTCATTTTTTGAATGTATAAGGAAATGGCTAAAAAAAACGACTGCAGAAAGTTTGGTTTATATAGCTCTATTGGTTTGCGAGATATATACAAAAAACTTAGTAGGGGGCGGGGCCACGCCCACTTCCCCAAAAAAATTACATCCAAATATGCCCCTTCATAGTGCGATCCTTCATACCAAATTTCATTTCCTTAGCATTATTTTTGGCTTAGTTATGGCACTTTATGTGTTTTCGGTTTTCGCCATTTTGTGGGCGTGGCAGTGGTCCGATTTTGCTCATTTTCGAAAGCAACCTTCCTATGGTGCCAAGAAATAAGTGTGCCAAGTTTCATCAAGATATCTTAATTTTTACTCAAGTTACAGCTTGCATAGACGGACGGACGGACGGACGGACAGACAGACATTCGGATTTGAACTCCACTCTTCACCCTGATCACTTTGGTATATATAACCCTATATCTAACTCGATTAGTTTTGGGTGTTACAAACAACCGTTATGTGAACAAAACTATAATACTCTCTTTAGCAACATTTGTTGCGAGAGTATAAATATATATATGCGTAATAAAGCCCAACGAATTTTTGAAAAACCTATAATTAGGTATATGGGAGCTAGGAGATGTTGTGACCCGATTTTAATAATTTTTGGAACAGAGACACACTATTGGAAGAAAACAATTTCGTCTGAATTACATTAAATTATTTGAGAGATTTACCCATATTTTCGGTTAAAATTTAGCTTTAGGCGCTGAGTTCAACATGTTCGATATCTGGGGCCTTGAAAAGTTATAGTCCGTTTTCGACAATTTTTTCACAAGTGATGCCACAGATCATATGTAGTATTTGTGTAAAGTTTTATTTCGCTATCATCATTGGTTCCTAATGTATATATTATAAAGTGAAGGATTCAGATGGAATTCAAAATTGAGTTATAAGGAATGTAGTCGTGGTTGTGAACCGATTTCGCCCATTTTCCACACATGTCATCAGGGTGTCAATAAAATATTATAGTAGTCGACGCCACGCCCATTTTCCATTTTGGAAAAAAATCTGAGTGCAGCTTTCATCTGCCATTTCTTTGAAATTTAGTGTTTCTGACGTTTTTCGTTAGTGAGTTAACCCACTTTTAGTCATTTTCAACCTAACCTTTGTATGGGAGGTGGGCGTGGTTATTATCCGATTTCTTTCATTTTTGAACTGTATAAGGAAACGGCTAAAAGAAACGACTGCAGAAAGGCTGCTTTGGCTTATATAGCTTTATTGGCTTGTGAGTTATATACAAAAACCGATTTGGGGGCGGGGTCACGCCCACTTTTCCAAAAAAATTACATTTGAATGTGCCCCACCCTAATGCGATCCTATGTTCCAAATTTTATTTTCAGAACTTTATTTATGGCTTAGTTATAGCTCTTTATGTGTTTTTGGTTATCGCCATTTTGTGGGCGTGGCAGTGGTCCGATTCCGCCCATCTTCGAACTTGACCTTCTTATGGTGCCAAGGAATACGTGTTCCTAGTTTCATTAAGATATCTCAATTTTTACTCAAGTTACAGCTTGTACGGACGGGCAGACGGACAGACGGACATCCGGATTTGAACTTTACTTGTCACCCTGATCACTTTGGTATATATAACCCTATATCTAAATCGTTAAGTTTTAGGACTTACAAACAACCGTTATGTGGACAAAACTATAATACTCTCTTTAGCAACTTTTGTTGCGAGAGTATAAAAATAACTAAGTCAACTGAGGCTCCTCCATGAGCAATAATTGACGAAAGGGGATGGTAGACAGTTCAACCTGTACCATCCCCGTTTTCTACTATACTGCTCACTAAAAGTAATGTAAGAGAGGGGCGTAATAATCAAAATCTTATATTATTCATTCGAAAGAATGATATATCTGGTGCTAGAGGTACCTCAGTCAAATAATTATATGTGCATGAACTTTTTGCAAAAAAAATTAAAGATTACAAAATTGCAAAATATTTCTGAGTATGTAAATATTGGCAAAATCTTGCTTTATGGCTAATTTAAGGTGACGTACTGTCTCAAACTGCTTTCCGTTTTGGAAAACAGGAGCAGAGAGTGATCCTCAATAGGATTTAGGTTCGAACTCAATGCTGTACATTGTAAAATTTTCCGATCGTTAAAGATGTTCTTCGTGTGGATTGAAGCGTTATCCTTTCGACATGTCCAGTTATATGCCATAAATATTGCCAGCAAATTTTATTAACTCGCTATCCAAAGATCTACATTGATATTAGCATTAATTTGAGTGAATATAAAACATGTAGATAGCTTTCCACAACAGCAAAATGCAGCCCATGAAATCAAGGCGCTTCAAAAATATCGCTTGTAGCAGGACCGTCGTTCCTGGTGCGAATCTTTCCAATATTTTTTTCAATGATCTGGACCGACCAAATTTAATTTTTTTTTTCGTTCCCAAAGACTGTATTCTATCACTCATCGGCACAGAATTGGTATTTATATGCAAACCTCAAATGTGCTTTATTGTGTATTTCTTTAGCGTTGGCTTAGGTGCCATGGAGGTGTGTTTCAGAATCTGATTTTTATGTATAATTGGAAAAATTACATTTATTGTGATTTTATGTCTTAACTAGGTCCATATTTGATCGCTGATTATCAAGTCCGCAACTACTAGCCGTCGAATCATCCTTTCCCACCGCTCATCAATGTTGTTTTTCGTCCGCTGCGTCGCACTATACCGTAATTAGTGGGGTTTTTAAGAAATTTTGAGATACAGTTCCGATGTCGCTTTGGTCTAGAGCCATTTTGGAACCGCTTTCATGCATTCCTATGATTATTACTTGTTCCTCGGCTGATAAACTAGTACCACGAGGCATTTTAGGTTTAAAGTTAAATAGATATAATCAAATTTTTAATAATTTATTAAGTTAATGCACCTACAATAATTTTGAAAACAAATTTTAGCAAAAAAAGTTTTTGCTGCGACACTATCAGTAAGAAAGATCCGCTCAATTGATTTTGCTGCTTATCAAGCCCGCAACTACTAGCCGTCGAATCATCCTTTCCCACCGCTTATCAATGTTGTTTTTCGTCCGCTGCGTCGCACTATACCGTAATTAGTGGGGTTTTTAAGAAATTTTGAGATACAGTTCCGATGTCGCTTTGGTCTAGAGCCATTTTGGAACCGCTTTCATGCATTCCTATGATTATTACTTGTTCCTCGGCTGATAAACTAGTACCACGAGGCATTTTAGGCTTAAAGTTAAATAGATATAATCAAATTTTTAATAATTTATTCAGTTAATGCACCTACAATAATTTTGAAAACTAATTTTAGCAAAAAAAAGTTTTTGCTGCGACACTATCAGTAAGAAAGATCCGCTCAACTGATTTTGCACATATAAATATTTACTATGCAATACAAAATTCACAAGCACATTATTAATGTAACTGTACAACGAACGAGAAAAGTACGAAACAATTTTCATTGCATAGTAACGGTAACATATCAACCTTTTATTTCACATTTACCGAAATCAAAAAAATAACAGTGAATAAAAAATATAAACAAAGGCAGAAATGCACATATATTTATTTGACTGTGGTACTAATCAATTTCCAAATCCTCCAATTATAATAGGTATTACCATGAAAAAAATTATAACAAATGCATGAGCTGTTACGATTACATTATAGATTTGGTCATCTCCAATTAAAGCTCCTGGGTGCCCTAGTTCTGCTCGAACTAAAATTCTAAGAGATGTTCCTACTATACCTGCTCAAGCTCCGAAAATAAAATATAATGTTCCAATATCTTTATGGTTCGTTGAAAATAGCCATTGTCGCGATTAAATGGCTGAAGTTTAGGCAATAGACTGTAAATCTATTTATAAGAATTTATTCTTTTTAATCAAGGCTTTATAGTCAATAATGATATTAGACTGCAATTCTAAAGGAGTAAAAACTTACTAAGGCTTAAAAGACTATACTTATATCACTGTGATAGTCAAAAAAGACAAGACCAAATTCGACGGTTTCCCCCTATTTCGGGTCCTACGAATCGAACTGCATCATTACTTTTTTGAAGTTTTTCATCAAAGTTGCCCATTGTAAGAGAAAGGCACATTTTTCTTCGGTCTCTAACTTTTTTAAAGTTGACTTTTTTGGTAAACTTTCTTTGGCAAAGCTTCTCAGAATAAGCCCGTCTTTAAGTTCTTAGATGACTGTAAGCCCCAAAATCAATGTTTTTTGTATCCTTATAGCGGGGGAAACCGTCGAATTTGGTCTTGTCTTTTTTTTTTTTTGAAAAAAAAAACTATCACAGTGTATTTATAGCTTTGAAGGCTATTAGTTTATTTAACTTAAAGCCTTACTATAAATTTACAAGAATAGGTAGACTAGGGAAACTAGTACTAATCTAAATGTAGAGATGAAAGATAAAACAAGTATAGTTTTAAATGAAAAATTGTTGATGAATATATTTACAGTTCAGTTATTTTCGTAGTAGTTTAGTATAAAAGCTGCAAAACATAGCCGTAAATAGAAAAATAGTGTAATTTAAATCATTACCGTTACAATGGTTATTAAAATGTATTGTCTTTTTAGAACTAGCATTTGAATAACTAATCATTTAGGTAGAAATCCAATAAATGAGGGCAATCCTCCCAAGGATAGTAGATTGAGGAATAATATAAATTTTAAAATTTTTGATCTAAAGAATGAATGGAATAGTTGATTAATGTGGAATATTTTAAAATTGTTGAATATGAAAGTTAAGCTGTTCTGGTGATATAAGAGATTAATATATATATTCATGATATACCTTCTATAACATTTGGGAATCAGAAGTGAAAGGGGACCGCTCCTCTTTTTAATAAAAGGGATGATGTAATAATTAGGTCATTATATAAAGAATTTTCTTGTGTGACAGGAAAATTGTTTAAGTATCTCATTATAATAGCAAATAATAATACTGCTGATGCTAAAGCTTGAGTTAGGAAATACTTAAGAGAGGCTTCTGTAGATATTAAATTATTACTATTTATTAGGGGGATAAAAGATAATAAATTAATTTCTAGACCTATTCAAGCTCCCAATCAAGAATTAGATGATACTGTGATTATCGTACCTGTAATTAAGATAAAGAAGAATATAATTTTAGCTGAATTATTAAAAATTAAAAAGAAAAGGATTAGGACCTTTATAAATGGGGTATGAACCCAGTAGCTTGATTAGCTTATCTTTTTATAATTGATATATTTTGGTGTATGATGCACAAAAGTTTTTGATACTTTTAGAAATAGTTTAATTCTATTAAATATAATGAATGTAATATTATTACATAATTTACCCTATCAAGGTAACCCTTTTCGTCAGGCAATTCATTCAATGAAAACAGCCTATTTCATTTATAATAGGCTGTTTTCATCTAATTTTTTTTGTATAGTATAGTTTAAGTTAAGTTAGATAAAATAATTAAATTTAAATTAATTTTATTTAAATAAGTTAAATTAGTAAACTTATTTAAATTGTACTTTTTATTAGTAGTTAACAGTAAATTCCAATATAGACATTTCCGAGAGTTAAAAGTACAACTCATAGATAAATAGATAGATGAATAACAAAGAGTTATTTTTATTATTTATTTATACAAATGTCTAACTACAGATGATTTTATCTACTAATCAATTGATCTAATTGTTATAGATCTCTGAATTTTAGGGTTTTTTTGACATAATTAATAGGCATATATTAATTAATTAAATATTTATATATATATAGATATTTATTAATCTTAACTGGTATATCGTTAATTTATCTTTAACTAATATTTTAAAATTTTTAAAACTATATAAAAATAAATTTATGAATGAAAATTTAATTTAAATTTTAATATTTTATAAATTTTATAATTAAAAAAAAAGTTTGTAAAATTTAGTTATTTATTAAATTCCTTTATACAGATATGATAATTTTTTATTATTTTATTTAATTATTATTTCAATTATTAGTTCATTTTTTTTTGTTATTTAATAAGAATTATATCTTATAGTAAAATTAATAATAAAAAATAATTAACTTTTACTAGTTGAATTTGATGAAATAATAAAATTTTTTTATAATAGGCTGTTTTCATCTATTTTTTTCGATGAAAAACGGTTATTTAATTAGGGGGTAATGACTGATGTAGCCCGGAATACTAACTTATTTCATCTGTGTGTTATTTTATTTGTACTTTAAATTAATTATTTAAATTTGGGTTGGTTTGTCGATTAATATTAAAGTTTTATTTTGGCTTTGAATTTTATTATTGATTTATTTTATATGTAAGTTTTTGCGTGTATTTTTATTTATTTTAATAATAAATAAATTTTAAATATAAGCTTTATTAGTCAAGGAAACTTGGAAATAGTAATTTCATAGAGTATTGGCTAAATTTGTGCCAGCAGCCGCGGTTACACAAATAATGCGAATAAAATGTGTTCAGTGTGAGTTAAAATGATTGATTTTAAAATAAAGTTAAATTTATTAGGTGAAATTTTAAATTTAATAATTTTTAATTGTAGGATTTTGAAGCTTGTAAATTTTAAATATAAACCAGGATTAGATACCCTATTATTTAAAATGTAATTGTTAACACTAAGGTAGGTTCTTGCAACTTAAAAAATTTGGTGGTATTTTAGTCTATTCAGAGGAACCTGTCCTGTAATTGAGAATCCACGATGAACCTTACTTAAGTTTATTTTTCAGTTTATATACCGTCGTTATAATTTATAGTCGTAATAATTTATAGTCGTAATATTTTATTAGAATAATAATTTTCTATAATAGGCGTGTTTTATTTGACTAGCAAATTAAGCTATTAGCTTATTTTGTATGGAAAACTTAGCCAACATAATTATGTTGGCTTGTCATAAGCTATCATAGCTGATATTGAACTAGTGGCATTGCCAGTTTATCGATTTTTTTCATTCACAATAGTTAAGTTTTTTCCCAAAAAAGTAGTTGGCAATAGCGAGAAACCTCATTTTAACAGATACAAATTTCAACAAACCAAAATTTTAAATTCTACCAATGTGCAAAATGACAAATAAAAACTTTATCCATATTTATTTTGACCATCCCGGATCTAATAATGATTGTAGATTCCTTAACAGATTATAATATTATAGAAAAGCGGTAAACAAAAGGAAATTGGATTTATAAATTCAACCGTTCTTTTTCAAATAAATTAAATTTCAGCTGAGAGTTCGGGCCCGCATTGCCAATTCATTTTTAAGCGAAGATATGAAATAAGCTAAATGCGTTTTATTTGCCCATGATATGACAAATTAGCTTGTGGTGGTCAAATAAAACACGCCTAATCTTAATAGGAATGTATATCAGATCAAGGTGTAGCTTATATTTGAGTAGAGATGGGCAAATTAAGCTATTAGCTATTTCTTCTTCTTTCTTCTTATTAGCTATTTCTTGCAAGCCAATGCAATATATATAAACCAAACTTTCTGCAGTCGTTTCTTTTAGCCGTTTCCTTATACAGTCCAAAAATTAAAGAAATCGGATAATAACCACGCCCACCTCCCATACAAAGGTTAGGTTGAAAATGACTAAAAGTGCGTTAACTCACTAACGAGAAACGTCAGAAACACCAAATTTCACATAAGAAATGGCAGAAGGAAGCTGCACTCAGATTTTTTTACAAAATGAAAAATGGGCGTGGCATCTCCCACTTATGGGTCAAAAACCATATCTCAGGAACTACTCGACCGATTTCAATAAAATTCGGTATATAATACTTTCTTGACACCCTGATGACACACGTGAAAAATGGATGAAATCGGTTCATAACCACGACAACTTCCCATATAACTCAATTTTAAACTCCATCTGATTCCTTCACTTCATATCGGACATGTTGAACTCAGCGCCTAAGGGTAAATTTTAACCGAAAATATTGGTAAATCTCTTAGATAATTTAATGTAATTCAGAGGAAATTGTTTTCTTCTAATAGTGTGTCTCTGTTACAAAAATTATTAAAATCGGATAATAACATCTCCTAGGTCCCATATGCCTAATTTTAGGTTTTTCAAAAATACGGTGGGCTTTAATCTACATATATGTATTGGTTAATATGTGAGATACTATATCTTTGCGAAATTAAGTTCGTGTATAGTTTTGGATATAGTGTACCTAGCTGGTGAAAATGAATGAAATCGGTTCAGGAATTACCTCAGCCCTCATACATACACTATACAGGACGATTTTCGTTATTCTATTAAACTTTATGCCGAATTTATAGGTAAATTTGGGTGTTATCTTATTAAAATTTCTTCCATAAATTGCGAGAGTATAAAATGTTCGGTTGCACCCGAACTTAGCCTTTCCTTACTTGTTTTCAAATAAATTACATATCAGCTGAGAGTTCGGGCCCGCATTGCCAACACAATTCAATTTTAAGCGTAGATATGAAATAAGATAAATGCGTTTTATATATCCATGATTTAGCTATTAGCTTGTGGTGGTCAAATAAAACACGCCTAATAAAGATATTTAAACGGATCTAATTTTGAAATATTTTTAGTGAAGGTGGATTTGATAGTAAAATTTTAAAGATTGTGAATTTGATTTTAGCTCTAGAATATGCACACATCGCCCGTCGCTCTTACTATTAAGGTAAGATAAGTCGTAACATAGTAGATGTACCGGAAGGTGTATCTAGAATGACAGTTTAAAGCTTATTTAGTAAAGCATTTCATTTACATTGAAAAGATTTTTGTGCAAATCAATATAAACTGAGCAATATTTGTTTATTAATTTTTTTTGTTTTAAAATTAATTTATTAAAAATAATTATATAATTTGATGTTTTAGTAGTTTTTAACGAAAAAATAATAATAATAATAGTTAATTAGTATTGTGAAAGATTACTGAAATATTTTGAAAAATTTTTGTTTTAAAAGAAAATTTAATTTATTGTACCTTGTGTATCAAATAATTAATAATTATTTATTAATCTCGATTTTATAAGAGTTAATAATTTATGAAAGTTAATGTGTCAAAATTATTTTAAATAAATTATTAGAAATGAAATGTTATTCGTTTATAAAGGTATCTAGTTTTTTTAGAAATAAATTTAATTTACGAATTTTTAATTTTTTGGTTATTTGTTTAATTGAAAAATTTATTAATTTGAATATCTTAAGGGATAAGCTTTAAGATAAATTGTTAAAAATTAATAATTTTAATATAAAATGTATGCTTAGAATTAGCAATCATTATAAAGTTTGTTATAAATTATTTTATGATTTATATTATTTATTATATTTTAATTTATTTATAAAAATTTTTTATTAATAATTTATAAAAAGAATAATGATAGAATTAATATATGTGTGTCTTTTTGAGTTATTTTTAAAGTCTGACCTGCCCACTGAAATTTTTAAATGGCCGCAGTATCCTAACTGTGCAAAGGTAGCATAATCATTAGTCTTTTAATTGAAGGCTGGTATGAACGGTTGGACGAGGTATAAGCTGTTTCATATAAATTTATAATCGAATTTTATATTTTAGTCAAAAAGCTAAAATATTATTAAAAGACGAGAAGACCCTATAAATCTTTATATTTTCTATTATTTAAATTTTTTGGGTTTATTTTTTTTTTATAATAGAAAAGATTTTGTTGGGGTGATGTTAAAATTTAATGAACTTTTAATTATAAAAAAACATTGTACTTTAAATTGATTATTTAAATTTGGGTTGGTTTGTCGATTAATATTAAAGTTTTATTTTGGCTTTGAATTTTATTATTAATTTATTTTATATGTAAGTTTTTGCGTGTATTTTTATTTATTTTAATAATAAATAAATTTTAAATATAAGCTTTATTAGTCAAGGAAACTTGGAAATAGTAATTTCATAGAGTATTGGCTAAATTTGTGCCAGCAGCCGCGGTTACACAAATAATGCGAATAAAATGTGTTCAGTGTGAGTTAAAATGATTGATTTTAAAATAAAGTTAAATTTATTAGGTGAAATTTTAAATTTAATAATTTTTAATTGTAGGATTTTGAAGCTTGTAAATTTTAAATATAAACCAGGATTAGATACCCTATTATTTAAAATGTAATTGTTAACACTAAGGTAGGTTCTTGAAATTAAAAAATTTGGTGGTATTTTAGTCTATTCAGAGGAACCTGTCCTGTAATTGAGAATCCACGATGAACCTTACTTAAGTTTATTTTTCAGTTTATATACCGTCGTTATAATTTATAGTCGTAATAATTTATAGTCGTAATATTTTATTAGAATAATAATTTTCTATAATAGGCGTGTTTTATTTGACTAGCAAATTAAGCTATTAGCTTATTTTGTATGGAAAACTTAGCCAACATAATTATGTTGGCTTGTCATAAGCTATCATAGCTGATATTGAACTAGTGGCATTGCCAGTTTATCGATTTTTTTCATTCACAATAGTTAAGTTTTTTCCCAAAAAAGTAGTTGGCAATAGCGAGAAACCTCATTTTAACAGATACAAATTTCAACAAACCAAAATTTTAAATTCTACCAATGTGCAAAATGACAAATAAAAACTTTATCCATATTTATTTTGACCATCCCGGATCTAATAATGATTGTAGATTCCTTAACAGATTATAATATTATAGAAAAGCGGTAAACAAAAGGAAATTGGATTTATAAATTCAACCGTTCTTTTTCAAATAAATTAAATTTCAGCTGAGAGTTCGGGCCCGCATTGCCAATTCATTTTTAAGCGAAGATATGAAATAAGCTAAATGCGTTTTATTTGCCCATGATATGACAAATTAGCTTGTGGTGGTCAAATAAAACACGCCTAATCTTAATAGGAATGTATATCAGATCAAGGTGTAGCTTATATTTGAGTAGAGATGGGCAAATTAAGCTATTAGCTATTTCTTCTTCTTTCTTCTTATTAGCTATTTCTTGCAAGCCAATGCAATATATATAAACCAAACTTTCTGCAGTCGTTTCTTTTAGCCGTTTCCTTATACAGTCCAAAAATTAAAGAAATCGGATAATAACCACGCCCACCTCCCATACAAAGGTTAGGTTGAAAATGACTAAAAGTGCGTTAACTCACTAACGAGAAACGTCAGAAACACCAAATTTCACATAAGAAATGGCAGAAGGAAGCTGCACTCAGATTTTTTTACAAAATTAAAAATGGGCGTGGAATCTCCCACTTATGGGTCAAAAACCGTAACTCAGGAACTACTCGACCGATTTCAATAAAATTCGGTATATAATACTTTCTTGACACCCTGATGACACACGTGAAAAATGGATGAAATCGGTTCATAACCACGACAACTTCCCATATAACTCAATTTTAAACTCCATCTGATTCCTTCACTTCATATCGGACATGTTGAACTCAGCGCCTAAGGGTAAATTTTAACCGAAAATATTGGTAAATCTCTTAGATAATTTAATGTAATTCAGAGGAAATTGTTTTTCTTCTAATAGTGTGTCTCTGTTACAAAAATTATTAAAATCGGGTAATAACATCTCCTAGGTCCCATATGCCTAATTTTAGGTTTTTCAAAAATACGGTGGGCTTTAATCTACATATATGTATTGGTTAATATGTGAGATACTATATCTTTGCGAAATTAAGTTCGTGTATAGTTTTGGATATAGTGTACCTAGCTGGTGAAAATGAATGAAATCGGTTCAGGAATTACCTCAGCCCTCATACATACACTATACAGGACGATTTTCGTTATTCTATTAAACTTTATGCCGAATTTATAGGTAAATTTGGGTGTTATCTTATTAAAATTTCTTCCATAAATTGCGAGAGTATAAAATGTTCGGTTGCACCCGAACTTAGCCTTTCCTTACTTGTTTTCAAATAAATTACATATCAGCTGAGAGTTCGGGCCCGCATTGCCAACACAATTCAATTTTAAGCGTAGATATGAAATAAGATAAATGCGTTTTATATATCCATGATTTAGCTATTAGCTTGTGGTGGTCAAATAAAACACGCCTAATAAAGATATTTAAACGGATCTAATTTTGAAATATTTTTAGTGAAAGTTGATTTGATAGTAAAATTTTAAAGATTGTGAATTTGATTTTAGCTCTAGAATATGCATAGATCGCCCGTCGCTCTTACTATTAAGGTAAGATAAGTCGTAACATAGTAGATGTACCGGAAGGTGTATCTAGAATGACAGTTTAAAGCTTATTTAGTAAAGCATTTCATTTACATTGAAAAGATTTTTGTGCAAATCAATATAAACTGAGCAATATTTGTTTATTAATTTTTTTTGTTTTAATTATTAAAAATAATTAATGTTTAATTTATTAAAAATAATTACATAATTTAATGTTTTAGTAGTTTTTAATGAAAAAATAATAATAATAATAAAGTTAATTAGTATTGTGAAAGATTACTGAAATGTTTTGAAAAAATTTTGTTTTAAAAGAAAATTTACTTTATTGTACCTTGTTTATCAAATAATTAATAATTATTTATTAATCTCGATTTTATAAGAGTTAATAATTTATGAAAGTTAATGTGTCAAAATTATTTTAAATAAATTATTAGAAATGAAATGTTATTCGTTTATAAAGGTATCTAGTTTTTTTAGAAATAAATTTAATTTACGAATTTTTAATTTTTTGGTTATTTGTTTAATTGAAAAATTTATTAATTTGAATATCTTAAGGGATAAGCTTTAAGATAAATTGTTAAAAATTAATAATTTTAATATAAAATGTATGCTTAGAATTAGCAATCATTATAAAGTTTGTTATAAATTATTTTATGATTTATATTATTTATTATATTTTAATTTATTTATAAAAATTTTTTATTAATAATTTATAAAAAGAATAATGATAGAATTAATATATGTGTGTCTTTTTAAGTTATTTTTAAAGTCTGACCTGCCCACTGAAATTTTTAAATGGCCGCAGTATCCTAACTGTGCAAAGGTAGCATAATCATTAGTCTTTTAATTGAAGGCTGGTATGAACGGTTGGACGAGGTATAAGCTGTTTCATATAAATTTATAATCGAATTTTATATTTTAGTCAAAAAGCTAAAATATTATTAGACGAGAAGACCCTATAAATCTTTATATTTTCTATTATTTAAATTTTTTGGGTTTATTTTTTTTTTATAATAGAAAATATTTTGTTGGGGTGATGTTAAAATTTAATGAACTTTTAATTATAAAAAAACATTGTACTTTAAATTAATTATTTAAATTTGGGTTGGTTTGTCGATTAATATTAAAGTTTTATTTTGGCTTTGAATTTTATTATTGATTTATTTTATATGTAAGTTTTTGCGTGTATTTTTATTTATTTTAATAATAAATAAATTTTAAATATAAGCTTTATTAGTCAAGGAAACTTGGAAATAGTAATTTCATAGAGTATTGGCTAAATTTGTGCCAGCAGCCGCGGTTACACAAATAATGCGAATAAAATGTGTTCAGTGTGAGTTAAAATGATTGATTTTAAAATAAAGTTAAATTTATTAGGTAAAATTTTAAATTTAATAATTTTTAATTGTAGGATTTTGAAGCTTGTAAATTTTAAATATAAACCAGGATTAGATACCCTATTATTTAAAATGTAATTGTTAACACTAAGGTAGGTTCTTGAAACTTAAAAAATTTGGTGGTATTTTAGTCTATTCAGAGGAACCTGTCCTGTAATTGAGAATCCACGATGAACCTTACTTAAGTTTATTTTTCAGTTTATATACCGTCGTTATAATTTATAGTCGTAATAATTTATAGTCGTAATATTTTATTAGAATAATAATTTTCTATAATAGGCGTGTTTTATTTGACTAGCAAATTAAGCTATTAGCTTATTTTGTATGGAAAACTTAGCCAACATAATAATGTTGGCTTGTCATAAGCTATCATAGCTGATATTGAACTAGTGGCATTGCCAGTTTATCGATTTTTTTCATTCACAATAGTTAAGTTTTTTCCCAAAAAAGTAGTTGGCAATAGCGAGAAACCTCATTTTAACAGATACAAATTTCAACAAACCAAAATTTTAAATTCTACCAATGTGCAAAATGACAAATAAAAACTTTATCCATATTTATTTTGACCATCCCGGATCTAATAATGATTGTAGATTCCTTAACAGAGTAAAAAAAGGAAATTGGATTTATAAATTCAACCGTTCTTTTTCAAATAAATTAAATTTCAGCTGAGAGTTCGGGCCCGCATTGCCAATTCATTTTTAAGCGAAGATATGAAATAAGCTAAATGCGTTTTATTTGCCCATGATATGACAAATTAGCTTGTGGTGGTCAAATAAAACACGCCTAATCTTAATAGGAATGTATATCAGATCAAGGTGTAGCTTATATTTGAGTAGAGATGGGCAAATTAAGCTATTAGCTATTTCTTCTTCTTTCTTCTTATTAGCTATTTCTTGCAAGCCAATGCAATATATATAAACCAAACTTTCTGCAGTCGTTTCTTTTAGCCGTTTCCTTATACAGTCCAAAAATTAAAGAAATCGGATAATAACCACGCCCACCTCCCATACAAAGGTTAGGTTGAAAATGACTAAAAGTGCGTTAACTCACTAACGAGAAACGTCAGAAACACCAAATTTCACATAAGAAATGGCAGAAGGAAGCTGCACTCAGATTTTTTTACAAAATGAAAAATGGGCGTGGCATCTCCCACTTATGGGTCAAAAACCATATCTCAGGAACTACTCGACCGATTTCAATAAAATTCGGTATATAATACTTTCTTGACACCCTGATGACACACGTGAAAAATGGATGAAATCGGTTCATAACCACGACAACTTCCCATATAACTCAATTTTAAACTCCATCTGATTCCTTCACTTCATATCGGACATGTTGAACTCAGCGCCTAAGGGTAAATTTTAACCGAAAATATTGGTAAATCTCTTAGATAATTTAATGTAATTCAGAGGAAATTGTTTTCTTCTAATAGTGTGTCTCTGTTACAAAAATTATTAAAATCGGGTAATAACATCTCCTAGGTCCCATATGCCTAATTTTAGGTTTTTCAAAAATACGGTGGGCTTTAATCTACATATATGTATTGGTTAATATGTGAGATACTATATCTTTGCGAAATTAAGTTCGTGTATAGTTTTGGATATAGTGTACCTAGCTGGTGAAAATGAATGAAATCGGTTCAGGAATTACCTCAGCCCTCATACATACACTATACAGGACGATTTTCGTTATTCTATTAAACTTTATGCCGAATTTATAGGTAAATTTGGGTGTTATCTTATTAAAATTTCTTCCATAAATTGCGAGAGTATAAAATGTTCGGTTGCACCCGAACTTAGCCTTTCCTTACTTGTTTTCAAATAAATTACATATCAGCTGAGAGTTCGGGCCCGCATTGCCAACACAATTCAATTTTAAGCGTAGATATGAAATAAGATAAATGCGTTTTATATATCCATGATTTAGCTATTAGCTTGTGGTGGTCAAATAAAACACGCCTAATAAAGATATTTAAACGGATCTAATTTTGAAATATTTTTAGTGAAAGTTGATTTGATAGTAAAATTTTAAAGATTGTGAATTTGATTTTAGCTCTAGAATATGCATAGATCGCCCGTCGCTCTTACTATTAAGGTAAGATAAGTCGTAACATAGTAGATGTACCGGAAGGTGTATCTAGAATGACAGTTTAAAGCTTATTTAGTAAAGCATTTCATTTACATTGAAAAGATTTTTGTGCAAATCAATATAAACTGAGCAATATTTGTTTATTAATTTTTTTTGTTTTAATTATTAAAAATAATTAATGTTTAATTTATTAAAAATAATTACATAATTTAATGTTTTAGTAGTTTTTAATGAAAAAATAATAATAATAATAGTTAATTAGTATTGTGAAAGATTACTGAAATATTTTGAAAAATTTTTGGTTAAAAAGAAAATTAAATTTATTGTACCTTGTGTATCAGTGTTTATCAAATAATTAATAATTATTTATTAATCTCGATTTTATAAGAGTTAATAATTTATGAAAGTTAATGTGTCAAAATTATTTTAAATAAATTATTAGAAATGAAATGTTATTCGTTTATAAAGGTATCTAGTTTTTTTAGAAATAAATTTAATTTACGAATTTTTAATTTTTTGGTTATTTGTTTAATTGAAAAATTTATTAATTTGAATATCTTAAGGGATAAGCTTTAAGATAAATTGTTAAAAATTAATAATTTTAATATAAAATGTATGCTTAGAATTAGCAATCATTATAAAGTTTGTTATAAATTATTTTATGATTTATATTATTTATTATATTTTAATTTATTTATAAAAATTTTTTATTAATAATTTATAAAAAGAATAATGATAGAATTAATATATGTGTGTCTTTTTAAGTTATTTTTAAAGTCTGACCTGCCCACTGAAATTTTTAAATGGCCGCAGTATCCTAACTGTGCAAAGGTAGCATAATCATTAGTCTTTTAATTGAAGGCTGGTATGAACGGTTGGACGAGGTATAAGCTGTTTCATATAAATTTATAATCGAATTTTATATTTTAGTCAAAAAGCTAAAATATTATTAAAAGACGAGAAGACCCTATAAATCTTTATATTTTCTATTATTTAAATTTTTTGGGTTTATTTTTTTTTTATAATAGAAAATATTTTGTTGGGGTGATGTTAAAATTTAATGAACTTTTAATTATAAAAAAACATTAATTTATAAGTTATTGATCCATTAGTAGTGATTATAAGTTAAGTTACTTTAGGGATAACAGCGTAATTTTTTTAGAGAGTTCATATCGATAAAAAAGTTTGCGACCTCGATGTTGGATTAAGATATAGTTTTATGTGTAGCCGCTTAAATGTTAAGTCTGTTCGCCTTTTAAATTCTTAAAGTTTAAGAATTAAGTATAGTTTTAATTGACTGAATTATTTTTTGGGTTAATTATTTATTTTACTTTAATTATCACAGTATTAGTAACTTAGGACAATAAAGCAAATAAATTAAATTAATAGTATGCGTTATATGAATTGCCAGGGGAGAGACAAAATCAGTTTTCGAATCCAGTCCACCGCACAATCGAGGCGCAATAACTAAAAAACTACATCACTCAAACGGATTTCGCGATTAGTATTGTTAACTTCAGGCTTAAATGAGCCCATGAGCACTTTTTTCAATGCGACCGTCTTTGAATTTATATCGTACAAGCGGAATAAAATTTGGCAGGGTAGATACATAAAAAAATCGGAAGAAAAGTTAATTTAAAAAATTATATGAAATAAACAAAATAATTTTGTTTTTTTATTTTACAATACATACTTAATTTTAATTATTTTACATCCGATTGAACTTAGTTTTGGTTTAGCATCTCGTACAAAAAACATATGTATTGTCCGAAAGTTAAATAAAAAGTAGCAACGGGACAAGTCAAGGGAGAGACTTTTTAGACTTTGTACGGAATTCCAGAAAAAAATGTTTTATTATGCTGTAAATTGTAATGTTATTTAATACACTACATTAAAATGATGTGATTCATTTAAAAAAATAGCAACATAAAGGACAAAAACAATACTTTATGCTGATTGCCGCACAAGTTACCTCTTATCGTAGAATCACCCATATAAAGCATTTTTTAATATTTATTATTCGGCGATTTCGGAGTTATTCATATTTCGTAACTTATTAACATACATATATGGACTATAGTTTATATATCTATTACTACATTTATTATTATCTTTTGTAAGAAGATTAGGGGGCGTTGTTAAGTATTATTCTCAATTATATCTAAAATAATGGGCGTCCGCAGAAAATGACTAAAAGGGGGGGCAAATCTATTTCTCTTTCTATGGTGGCAGTTGTATATGGAAGAGCTAAAAATATCTGCAAAGCTTTGTATATGCATGGATAAAAGAATTTAGACTCCTCCAATAGCTTAGCCATGTCATCAAATTCATTTTCATCTTTCCACAAGGCAATCCATAGATCTCTTTCATATTTCAAGTCATTTAAGTTATAAAAAGAAGCTGCAGACAATATTTGAAGGTCGATCTCTGCTTTAGTTTTTGTTTTAAATACAGCTGGGTGAAGGTATGACAAATCAAAAGCAGGATTATTTTGATCGGAAAAGCGATTTTCAAAAGCCATTATTAACGAGTCCAAATACGGAATGTGAATTGAAATCTTAAAAAAATTCAACTACAGTCGTTGCTGGTTGATTGGCACGATAAACTTGACGGGCAACAATCCTTGGCAAGCTAATTTCAAAACCAAGTTGCAGGGCAATATTTGTAGCTTCGTCAAAAATGGATTTAAAAGTGCTGTCTGCTGTTTCTCTATCAGACTTGATTGATTGCACGATCCGTTTTATATGGTTAGCAATGCCAAGTATATCCAACTGCTTACTCTGAAAAAAATTTACTGTTGGCTCCAAGATTGCTGAATAGTGCGAAATGATGCACAGACAGACAACGAATGTACTTTTAGCTGCACAACTTATCAGCTGGAAAGTAGTTTTCCTTGTTGCTGGGTTTCCTTCAAGTGAAAGTTTTTCTAAACCTTCTGTTATGGCCACAAAGTTATTTTTGAAAACACCTATGCTTTTATACTTTTGTGACCAACGAGTTTCACATAAAAGTGGCAAATTTGGGACATGTTTTCTCCTAAGAGGCGATTCCCGAAAAAATGTAATTACCTACTTAATAGTAGTTGTCGTGTTCCGAATTTCTGCAACGCTGTTCAAATCAGTGATCACTAAATTTAGCTTATGAGAAGCACAATGAAAAAACAAAGCTTTTTTATAAAAATCTTTCATAATTTTTTGAACGCCACCATCTTTGCCAGCCATTGTTCCAGAACCATCATAACCCTGTCCGATGCATTTATTAGGATCCAAACCACAGTTTGTAATGAAATGATGTATTGAACTTGCAATTGATTTTGCGTCCATATTGTCTAGCTCAACAAAGCCTAGGGAATCTTCACGTAACTCTGAAAATTCACTGCAGAAATATCGCACTCCAACAGACAACTGTTCGTTCCCAGCAATATCACAGCTTTCATCTGCTAAAATGCTAAACCCTTCAGCTTTATCAATGGAACGACAAATTGTTTCTTTGAGCAAGTCACCACAAATATTAATAATTTCGTTCTCAATACGAACAGAAATGTACTTCGCATTGCCCTTAGCGTTTTCAAAAATTAATTTCAGATCTGCGTGCGCTGAATTTAATTGCAATTTAAGCAAATCCCTAAAATTGCCTAGTAGTACATAACAGTTAAATTATTATCTTAAAAAAAAATAATTCCACTAAAATGCTCACCTTCATAACTTTTTTTGCCACGAAGAGCAATATCATGCGTCCCACAATAAATAATAGCATATATAATCAATCTGATCATTTTTTTATTGTCACTAGTTACTTTTTCATGCGCGTTTTGTGCCACTACATCAACAGGCACTAGGTTTAAAAATCCATTGGCATCCATACTTGCTTTTTTGTGACAAATAGATATTGCATGAGCTCTAAAATGCTCATGAGCGTCTTTGTACTTCGTAAACGGTCTTATGGTCAATGACCCTATAACGCCACGTGTATTTTTTGGCGGAAATGTAAAGGGGGGCAGTGGCCCTAGTTTGCCCCCCCCTGTGGTCGCCCATGTCTAAAATTATAACGTTTCACTTAATTCCACAAAAATATCATATTATATATGTAAGCATTCTGTTAAGCTGTCCAATCTACTATTTCTCTCACTATATTTCATTCACAAAGTTTGATATTTGTATATATTACATTACTTTAAATGCATATATTCGATACTCCATCGACGACAAACGTAAATTAACCACCAAATTAATTAAACCAGAGAGGTGTTGTAGGAGATCAACATTTCATTTATTTCCGTTCATGTCGTTAGAGACAATCCTCTGGGAAACTGGATTTGTGGTTTAACAACTCCTGGATTTTGAACACGATAACGCACCGTTTTGTTTTAAAAATAAAGGAAATATCATCCATCACACACAGAATTTATCGGATAAGTTATGTAAATAATACAAACCACCAGATAGTGAACAAAACAAAAAGACTATATAATCTGTACAACATGTTGCGGCAATATAAAAATACGAACTTGTTAACTCATTTCGACTTTATTTCCTTTCAGGCACTTACTATTAGATTTCGGATTTCGGCAACTGCATTTTGGTGGTATTATCTTTTTCATGTCTATATAGTTCATCAATCTGAGTACCACAATGCCGATACCAATGGGTGCGCAGTATATAAATTTTTACTAGTATGTTATATATGAGGCATTCTCTGGAAAAAAAGCCATTTGAAAAAAAGTTCTTTATTTTCTTAGCCAATGATATATCTTATAGTATATGTCAAACCTAAAATAACAAGTAAGGAAATGCTAAGTTCGGGTGCAACCGAACATTTTATACTCTCGCAATTTATTGAAGAAATTTTATTAAGATAACACACAAATTTACCTATAAATTCGGCATAAAGTTTAATAGAATAACGAAAATCGTCCTATATAGTGTATGAGGGCTGAGGTAATCCCTGAACCGATTTCATTCATTTTCACCAGCTAGGTACACTATATTCAAAACTATACACTCACTTAATTTCGCAAAGATATAGTATCTCACATATTAACCAATACATATATGTAGATTAAAGCCCACCGTATTTTTGAAAAACCTATACCCTTATCCGATTTTAATAATTTTTGGAACAGAGACACACTATTAGAAGAAAACAATTTCCTCTGAATTACATTAAATTATCTAAGAGATTTGCCCATATTATCGGTTAAAATTTAACCTTAGGCGCTGAGTTCAACATGTCCGATGTCTGGGGTCTTGAAAAGTTATAGTCCGTTTTCGACAATTTTTTCTCAAGTGAAGCCAGAGATGATATGCACTATTTGTGTAAAGTTTTATTCCGCTATCTTCATTGGTTCCTTATGTATACATTATAAAGTGAAGGAATCAGATGGAATTCACAATTGAGTTATATGGGAAGTTGTCGTGGTTATAAACCGATTTCATCCATTTTTCACATGTGTCATCAGGGTGTCAAGAATTTTATTATTATATATATATATTATGTACCGAATTTCATTAAAATCTGTCGAGTAGTTCTTGAGATATGGTTTTTGACCCATAAGTGGGCGATGCCACGCCCATTTTTAGTTTTGTAAAATAATCTGAATGCAGCTTCCTTCTACTATTTCTTCTGTAAAATTTAGTGTTTCTGAGGTTTCTCATTAGTGAGTTAACCTACTTTTAGTCATTTTCAACCTAACCTTTGTATGGGAGGTGGGCGTGGTTATTATCCGATTTCTTTCATTTTTGGACTGTATAAGGAAACGACTAAAATAAACGACTGCAGAAAGTTTGGTTTATATATATTTGTTGGCTTGCGAGTTATATATAAAAAACCTAATTGAGGGCCACTTTTCCAAAAAAAATTACATCCAAATGTGCCCTTCCCTAATACGATCCTATGTTCCAAATTTTGTTTTCATAACTTTATTTATGGCTTAGTTATGACACTTTTTAGGTTTTTGGTTTTCGCCATTTTGTGGGCGTGGCAGTGGACTGATTTTGCCCATTTTCGAAAGCAACCTCCTCAGGGTGCCAAGGAATATGTGTTCCAAGTTTCGTTAAGATATCTCAAGTTATCCGTTGCACGGACAGACGGACGGACAGACAGACAACTTCAACTCGTCTCGTCATCCTGATCATTTTGATATATATAAACCTATATCTATCTATATCACCTTTTTACCCCCCAAAGGGAATTTGTGACAGTAATGTTTGTATGAGCTACAAATAAAAAACCAACTCAGAACATGATGAAACATCATTCAATCACAATTATTATCTGCATTTAGCGTAACCCAGGATTAACGAGGTGGACGTAGCAGACATTTAATCCCTTTTCGTTTTTTTTATTTTTCAAATTTTTTAATTTTTTTTTTTGTTTTTTTGGTTTTTGTTTTTTATTTAAAATTATTACGTAGATTAGATTCAAGTACGTAATAATTTTAAATAAAAAACAAAAACCAAAAAAAAATTAAAAATTTGAAAAATACAAAATAATTAACAACAAGTAAGGAAGGGCTAAGTTCGGGTGTAACCGAACATTTTAAACTCTCGCAATTTATTTATTTAACTGTATTTATATTATATAATACAAAATTTGACCCACATATGCGCAATATATGGGGCATTCTCTGGAAAAAAAGCCACTTGAAAAAAAAAGTTCTTTATTTTCTTTGGCAATTATATATCTTATAGTACATGTAAAACCTAAAATAAACAAGTAAGGAAGGGCTAAGTTCGGGTGTAACCGAACATTTTATACTCTCGCAATTTATTTATTTAACTTTATTTACATACGTATTTGTGCACATATTCGTCATATATATGGTATAAAGTCCATTGAAAGTTGGATACCATAATATTAGGTTAGAAGTACCGAGGTCCTCATGTTCGATATGTGGGGCCTTGACAACCTATGGTCCGATTTCGGTGATTTTTAGAATGGGGCTGCCACATTATAAAAGTAGTATTTGTGCAAAGTTCTGCATCGATATCTTCACTAGTGCTTACTTTATATATTGTAAAGTAAACGATTCAGATCGTTTTCAAAGTTCTGGTATATAGGAAGTAGGCGTGGTTGTGAAGCGATTTGGCCAATTTTCACAACATATCATTGGGATGTAAAGAAACTATCACAAACCAAGTTTCTTTGAAATCGGTCAAGTAGTTCCTGAGATATGGTTTTTGACCCATAAGTGAGCGGCGCCACGCCCATTTTCCATTTTGTAAAAAAATCTGAGTGCAGCTCTCTTCTGCCATTTCTTATGTGAAATTTAGTGCTTCTGACGCTTTTCGTTAATGAGTTAACGCACTTTTTGTAATTTTCAACCTAACTTTTGTATGGGAGGTGGGCGTGGTTATGATCCGATTTTTTTCATTTTTGGACTGTATTAGGAAGTGGCTAAAAAAAACGACTGCAGAAAGTTTGGTTTATATAGCTCTATTGGTTTGCGAGATATATACAAAAAACCGATTTGGGGGCGGGGCCACGCCCACTTCCCCAAAAAAATTACATCCGCATATGCCCCCTCATAGTGCGATCCTTCATGCCAAATTTTATTTCCATAGCTTTATTTTTGGCTTAGTTATGGCTCTTTATGTGTTTTCGGTTTTCTCCATTTTGTGGGCGTGGCAGTGGTCCGATTTTGCTCATTTTCGAAAGCAACCTTCCTATGGTGCCAAGAAATAAGTGTGCCAAGTTTCATCAAGATATCTTAATTTTTACTCAAGTTACAGCTTGCACAGACGGACGGACGGACGGACAGACAGACATTCGGATTTGAACTCCACTCTTCACCCTGATCACTTTGGTATATATAACCCTATATCTAACTCGTTTAGTTTTGGGTGTTACAAACAACCGTTATGTGAACAAAACTATAATACTCTCTTTAGCAACATTTGTTGCGAGAGTATAAAAACATATGGTTTTAGGTCTGTGTAACGCGGGGTTGCCATATTATAAGGGGCCAAAGTTTTTTGTAAAAAAATTTTCGAACCGCCATAACTTTAAAACTAATGAACAGATTTTAAAACACCATGTGACTTTTTTGTACAGAATTTCTCAAACTTTGAAACTGTATATCGTAAAAATTTTTAAAATTAATATTTCATAGCAAAAAATAAAAAAAAAATTTTTTGTGGAATTTTTAACAACTTATGCCCCCTTCGATTTTTTTCGAAAATATCTTAAAATGTTCCTTATTTCATCACCTTTTTACCCCCCAAAGGGAATTTTGGGACAGCAATATTTGTATGAGCTACAAATAAAAAACCATATCAGAACATGATGAAAAATCATTGATTTACGCACTATTATTATCAGAATTTAGCGTAACCCAGGATTAACGACGTGGATGTAGCAGACATTTAATCCCTTTTTGTTTTTTTTTATTTTTTAATATTTTTTTTAATTTTTTTGTATTTTTCAAATTTTTAATTTTTTTTTTTGTTTTTTTGGTTTTTGCTTTTTTTTTAATTATTACGTAGATTAGATTCAAGTACGTGATAATTTTAAATAAAAAACAAAAACAAAAAAAAAAATTTTTTAATTTGAAAAATACAAAAAAAATAAAAAAAAAACAAGTAAGGAAGGGCTAAGTTCGGGTGTAACCGAACATTTTATACTCTCGCAATTTATTTATTTAATTTTATTAATTTAACAAACAAATTGACTCACATATTCGGTATAAAGTCCAATGAAAGTTGGAAACCATAATATTAGGTTAGAAGCACCGAGGTCCTCGTGTTCGATATATGGGGCCTTAAAAACCGATTTCGCCGATTTTTAGAATGGGGCTGCCATACTATTAACATAGTATTTGTGCAAAGTTCTGCACCGATATCTTCACTAGTGCTTACTTTAGATATTGTAAAGTAAACGATTCAGATTGTCTTCAAAGTTCTGGTATATAGGAAGTAGGCGTGGTTGTGAAGCGATTTGACTTATTTTCACAACATATCATTAGGATGTAAAGAAACTATTACAAACCAAGTTTCATTAAAATCGGTCGAGTAGTTCCTGAGATATGGTTTTTGACCCATAAGTGGGCGACGCCACGCCCATTTTCCATTTTGTAAAAAAATCTGAGTGCAGCTTCCATCTGCCATTCCTTATGTGAAATTTAGTGTTTCTGAGGTTTTTCGTTAGTGAGTTAACCCACTTTTAGTAATTTTCAACTTAACATTTGTATGGGAGGGGGCGTGGTTATTATCCGATTTCTGTCATTTTTGGAATGTATAAGGAAATGGCTAAAAAAACGACTGCAGAAAGTTTGGTCTATATAGCTCTATTGGTTTGCGAGATATATACAAAAACATAGTAGGGGCGGGGCCACGCCCACTTCCCCAAAAAAATTACATCCACATATGCCCCTCATAGTACGATCCTTCATACCAAATTTTATTTCCATAGCTTTATTTATGGCTTAGTTATGGCACTTTATGTGTTTTCGGTTTTCGCCATTTTGTGGGCGTGGCAGTGGTCCGATTTTGCTCATTTTCGAAAGCAACCTTCCTATGGTGCCAAGAAATAAGTGTGCCAAGTTTCATCAAGATATCTTAATTTTTACTCAAGTTACAGCTTGCACAGACGGACGGACGGACGGACGGACAGACAGACATTCGGATTTGAACTCCACTCTTCACCCTGATCACTTTGGTATATATAACCCTATATCTAACTCGTTTAGTTTTGGGTGTTACAAACAACCGTTATGTGAACAAAACTATAATACTCTCTTAGCAACTTTGTTGCGAGAGTATAAATATTAAAAAATAAAAAAAAACAAAAAGGGATTAAATGTCTGCTACATCCACGTCGTTAATCCTGGGTTACGCTAAATTCTGATAATAATAGTGCGTAAATCAATGATTTTTCATCATGTTCTGAGTTGGTTTTTTAGTTGTAGCTCATACAAATATTGCTGTCCCAAAATTCCCTTTGGGGGGTAAAAAGGTGATGAAATAAGGAACATTTTAAGACATTTTCGAAAAAAATCGAAGGGGGCATAAGTTGTTAAAAATTCGACAAAAAAATTTTTTTTTATTTTTTGCTATGAAATATTAATTTTAAAAATTTTTACGATATACAGTTTCAAAGTTTGAGAAATTCTGTACAAAAAAGTCACATGGTGTTTTAAAATCTGTTCATTAGTTTTAAAGTTATGGCGGTTCGAAAATTTTTTTACAAAAAACTTTGGCCCCTTATAATATGGCAACCCCGCGTTACACAGACCTAAAACCATATGTTTTATTTTAGGTTTTACATGTACTATAAGATATATAATTGCCAAAGAAAATAAAGAACTTTTTTTTTCAAGTGGCTTTTTTTCCAGAGAATGCCCCATATATTGTATAAAGTCTGTTATAATATATTCGCCATTACTGTATTAAAGAGAGCTATATATAATATTTGTCATAACTGTAACTGAAATTGAATTCAACTCTCTCAGTTATATTCCTGAATTTCCTTTTGTACCATTTAAGTTAGTCGCAAATAAAACGTTCTAGAAAGAAGACCTACGTATATTGTTTCAGTTCCTCTTAATAGGCAAAGGATAAATTCTCCACTTACAACAGGTTATGGGCCCAGGTCACAAAAGTGTTTGCCAAAATTAATAAAAAATGAGTGGTAGTGGTTTGTACGCCATCGAAAAACTCGATGATGCGAATTATGTTTCATGGTCAATCCATATGAAGAGCATACTGGTTCACTCAGAGTTGTGGGCAGTAGTTAGCGGAAAGCTAACAAAAAGTGAAAATTCATCGGTAGAAGAAGTGACGGCATTCGATCTAAAAGATGAAAAGGCGCTGGCAAGCATATTGTTGTGCATCAAGCCATCGCAAGTTAGCCACGTGAGGCATTGTTTGACAGCAGGAGCAGCATGGAATAAGTTGAAGGAGATTCATCAACCCAGTGGCCCTGCAAGGAAAGTGACACTATTTCGACAGTACCTATCATTAAAAGTTGCGGAAGGTGATACAATTTCAAATCGTGTAAGTGAATTTTTCGAAGTTCATGAGAGGTTGTCTGAAATAGGTGTTAACCTCCCAGATGAAGTGGCAGCCATAATCTTGTTGGCAAGTTTGCCAAAATCATTCGAAAATTTCGTAGTGGCCATTGAATCACGTGATACATTGCCTACATTGAATGCACTTAAGTTGAAATTGCTGGAAGAGGGTGCTAGACGTAACGGCGAAAAATCCGTTAATTCCGAATCGCACCAGGCGTTAGTTGCGAGAACTAAGTTCCAGAAAAATCCTAACGGCAGCATCAAAGGTGGCAGCGACGTCAGCAGTAGCGCAGAACTTCACTCGTCAAGAAACAGCGAACAAAAAAGGCAACGAGGAAGATGTTACAACTGCGGAAAATTTGGGCATTTTGCTGCCAACTGTAGAGAACCGCGAAAAGAGCAACGAGTAGAACAGCAAAGAAATAACAAATCTCTCTCTATTTTCGCTTCTGCTTCTCCCTTCAAAATTCGTCGTGATGTTTGGTGCATTGACAGTGGAGCAACTGCACATCTCTGTTGTGATCGATCGTTATTTGTAACATACGAAGAGAGAACTGAGAAAATAGAACTCGCTGGAGAAAAATATGTAGAAGCTGAAGGATTTGGTGAAGTACACATTGAAAGTGATAAATTTTTGTTAAAGCTAAAACACGTTTTGTATGTCCCTCAGTTGCGATGCAATTTTATTTCTGTAAGCAAAGCTTGCGAACGTGGATATACTGTAGTATTCGAAGAAAAACAAACTTTTGTAAAAGATAGAAAAGGAGAAATAATAATTAGAGCGCAAAAAGAAGGTGGTTTGTTTATAGTGAATTTACAAACAAACAAGTGCATGTTTACAAATAGCAGAGACAGTGAAGCATGTACATGGCACAATCGTTACGGACATCTAAATTACGACAGTTTAAATGAAATTGTGAATAAAAAGCTGGTATATGGACTAAAACTGAATACAATAACTAAAAACATTGATTGTGTAACGTGCGCTAAAAGTAAAATTTGTGTAAAGCCATTTGCTCGTGCTTCTCAAAATCGTTCTGATAAAGTCTTGCAAATTGTGCACTCAGATGTATGTGGGCCAATGAATAAAAATTCAATTGGTGGCTCCAAATACTTTGTAACATTTATTGACGACAAGTCCCGATACATAAGTGTATATTTTTTAAAATCAAAAAGTGAGGTTTTTGCAACATTTAAGACTTATAAAGAAATTAGTGAAAAACAGACTGATAATAAAATAAAAATTCTTAGAAGCGATAATGGTCGTGAGTACCTAAGTGATGAATTTGAAAAATATTTGCGTGAACATGGTATTCAGCGGCAATTGACAGTGCCGCATACACCACAACAAAACGGTGTGGCAGAGCGTGTCAATCGCACGTTGATTGAAATGGCACTTAGTATGATTGTGCATAGTGGGTTAGACGAGTCTTTTTGGGCTGAGGCAGTGTCAACTGCGGCATATTTACGCAATAGAGCTACAACAAAAACACTCGTAGATAAAACGCCCTATGAAGAGTTTGTGGGTAAGAAACCAAGTGTTGCACATCTTAAAATATTTGGTTGTTTAGCGATTGCCCTAAATAAGACAATTTCTAAAAAGTTTCGCGCAAAAGGCAAAGAAATGATAATGGTTGGTTATTCAGATACGGCTAAAGCGTATAGGTTAATGGATCCAGATACACGTAAAGTGATAGTGAGCAGAGACGTCATATTCTTAGAAAATAAATATATAGGCAGTAATGAAACCAGTTCTGATATTGTTGAGTTTGATGTTGGTGACATTTTGCCAGATGCAGACGAAGCGAGCAGTAATAATGAAATCGGTGAGGATGAGCAAAGCGAAGTTAACGTTGAAGTAAGCAGCGATAAGGAGTCAATAACGTATGGTCGTGGTAGACCCAGAGTGGTTCGCAGTGGTAATCGTGGACGTCCTCGAAAAGAGCGACATGTATTGAATTTCACTAAAAACATCGACGTCAAGATCCCACAATCAGTAAATGAGGCGCTTACTGATGACTACGCAAAACATTGGCGGGCATCTATGCAGAAGGAGTACGACGCATTGGTCAAGAACAAAACTTGGTCATTAGTAGAGTTACCATTAAACGAGAAGGCAATCAATTGCAAGTGGGTTTTCAATATTAAGCGAAACGCAGATGGCAGTGTTGAACGATTCAAGAGTCGTTTGGTGGCAAAAGGTTGTAGCCAGCAGTATGGTATTAATTTCAACGAAACGTTCTCTCCAGTTGTAAGATATGCGACAGTGCGTATGTTGTTAGCACTAGGATGCGAGTATAAGCTATATTTGCATCAAATGGACGTATCTACGGCTTATCTAAATAGCGATTTGCACGAAGTTGTCTACATGAAGCAACCAAAAGGCTTTGTAGATAAGAAGTTTCCTCAGCGGGTTTTAAAATTAAATAAAGCCCTGTATGGTCTAAAACAAAGCGGCCGTGAATGGAATATGAAGCTTGATGAAGTCCTGAAGTCATTCGGGTTTACACCGTGCATCAGTGATACCTGTGTTTACACACGAAATGTTCATGGTAACTATAGTATAATCATGGTATATGTTGATGATTTGATTATAGGTTGTTCGAAGCTGGATAAAGTTGTTAAGATCAAAGAACAAATCTCTAGCATGTTTGACGTAGTGGACGGCGGTCCACTCAAGTATTTCCTTGGTATGGAAATTGAGCGCGAAGGCGAAACGGGAGCAATTACGATATGCCAGAAAAAATACATCAGCGATCTGCTTTGTCAATATAAGATGTTAGATTGAAAGGCTGCAGTTACTCCGTTGGTTCCTGGTTTTCAAGTCAGCTGTAATAGTCCAGACTGCAGGCGCGTAAATACAACTAATTACCAGTCATTGATCGGAAGTTTAATGTACCTGGCTGTACTTACAAGACCAGACATCCTGCACTCTGTTTGTAAATTATCGCAACAGAATATAGAACCACATTCTGAGCACGAAACTGGTGCGAAACATATTTTGCGATATTTAAAAGGGACAATCGATTTGAAACTTCACTATAAATGGACGGGGAAAGCAGTTAAATGCTATGTTGATGCTGATTGGGGTTCCGATGCAAGCGACAGGAAGTCATACACCGGCAGTGCATTTATAGCAGCAGGCAGCGTTTTTTCATGGGAATCAAAGAAGCAAAGTGTTGTAGCATTAAGCAGCACTGAAGCAGAATATATTGCTTTGTCAACAGCCGCAAAAGAAGCGGCCTACATTCGGAAATTACTCACTGAAATGGGTTTCCTAGTCAATGGGCCTACAGTTATCAATAGCGATAATCAGGGTGCCATGCATTTAGTTAAAAATCCGGTTTACCATTCTAGGAGTAAACATATTGATTTAAAATATCATCACGTTCGAGATATGTACAAAAACAATGAAATTAATTTGAATTATATTTGTACAGAAGAAATGTTTTCAGACATCTTTACAAAGAATTTGCAAAAAACTAAACATTGTAAATTTCGAAATAATATGGGTTTATATTAAATGAAATATGTATATATAGAGAAGGAGTGTTATAATATATTCGCCATTACTGTATTAAAGAGAGCTATATATAATATTTGTCATAACTGTAATTGAAATTGAATTCAACTCTCTCAGTTATATTCCTGAATTTCCTTTTGTACCATTTAAGTTAGTCGCAAATAAAACGTTCTAGATAGAAGACCTACGTATATTGTTTCAGTTCCTCTTAATAGGCAAAGGATAAATTCTCCACTTACAACAAAGTCCATTGAAAGTTGGAAACCATAATATTAGGTTGGAAGCACCGAGGTCCTCATGTTCGATATATGGGGCCTTGAAAACCTATGGTCCGATTTCGGCGATTTTTAGAATGGGGCTGCCACACTATAAAGGTAGTATTTGTGCAAAGTTCTGCAGCGATATCTTCACTAGTGCTTACTTTATATATTGTAAAGCAAACGATTCAGATCGTCTTCAAAGTTCTGGTATGTAGGAAGAAGGCGTGGTTGTGAAGCGATTTGGCCTATTTTCACAACATATCTTTGGGATGTAAGGAAACTATTACAAACCCAGTTTCATTGAAATCGGTCAAGTAGTTCCTGAGATATGGTTTTTGACCCATAAGTGGGCGACGTCACGCCCATTTTCCATTTTGTAAAAAATCTGAGTGCTGCTTCCATCTGCCATTTCCTATGTGAAATTTAGTTTTTTTTGACGTTTTTGGTTAGTGAGTTAACCCACTTTTAGTAATTTTCAACCTAACCTTTGTATGGGAGGGGGGTTATGATCCTATTTCTGCCATTTTTGGACTGTATAAGGAAATGGCTAAAAAAAACGACTGCAGAAAGTTTGGTTTATACAGCTCTATTGGTTTACAAGATATATACAAAAAACTTAGTAGGGGCAGGGCCACCCCCACTTTCCCAAAAAAATACATCCAAATATGCCCCTGGGCGTGGCAGTGGTCCGATTTTGTTCATTTTCGAAAGCAACCTTCCTATGGTGCCAAGAAATAAGTGTGCCAAGTTTCATTAAGATATCTTAATTTTTACTCAAGTTACAGCTTGCACAGACGGACGGACGGACGGACGGACAGACAGACATTCGGATTTGAACTCCACTCTTCACCCTGATCACTTTGGTATATATAACCCTATATCTAACTCGTTTAGTTTTAGGTGTTACTAACAACCGTTATGTGAACAAAACTATAATACTCTATTTAGCAACTTTTGTATAAAAATAATGCGAGAGTATAAAAATATTAAAAAATAAAAAAAACAAAAAGCGATTAAATGTCTGCTACGTCCACGTCGTTAATCCTGGGTTACGCTAAATGCAGATAATAATATTGCATAAATCAGTGATTTTTCATCATGTTCTGAGTTGGTTTTTTATTTGTAGCTCATACAAATATTACTGTCCCAAAATTCCCTTTGGGGGGTAAAAAGGTGATGAAATAAGGAACATTTTAAGATATTTTCAAAAAAAATAAAGGGTTAAAAAGTCCAAAAAACATTTTTTTTCATTTTTTGCTATGAAGTATTAATTTTAAAAAATTTGACGATACACAGTTTTAAAGTTTGAGAAATTCTGTACAAAAAAGTCAACTGGTGTTTTAAAATCTGTTCATTAGTTTTAAAGTTATGGCGGTTCGAAAATTTTTTTACAAAAAACTTTGGCCCCTTACAGTATGGCAACCCCTCATTACACAGACCTAACTCCATATTATTTATTTTAGGTTTTACATATACTATAAGATATGTCATTGCCAAAGAAAATAAAGAACTTTTTTTTTCAAGTGGTTTTTTTTTCCAGAGAATGCCTCATATGTAGAAAACAAGTAAGAAAAGGCTAAGTTCGGGTGCAATCGAACATTTTATACCCTCGCAATTTGTTGATATATTTTTATTAAGATAACACACAATTTGTGCCATATATTCGGCATAAGGTCCAATAGAAAAACGAAAATCATCATATATAGGCTGAGGTAATTCCTGAACCGATTTCATTAATTTTCGTCACCAACATACATTATATCTAAGCTTATATGCTCATTTAATTTGGCTAAGATATTTCACATATTAACCGATTTATAAGCTATTACGCCCATCGAATTTTTGAAAATCCTATAATTAAGAATATGAGAGGGGAAGTTAAGACCCGATTTTAATCATTTCTGGTACGGAGACACACTATTAGAAGAAAAAGATATCCTCTGATTTAAATTGAGATACCTGAGAGATTTACCGAAAGTTTCGGTGAAAAATTACCATGGGGTTCTGAGTTCTTCATATTCGATATCCGGGGCTGTGATAAGTTATAGTCCGATTCCGACAATTGTTTCACAAGTGATGCCGGAAATCATATACAGCATTTGAGTAAATTTTATTTCGCTATCTTCATTGGATCCTTATGTATATATTATAAAGTGAAGGAATAAGATGGAATTCAAAATTGAGTTATATGGGAAGTTGTCGTGGTTGTGAACCGATTTCATCCATTTTCCATACGTGTCATCAGGGTGTCAAGAAAATATTATATACCGAATTTCATTCGAATCGGTCGAGTAGTTCCTGAGATATGGGGTTTGACCCATAAGTGGGCGATGCCACATCCATTTTCCATTTTGTAAAAAAATCTGAGTGCAGGTTCATTCTGCAATTTCTTCTGTAAAATTTAGTGTTTCTGACGTTTATCGTTAGTGAGTTAACCCACTTTTAGTAATTTTCAACCTAACCCTAGTATGGGAGGTGGGCGTTATTATTATTCGATTTCTTTCATTTTTGGACTGTATAAGAAAATGGCTAATAGAAACGACTGCAGACAGTTTGGTTTGTAAAGCATTATTGGTTTGCGGGATATATACAAAAAACCTATTTGCGTGGTCTTCCCCTTCCCTAATAAAATTACATTCAAATATGCCTCTTCCTAGTGCAATCCTTTGTACCAAATTTTCTTTTATAACTTTATTTATAGCTTAGTTATAACACTTCATGTGTTTTCGGTTTTTTCGCGATTTTGTGAGCGTGGCAATGTCCAATTTCGCCCATTTTCAATAGCAATCCTCTCACGGGTCCAAGGTACATGTGGATTGGGACCACTGTCACGCCCACAAAATGGCGAAAGCCGAAAGCATAGAAAGTGTGATAAATTTGGTACAGAAGATCGTGCTAGGAAGAGGCATAATTGGTGAAATTATTGTGGGAAAGTGTGCCGCAGCCCCCTACAAAGTTTTTTTTACATATCTCGTAAACTACTAAACCTAAATCAACCAAACTTTCAGATTAAAGATGATTAAGTATTACGAAAGTCTGCGCTCAAATTGTATACACAATTTTAAACGGACGCCCACCCTATCTCCAAAACTAGTCGACTAATTTCAATGGAATTCGGTTTATAATATTTTCCTGGCATCTGACATGAGTGAAATCAGGTCATAACATCCCCCAGCTACCATATACCTAAAATTAGGACTTTCAAATTTTCAGTGGACTTTATACCATAGAAATGCCGAATATGTGGGTCAAATTTTGTGTTATATTAATAAAATTAAATAAATAAATTGCGAGAGTATAAAATGTTCGGTTACAACCCTTCCTTACTTGTTTCTCTCTAGCAATACCAGCTGCAATAATAACAAATTTCAAAAAACTTCAAATTTTTACGGAATAAGTATAATATACATATAAAGACTTAAAATTGAAATTGTCTCTTGGAATTCAAGCACGTCAAAAATTCAAATATCAAATCCCTGACCAGATTTATTTCAAACCCTGGACTCTTAGAAATAGTGCTGGAGCTAAGCAAACGTGGAATAGCTTTTTACACAGCTCAGACATCGGCTTGCATTTAGCTTCAGATAAAAGTTGGAGATTATCCTTATTAGTAAGGGTTACGTTTCGTTCGCTCATAGTCTACAAAAATTAACAATAAAATGAAATTTATTTCCAAAGTTATCTATACTAATTATATAAAATCACTTATATGAAAAATGTTTGTAACGGCCAATCTCCTAAAGTTCTGAAGCGATTTTTATAATTTTTTTTTTAAATAAAGCATTTGCTCTAGGCTCGCGAGTGGCATACTTATTTTTTTAATTTTCCGAAATCAAATCCTTTTTCTTTCGGGTTGAAGTTTTTGAAAAATCAAAAATATTGCAAGCATAAGGTTTTTCGTTCACCAAACGCAGTCTACAGCGAAAGCGCGCTTTGTGTGTGTGTTTTTATCGTTTGCGGCACGCACTCTCTCTCTTCCATCTCTGCACATCTTTTCCAGCACAACTTAATGAAGTAAAGTACATACATATGTATGCACTCTCTCTCTTCCATCTCTCGCATCTTTTACTACATAACTTATTGAAGTAAAGTACAAAGCAAAAAAGTTTGCATATATAAATGATCGCAGAATAAGTGAAATAACGCTAAACAGCACAATCAAATGCTCGCATAAATTGCCGTATGTATGCATGTATGTAGATATGTAAATACAGTGTCAACTATATTTACTCTGTTTTACAGTTACTTATTTGCAGCAACGCACCGTTGCTTGAATTGCTTTTCTTATTGTCCCTACAAGACGGAGCTAACTCATACACCACTACACATGCAAAATTTTTCAGATTTACCAATACATACACATTGCTAACATTTTGTAGTTAAGTGGCAATCTCGGTAGTTAGAGTAGCAAAATTCATTAACCCTAATTATTGTTTGTGTAAGAGAGAGATACAATGAACCGTTCAAAAAACGCCGCTATGGCCGCTGTTCATTTCAAAATAAAATTTAAAGTGAATGGATGTAAGTAAGTGCGTTTAAATATTTCTTTTTTGTTAAGTGTTTCTGGATATTTTTCGAATTTATAAATGCAGTTATTTGTGTTGTTTTGTTATTAGTTTTTATAATTAACATAATTTCATTTCAGTTATACGTGTGTGCACAGGAAAAGGAGAAGACCAAGGAGTGTGACGTTGGAATTGGTGGAGGTATGTTTGAAATATTTTTAATACATAATGCAAATTAGTAATTTCTAATAATTTCAGGTTTTTTGGATTTAGCATAAAGATATAACCAAAAAACGCATGAAACAATGGATAATAACATGGTAAATATAAATGCGTATATGTGCATGTAGGGATTGGAGTGCGTATTAGAGTTAGGGTACACACAATTGCAACAAAGGCATTCTTGTACATACATACATACATGTATACATACAAGAATGCATTTGTTGCATTGTGTCCAAAATAATGGATAATTGTATTTTTATATAAATAACCTCGAGTAGGTATGTGTCCCATACGTGAATTAGTATGATAGAAATTTAAGATGCATTGTGTCCAAAAATAATGGATTATTACTTATTTTGTAAATAACCATAGTAGGTACGTAGTTTAGATGCATTTCATATTCAAAGTAATGGGTTGTTATTATTTTGTATTTGTTTTCATTATCCATATTCCCAGATATTGACTGACAGGTACTTCTCCACCTGGTCCTTCCATCGGAGTGGAGGTCTCCCTCTTCCTCGGCTTCCAAATTTTCAGCGGGTACTGCATCGAAAAACTTTCAGAGCTGGGACACTTACGTCCATTCGAACAACATGACCCAACCAGCGTAGCCTAATGTCGTCGAACAACATATACAGCTCATCATTTCATCTTTTGCGGTACCTTCGCCGTTGCCAATGTTTAAGGGACCATAAATCTTCCGCAAAACCTTTCTTTCGAAAAACTCCCTAGTGCCAGTCTCATCGGATGTTGATGGATCGTCCACGCTTCTGCACCGTCAAAGTAGGACGGGAATGATGAGGGGACTTATGTAGAGACCATAAACACAAATACTTTGCACAAATGGAAGGAGTGATTCACAATAGCTCTACAACTTTTCTTGCAGGTTTGTACTACGAATACAAATACATTCATATTTTTCAAATCGTTAATAACAATTTCTATTTCTTAATATTTTTCAGGCATGATAAAACAAGACAACAACAAATCCCATCGGACATTTAGATTAGCAGTTGCACAACCTCTTTCCGACGAGCTGAACCTTTTTTATAGATGTACATATGGGATAGGATTGTGTGGAATTGACATGTCAAACAATATGGGTTCTATTAATTTCATGGGATCTTACAGGTGACAGTTATATGGAAATCCCCGTTCGCGTTTCATCGTATTATATTTATTCGCTTTATAATATTCATAATTTAGATGTAAATATTATTAAATTATAAAAATGAATGTTCGAATACTAATAACATTCGAAATAGTAATGGAATTTTTATTTGAATTGTATAACAACAACTACAAAAAATAAAAATGTAATAATTAATACTAAATTTATATACTGAAATATGTAAAAAAGTAAAAATTTAATAATTAATACTAACTTTATTTTTTAAAATAATGTAAATTTTGTCAATGTATAAATATAAATGTATAAAAAATTCAATGCAAAAAACAATTTTGTAAAGAATCAATATATAAATAGCTGCAAAAACGTTTATAAAAAGTTAACTTTGTACTGAAATGCTTAATATTTAAAAAATTAATCTACTAAATGATTATTAAAAATTTCTAAAAATATTATACAATACTTAATTTATAAATGTAAATATATCATATGCAATTATAATAAAGTAAATAAAAATAAAAATAAAAAATTTCAATTTTTTCATATTTTAAACGGAAAAAGTAGGTGACCTATATAATAGAAGACCAATGCTGAACGCGAGATGAACCAAATTTACAGTAACGAAACGAGTGACCCAACAAATGACCAATACCAGTGATTAAAGGGTATACCCTGAAAATGATAAATCGAACAGTCTCCACTGATAGATGTGCTGATTAAAAAAACTACTACAGGGAGCTCTTGCTGATACCAAACCAGAGTGACATATGCCTTTCCAAAACAAAGAAAAATTAGACGCAGAAAGACATATGCAGCATTGGCACCAAAATCAATGAGAGAGAGCGAGCAAGATAATCACACCGACAATGCCGTAAAGAGGTAGATAGAATGGTAACTTTTTTCCTGCTGCTAGAACAAAAGAGACCAAAATAATAATACAAGCTTTCTTTACCGGTGACCAATATTCCATAAGATAAGTAACTATACCCGTCTTGCAGGGGTCTTTGTACTTTTTTCTAACAAAACACATCTATCTTCTTCTTCTATATAAATAAAAATGGATCTTCGAAATGTAGGTACGCCCATAACTTTCGAACGATTGCACCAGATCTGATGATTCTTGGTTTTATGAATTCTTTATTGTTAGGACAAGGTTTGTATGTTGGAAAATTATAAAAAATTAAACAGTGAAGTATTAAAAAACGCATTTAAGAAAAATTAAATGAAAGTGAATCGCAGAATGTGTTGCTAAGCGCATATCTCGAGAACAGCTGAACCGATTTCGCTAATTCTTTTTTTGCAATATTCCTTCTCATACAAACAATTTCTAATCTGTAGATATAAAAATGAATTGCTGTTCGTTAGTCTCGCAAAAAGTCAAGAACGGCCAAACCGATCTGGCTAATTGAAGTCTTGAAATATTCGGGGAAGGGCAGGAAAGGTTTAGAAATTAAGTAAATATGGAAAAATTGCGAGGAAGATAATAAAAGAGCATTGCTTATTTGAATTGACAACAAAAATAGTGAAAAAAGAAAACAAAAAATAATAACATTTTGAAGGTTTGTCATTGGTGCTTTCGTTGAAATATTTTTGCAACTCAGTGTTTAACCTGTATCAAGGTTGCTGTCGATAGCTCCCTAAACAATTTGGTAACAATAATAAGGAAAGGCTAAGTGCCAAACCGAACAATTAATTTTTTTATGAAAAACACACAATTTGACCCTATATATTCGCGCAGGCATAAAGATCCAATATAAAATCATCATATTTCTCTCATTTTCACCACTAATGTTAACGCTGGAGATAGGGGCAACTTGGCAACTGTTAGTAGGCAAACCTTAACGTCACATTCTGGCCTTGAAATTATTCCTAAATTGCAAATCGAAGAAAACACCAGTCTGCAAAAATCGTCAAAAGTAGCTGCTATAGCGAAGAGTTTTCCATCGATGCTTTCATGAAGTCGCTGGAAGTGCACTGCGAAGGACTTCAAAAGATTTTACGCGACAACAAAACTTTTTTGGTGGATGCCATGATTCTGTTGGCAAGGTGATTTACGCCAGACTCTTCCAATTTATTCCTGCGGATAATCGCATGATTAAAATCATTCACTTTATGGCGACACATAAAGATTCGCTTTAATAAACAACTAACATACCACCATAATTTTGCAACAATATCAAATTGCAGATTGTAGAAGCAGTCTGGAAAATGATAGGGTCCCAGTTGACACCCTTCATAATGGATTAATAACATTTCCAACATATTTCTGCTCACTTCATTGACTCAAAGAAGAAGCTTATTCATCGTGTTTTTCCTTGACATGAAACCACAATATGATAACCATAAATGACCCTGATTGAATGCCCTATATTCGGTGGTAAAAAACAAGAAATCTTCTTGATCTTAATGCGACAATTTAGAATTTCAAAGGAGGAGTTGACACAGCTACAAACCAGGATGACGTATTCAATTATCTCTACAGACTATTTAAAATCTGGTGCCTGGATTATACCGCCACTACACTTGCAATTAAAAGTAGTGTGAGTTGTTATCATGCACATGCTTAACATAAATAAAACCCTCGAAGCACTTTGAAGAAGGTATAACGTTTTCTGTCTTTTTTACTAGCAGTAAGAATTTTTTCTCTGCATTGAAAAATTTACAAATTTAACTCCTGAATCCTCCTGTACTTTTACCATTGTCTGGGATTTCTGGAAATATTTAAAGGGATGACTTTTATAGGTCCAAATGATAGTCACTTACGTACCATCTGCTGGAATATTTTAAGGCATCATTCCTAAACTGCGATTTTTGAGGTGTGACCATGCAATGGTCAGCACTTGACGCATGATATGGATAATTTTTCTCATGTTTTTTATTTGAAGTAAAGCTAAAGATTTATCCCATTCATATTTAAACTAAACAAGTGTGAATTAAACGAAAAATGATTTAAACCAGTTATTTCTAAGTATATATTGAAAACTATTTTTTATTAAAATAATATACATTACAAAAACTATTTTTTATAAAAACATTTTATACCGTATCGTCATGTTAATAATTAAGATGGCACATGATATTTCTCAAAACATTTTACCTGCAAATCCCAACGCGTTACATTTCGAGCACTCGGTTCTACCAACAGAAACGCACAAATCGGCAGCACAACGTACTCTCTTTTTTTCGCAAGGACGAACGAAATGATTGAGCCCATCATGTGTCTCAATGTCTCCTCTGCTGTTCCTTCCAAAGATCTTTTTCGAGGACCCTTTGATTTGGGGCGGTCACCAAAGTAGTTTACAATAGTAAATGTGCTATTTGTCGCCGAAACTCGAGCTGAGGTATTTCTGGGTAGACTGATCTGTGTAGCATGGCCAGGCTATTTTGTACCGAAACGTCAGCACTAGCCACGTAAAGATACTATTCCACCATTTCTTTCCTTCTTATACCTCATTCTGATACAAGCCCACATTCTGATCCATACGATCTACTTGCCGCTCATATAGCATTTATTGTACTTTCCACCTGATAACTAATGGCCGTGAACATCAATAAATTTTTTTTGCTTCTGTGAGTATCGAACTGCATTTGTTACCGGGTTTGCGCCATACGTAGTCGAAGCGATACTAACAACTGCGTTATCATTGTCCCATTTTGTGAGAAAAAATATTAGCTTCTTTCAATTTTGTAGACTCAATATGACCACGCTCCTTATTTTTCAATATTTTTTATGTTCAATCGTGGCAACTTTTTGGCAGCCGATTTTTCCTGATCGTACCTGTTGCGGTATATCCTCGAGAGCTTTCAAGTAAATAACAGAGGAACACTGGTGAAAAAGATTGCTCTCAAAATAGAAGGAAAATGGTAGATTCTGAACCGCTGGTGTAGGTAATCGTCTATCATATTCAGCAGTGGAGACTGCGGCATTTTCCAAATGTTTGCTCGTAGGTACTATTGGCACGAGGATTATTTCCTTTGATAAATTGGTCAAAATTAACTAAATATCCCGGATATCGTACACAAGGACCAAACTTTATAACCGAACCGTAATGGTTTTCCTTTGATGAACTGCTTGCACATCCGTGACGCCCAAAATATGATATCATGCTCGTCAAATGAAAAGGCTTTGTTTATTATTTCTTCTGGATGGAAATGTTTCAGCACTATTT